>JAKSZT010054281.1:1815588-1866567 GCA_026826555.1 Tolypeutes matacus | reverse complement strand
TTTCTTTCTTTCTTTCTTTCTTTCTTTCTTTCTTTCTTTCTTTCTTTTTTTTTTTTTTTTTATTTTAATGAAGATTTCTGTGAGACTCTGCTTCACAAAATTGCCAAAAATTACTTTGCTGGTGACCTTGTGTGCAGAAACAATGCACAACCTGTGTCCTTTTTAACTTTCTAGATCTTTGGTCTTTTTGTGATTAACAAACCAACCTTTCAGACCTGGAAGATTTCCAACCACTTCACTCTACAAATGAAAAAGAGCTTCTGTTGTACTCTGCTGACAATGGCTGTCCTCTTGTGTTCATTTTGCTGTTCCCTTCCACCTAACTAGAACCATTCATTTTGCCCACAGCAAAGATTCCTATGTAGTCAAAATGGCTGCTCTTTGATGCCCATCATGGTTTCTTGACCTGTAGTCAGAGGACAATTGAGGGCTCTTTCGGCAGTTGAAATTGTTCCTCCCTTGGAAAAACAAAGTAATATCTTTAATTACACTTAGTGAAAGTAAGACATGGGCACCATTTTAATCTTCTGGGTAGTGTTCCAGATTAAAATTAGATTTATGCATTTGCATAATAAAAGTTATGTTGTGAAAGAAAGCAGTTTGAGTGCTGGAGAGATAATTACATCTGTAAAAGTTGCCTTGGGGGAGCCCTTGTTGGATTGATCTCAGCACTAGATATTAGACCACTGAAATATTTTGCATTTTTATGTGGCAGGGCAATAGAATTTAAATTGTATGCAATTGTATCTCCTATTGATGTATAGTTGTAGGTAAGCATGGGCATAGAGCAGAGTGTAATTTATTTATTTATTATTATTATTATTATTATTATTATTATTATAGTATTTTTGAGGGGAGGGGAAAGTGGTAGAGAAAAGGAAAAGCCACAGAAAAATTTAGGCAAGCAAAAAATACTGGACTTACTTGTTTTACCCTGAGGGAGGGTCAGTAGCACTCAAAGTCTGTGACTTTCCAGGCAAAGCACAATGTATTTCCCTTGAGCATTCCTCATTGAGGTTATTCACATCTTGGGGCGATAAGGGCAGAAGAGGGAGAGGATTATCAAACAAAATAACTTCTTTTTTCAAAGCAGCAGTTGAACATGGGAGCAGTGCTCAGGGAATTAACAAGCATGGGACATAAAAGAATGTTCCACACCAAATATTTCATAAAGACAAATGGGGGAAAAAAATGTATGTTGCAATTTGCTTGAACATGTGTAACAAAACCCACATAACATTAATTTAGCAAATTATCACGAATACCGATTTTGTCTAATGCCAATATAGAATTTCAGGCATAACTGTGACCATAGAAGTTTAGCACCCACATGGGAGACCACACAGTGGTTCTACCCAGCAGCCTTTCATAAGGTTTTAGGGGAGTCTTAAGGATTTTACTTTTGTACAGTTTCTTTCCTTGGTTGCGATTAACTTCTGAATAAATTGAAGTATTAATCATTGCACGTAGAGTCTACAGATTTAACAGAAAGAGGAAAGTCATGCCTATCTGACTTCTCTTGACAGTTCTTGTACTGCTTCCTAGGATTTTAGTCCAATGATAACATCTTTGGTCCATTGCACATGTAAAACATGACTATACTTCAAAACCATTGTAAGCGCTATTAATTTCATCACATCAAACGCCTCGATGATGTTGGTTATGATGAAAACATAGCTAGCTAAAAAGATATAAGAAAAAATATAAATACCGTGTGCTTCCCATACTAAAAGTTTATAATTATATTTCTCCTTGAAGACTTTGCAGTAACTACAAAACGTGCAAGTACCGATCCCCGGAAATAGAAATGCTGCTTCAAAAGTAATTTATTCTAAATTCTTAATGAACATATTTATAAGATTTGGTAAAATACAGATTGTTGATGATTCACGTGAATCTTAGTCTCATCAACATTTTCTTAACTTGCCAAAGAACTGCTAAAAACATTTTTGAATATGAAAAGAGCACATGCAGGATGGGGTATGCTAATCACCTGGGAGACTCTTTTATACAGTAATTTTCTCTTCAAAAGTCCCAATATTATTTTTTTCATGTAATTTTGAGCAGCTTTAATGAGATACAATTCATATCGTACATAATCTGTCCATTTGAAGTGTACTAATCATTGGTTTTTGATATATTCACAGATAGGTGCAACCATCATCAGATTCAATTTTAGAACATTTTCATCACCCCAAAATGAAACCCCATACCCTTTAGCAGTGACTCCCCCTTACCCCCATTCTTTCTCTCTCTCCCCTCAGTTCCAGGTAACCACTAACCAATTTTCTCTTTCTTTGGATTTGTCTCATTTTATATAGATGGAATCACATAATATGTGGTCTTTTGTCTCAGGCTTCTTTCACTTGGTATAATTTTTTCAAGGTTCATCCATGTTGTAGCATGTATCAGGATTTCATTCCTTGTTTTATATAAACTTCTTATTTTGAAATAATTTCAAACTTACAGGACTGTTGCAAAAGTACTGCAAAATCCGTACAGCAAACTCCAGAATACACCCCACCCAGATCCACAAACTTTTAGCATTTTGCCACATTTGTCATATCATTCTATCCATCCATCCATCCATCCATCCATCTATCCATCCCCCCATCCGTTTTAGTTTCCTAGGCTACTTACTGAAGCAAATACAATGAAATGGTTTGGCTTAAGCAATAGGAATTTATTAGCTTACAGTTTTTAGCCTAAAAGAAATTCCAGATCAAGATGTCATCAAAGTGATGCTTTCTCCCTGAAGACTGTGGCTTCTGGGGCTGGCTGCTGGCAATCCTTGGTCCTTGGTTTGTCACATGGCAAGGCATATGGCAGCACCTCCGGGTCTTGCTAATGTTCAACTTCTGGCTGCTCCGTCTATGGCTTTCTTGCTCTTATGTCTGAATTCATTCCACTTAATAAAGGACTCCAGTAGCAGGATGAAGACCCATCCTGAGTGAGGTGGGTCACACCTTAAACTGAAATAGACTCATGAAAATCCTACAAACAGTGGGTTCATACCCACAGGAATGGATTAAATTTAGCATGTTTTATGGGGGATATATACAGCTTCAGACCACCACACTATCCATTTATCTGTTTATCTGTCTAACTATTCATCTATTTTCTAAACATTTGAAAGTAGGTTGTCTGCATTATGCTCCTTGAACACTTAATAGTTCCTTGTACATTTCCAAGAAAAGATATTCATATATATAACTACCTTTAGTACAGTTATCAAGTTCAAGTAATTTATTATTGATATAAAGCTTACAGTCTATACTTCAATTTTTTTCATATTAATTTCCTTTATGCCTTTTCTCCTCCATTATTAGATCCAGTCCAGGAAAATGCATTTCATTTCATTGTTATTATCCCTTAATCTCACTCTTTTTATTAAATTGTGGAAACATATATACAGCATAAAATTCCCCATCTCAACCACTTCTAAGCATACCATTCAGTGAGATTTAATCACATTCACAATGTTGTGCTACCATCATCTCCATCTATTACCAGAAATTTCCTATCACTCCAAACAGAAACCCTGTACTCATTATGCGTTAACTTCCCATTCTGCCCACTCCCAACCTGTAGTTTACTATTTCCATGAATTTGCAAATTCTAGCTATTTCATATATGTTATACACAAAGTCCCTTTGTGTCTGGCTTATTTCATTCAATCAGATGTCTTAAAGATTCATACATGTAGTAGCATATATCAGAACTTCATTCCTTTTTGGGGATAAATAATATTGCATTCTACATATAAGCCACATTTTGTTTATCCATTCATCTGCTGTTGGACTCTTGGGTTGCTTCCATCTTTTGGCAATTGTGAATAATGCTGCTATGAACATTAGCAGCATTAACATTGTGTGCAAGTATCTATCTGGGTTCCTGCTTCCAATTCTTTGCGATATACATCTAGACGTGGGATTACTGGGTCATATATTTTATATTTAACTTTTTGAAGGACTGCAAAACTGTTTTCCACAGCAGCTGCACCATTTTACATTCCCACCAACATCATACGAGAATTCCTATTTCTCTGCATTCTTGCCAATACTTGTTATTTCCTGTTTGTTTGTTTTTTTAATAATGGCCATCTTAGTTGGTGCGAAGTGGTGTCTTATTGTAATTTTGATTTGCATTTCACTAATAGCTAATGATGTTGAGTTCAGGCTATTAGAGAACATCCAACTATAGATGCTTAACCAAAAAGAGGACTATTTTGTTATGTAACAGGAAGGTTCTGTCATTGATATTGTGTCAGGGCAGATATATCTGCCGTTCTCTCAATCTTTCTTTCATAATCATATGAAGGCCTTTGCTGCTCCAGCCATTAGCTCCTCTTCCAAGAAGAAGTACAGAGAAGAGGAAAGGGCAAGAGATGGCCCCTGCATCAGGAAAGCAAAAGCTTTCTTAGAAACCCATTGCAGACTTCCACTGTTACTCAATGGCCACAACTGTGTCTCATGATCATCCCTTGCCAAAGGATGGCTAGGGAAGGAGACTGGAAAGGAGGGAAGGATGGGTCAGCCAACACCGCTGCCACACTCTAGCTGGTTTTTATTTGCTCACATTGGCAGTTATATTTATACAGTTAGACACATTGGTGTTTTAGTAGTCATTACGTAGCCTGATAATTCGTTTTTCTCCTAATCATCACTCTACTCTTTTCTCTTACCTGAATTTTCAGCTGAATTTTATGAGAATAATGGCTATGAAATTATTAACATATTTATCTCCCAGATGTCCTCCTAGACCAGGTGTTTTGACCTCAGTGAAATAAAACCAGGTTCAATCTTGCTGAATTTCTACCACCTTTTCATTTGTTCTTAATAATGAGCTTTGGTGTTATTTTTTAAAGTGAAGGAGGTCTCAGCATGGGGGATAGCAGAAGAACAGCCTAGAAAAGGCCATAATTCAAATCCATTTAGTTGTTCAAAGACTCTATATACATATTTACTATATCACTAAAGAAAGATTTACTTTTTCATCTTCCTTCTTCTGAAGACCTAATCTGGCTTTAGTCTCTCTTAGAATTATATACAATTTCACCAAGTTCTCTCTCTCTCTCTCTCTCTTTATTTTCCTTCCTCAAAAAGAAAAATAAGAAACCTCTATTATTGCCAAGGTGGCCAGGGAGGAAAAAGCACTATAAAGTTTACAAGACCATCTCCCTACAAATATAACATTGACTGCAACTTGACATTTTGGGATTGATTGGGGTGGGGGAAGGGAGAGTGAAAATTCTGTAAATTTTCTGTAAATGTCATTTGATTTTTGCCAGCTGTCAGAATCCCATCTGTTAGTGACACCAAATGGATTTGTTTTTGGTTGTTGTTGTTGTTTTATTTTTAAAGCATTCTCATTGTATTTTAACACCTAAGACAGGGCTATACAATTTTGTATATGTTGGGTGTGTGTGTCTCTGATAATTTAGATAGTTTTTATACACCCATTGAAAAATTATCAGTCATTTAAATGTCTATACTGAATACCTAAAAAATATCTAACATCTAAAATACCAGGGATAATTAGAAATATAGCCTGGATGAGAATCTGGTGGCAAACCTCTAAATTGACATTACAATGCCCTTTTTATTCTAAATATATCACCAAAGAAACAGATAATTTACAGTAGCATACTTCCATGCATGTGGCTATGAACACAAGAGTTTTCATAGTAAAAGCTATTCTAAATCTCTTTTTTTTTTTTCCTGGCTTTGTTTAAAATATTTGTTTCCCTTATCTTTGTTTCTTCTTGCTGTTGAGTTGCTTGACAGAGCCCCTTCTGGTCCTCAGCAAGTTACGTAATAATTTTTTTAAATGTTTAAGGTAGTGTCTCCATCAGTAATAATATTGAGCAGGGTAGGCAGAATTTTAAAGAGGTTCTTCCAAGATTCCTGTCCCCTGGGTAGTCAATCAAACACGAAGTCCAGGTATTGCTATAAAGCGATGTTGTGTGTGTAATTAAGGCTACAGATCTTGCAGTGGAGTTTCCTGGGTTATCCAGGTGGGGCGAATCTAATCACTCAAGCCCTTAAAAGTAGAGAATTTTTCTAGCTGAAGCCGGAGAGATGAAGTAGAAGAGGAAGGCAGAGGAAAAACGGGGCAGAAGGAGAGGTCTGAGGAATTCAATCCATGAGATGTCCTCGAGCCCCCAATACTGCCTGAGAAGGAGGACACAAGCCAGGGAGTGTGGGTAGCCTCTAGAAGCTGGAAGCGACCTTTAGCTGAGAGCCAGCAAGGAAACAGGTACCTCAGTCCTACAACCACATGGAACTTTATTCCGCCTACAAAGCTTGGGAGTGGCTTCTTCCCAGGAGCCTCCAGAAAGAAATGTAGCCCTGCTGCTGCTTGATTTTTGTCTTTGGGTCTAAGCAGCAAAACTGCTGAGCCAGGCTGAACCATGATTCCTGACCTCCAACAGAATCAGCGAGATAATAAATGGATCTTGTTTTAAGCCGTTGTTCTGGTGGTTTGTTGCAGCAACAATAGAAAACTACTACAGTGAGAGAGAACTAAACTTTACGTTCACATATTGGGAGTGAAGCTCAAATGTTTGCCTTGCGCATACACGGACTTTCATTATTTCTATGCCTTGTAATTACATTGACCATCTTTCCTTCAGATCTTAACAGTCTTAATAGATTTTATGTACTTAGTCATTCATTTGGCTTACAGAACTGTAAAAGCAGACAAAAACCACTGTAGCAATTTTGATGGTTTTAGCTATAAAAACGTGACTTTAAACTCCTGTTTCAGTGTTTTAGTAGTTTCAAAGGGTAAACCAGATTCTCTCCCTCCCCCTTAAAGCGGTCCAGTGGCTGCCCTTTATAATTAGAGTAAAATTCAAACCTAGCCCTTATATGCTCTGGCTGGTTCTCTCTACCTCTTAGATGGCATGTGGACTCTCCAAACTCAAGCAGCTCGGATCTGCTTTGGGCATTCTGCTCTGGCTGCCACCCAGGATTATCTTTCTCTAGATCTTTTGCACAGCCCACTCCTAAAAATCTTCCCTGGACACTCTGACTAGAGCAGCCATCACCTTCCCCAGGTTATTCTCTCTTCCTGTTTTGTTTGTTACACTTATCATCACATGAAATTATCTACCTTGTTTTGTGTATGTTTATTTTCTTTCTTGTTCACTACCATATCCCAAGCACTTAGCACAGTTCCTGGCACATGGAGGTTCTTAAATTTTACTTATTGAATAAATGAATAAGTGAACAAATCGATCAGTCAATTTACAAAGGCTTATTAAATACCTACCTGTTGCCCATTTCTGTTTAGAAATATGTATTTTGGCAGGGCTAAATTTGAAAGGATCTTAAAGAAGATAAATCAAAATAGGAAGTGTTAAGAAGTAGCACTCTAGTATAACTGTTCACAGCTTTGCCTCTAGAATTAAAATCCTGGCTCCACCACAAACCAGCTTGGGCTTTTGGGTAAGGCACTTAACCTCAGTTTCCTTCTTTGTAACCTAGGGATAATATCAGTAAAATTATTCCTTAGGGTTGTTGGGATGATTTCATGAAATACTGCAGTTTCAGTCCTTAGCATGGTAAGTGACACATAATAAAATTCACTATCATTTTTCAGTATGAATAATTATGATGATAATAATTTAGAATAATTCTGCATTATAAGTCTGCCTCATTTTGTATTTTATGAATCAGATGATGACCTTAAGAAATATATCAATGGCTTTTCCTCCTAAACATAATGGAGAATAATTCCTCGTTTCTAATTATATTCAGGACAATTTGGCTATTTTTAAAGCTGTTTTAAAAGGGTTGTCATTTTGTACGTTTTTAATCCTTGGTGAATGAAATGGCAGAATTTCAATAGCGAAGACAACCCTACCCTTCACTCAATCACCCCTAGATTCTGAAATCTGTGCATCCAGCTCTGTCCACTCCCCACCGCTCCAGTCCTGTAAAACCTTCTTTTTAATCCTCTGAGTATCTCATGGAATCTTCAATTTCACTGTTTCTTCTTCTTCTTTTTTTTTTTTTTTTTTTGGAAAGGGCAAAGTATACATTTTTTAAACAAACTTCAATATATCTAAAACATGAGGCCCAGCTTAACTTTGCCAACCCATCCTTGTTAAGCCCCCTACTCCCATATATTTTTTTGTTTGTTATTTATTTTTAATATTTTGTGAAAGAAATATTTGCGTATAGTCTAAAGCAAGGGTTCTTAACCACGAGTCTGTGGAAAGATTTCAGGGGAACTGTGAGCTTGAATTGAAAAAATCAACTTATTATCTTTATTTTCTCTGACCTCTAACTGAAATCTAGCATTGCCTTCACTTATGAATGTATGCAATAAATAAATTACAGTAGGATTCATTTCACCTGACTGGCAAAGGGGTCCATGGAACAAAAAAGGTTAAGAACCCCTTATCTAAAGTGTTCAGTAGCCCCAATCTACCCATTTCCATCATTCCTGTAGAACACTCTTTGCCCTTCGGTTTCACCAAGTAGTTACTGAGACACCATTGATACAAAATCTGATATTGTTTTATTTGCCGCTAAGAAAGAACAATTTAAAAGACTGCCAATTAACTATGAATGATGTTTTTAATACGTGAACATTTTCAAATTTTTATTTTGTATGTATCAAATGAGCTCTTGGTGACTTAATGGAAACATTTTCGTTATTAAATTCATTAAGGTATTTCTAACACATCTTCATGTTTGGAACCCAGGTCTCTAGATCCATTTTCATCTCAGAATCGGGCTGCTCCCAGTTTTTTCCAAACACTATCATTCTCTGAACTTTTGAGGATGCAGCTTTTCTTTCAAAGTGATCAACTATTTTCTTGGAGATTCTCATTTAAGCTATTGGCAGGTATTCTGTGAGTTTGAACAGGCATAGTCAATGACAACTATGACATAATTACTACCTGGATGGCAGTCATTTTACGATGCACCCTAATTTTAGCAATGTTAGAAGAAAAATGATAAAGATGCTAAGAAGAATCTTTCTATGACTAGAATAAAAGATTCTACAGGATATATTATACTGTTCTATTCATTGGTCTTTAATTTCAATTTGTAGCTATTAAATTCTTATGGAAAATGAAAATTTTAAGCTCTTTAATTTTGTCTTTTAGTGTGTATGTGTATCCTCTCTGTATATATCTTCTTAATTTATGAAAGCATTGTTCAGACTAGAGTATTATAATTATCTTTCTTGCACAACTATTTTGTTATTCTTGTATTTAGTGATTGACATGAGTTTTTGTTTGCTTGTTTGCTTGGTTTTCTATGTATTTATTATTCATTCAGTCCCAAACTATCTTGTAAAATTGTAAAGGTCCTCTTAATACAGTCAAGGAAAAAATCAAGTACTTTATCAGGCCCCCCGCTATTTTTTTTAATCGGAGACATCCATTCTAGAACTCTCTTTTGCCCTGGACCTGTTGAGACAGTCCTTGCTCAGCTTTCACCTTGGGATGTCAAATTACCTCATTCAGGGAACTCCCATTGACTCTACCATGTCCTTCACACTCCCTCCTTAATCCCATGTTTACTCCTTACTGATTTCCTCTCTATTCTACCTCTGCACATGAGCAATAGTTTACCTGAGTGTGTATGGAAATCTAGGTAAATTATTTTCCTTCATCATTTTGAAGGCATTCTTCTCAAACTCTCCCTGTCTGTTGTGGAGTTCTGATGCCATTCTAATTCCTGAGATCCCTTGTATGTGAACTCTTTGGTCCTCGCTGAATCTTTTTTCTCCGGCGTGTTCCCATTTCCATGGCTTGCCTTGGTGCAGATCTTCCTCATTTTACTGGGCCCATTCCTTTCATGGGCCTTTTGCATATGGAGACTCATATCCTTCCGTTTTGGGAAAAGTTTTACATTTAATTCTTTGAAAATTTTCTCCTCTCCATTTTCTTTATTTTCTCTTTCTAGAATTCCCATTTGTTAGATGTTAAATTGCTTGGGTTGACCCTTTTCTTTCTTTCTTTAAATCTTCTCATCTCTTATTTTCCATTTCTTCATCTTTTGGCTATACTTTCTAAGAGATTGCCTGAGTTTTGTTTTCTACATCAAGCAGGTTTTTAATATTTTCTGCCATCATAATTTCAATGTCCAAAGATCTCTTCTTTGTCTTCTAAATAGTTTTTCTTTATAGCATCCTGATTTTGTTTCATGGAAGCAATATCTTCTCTTGACTTTTCAAGAGTGTTTTTGTTTTGTTTTGTTCTTAAGCTTTCTACTGTTCCCTACATCATTTTATCTATGTTCCTTTATTAGGTTTCTTTTCTTTTCTTTTTTTGAAAGGCTTTCTTCATCTGTCTTGTCTTTGCTTTTCATTCATATTTTAAAAAAGAACATTAAAAAATCTTATTGGGAACTATGTGCAGGGGTGAAATTTACTGAACACTAGGTGGGGGTTTTTTGCTGTTTTTTTTATTTTTGGTTTTTGTTTTTAGGAGATGCCAGGGATTGAACCTGAGACCTTATACATACGAAGCAGGTGCCCAACCACTGAGCTACACCCACTCCCCTGAATGCCAGGATTTAATATAGATTAGTAGAGCAGTGAACAAGCACAATGTAGCACCCAACATCAGAATTTGGTGCTGAGGGTTGTGGGGGTGGGGCCTATACAGTTTCTGCAGAGAGAAACTCTAAAATCATTTCCTACCAGGTGGTAGGGGTATGAAGGAAGTATTATATCCAGGTACCTCTAAGACCCAAGCAGGGGAAAGAGGTCATGGTCTCACCAATCAACATGCACTTATTCATGTACCTTCAATATAACCCCACGTCTCTTTTCTCAGCTGTGCCACATGATCTGAGTCCAGATTTCCCTGCATCCTTCCCTGAGGTTTCATGCATGATCAGCTTACTTCTATTGACTTTCTTCACTGCAGACAGTTAGGTTTTAGCTTTCTCTACTCTGCTAAATAGGTTTCCACTCTTCCATCTGCGTTCTACAGTTTGATGGACATTTCTCATTGATTTTTCATCCTCTCTCAAACTCTTTGTATTTGTGAATTTATTCCCTTTCTGTTCCTTAAGTGACATTTTAGTGGAGAGGTAGCAGATATACACACATTTATTTAGTCTGCCACAAGGAACTGGATGACTTGTGTTTCTTATTTCAATGAATGTCACCATCATATACTTCTTGGTCAAAGACAGATGCCCTGAAGTTATCCCAGGCTCTCCTCTCTCCTCCCACCACATACAGCTAGTCACCAAGTTTCATCAATCCTGCTCACTTATATTTGTTTCCCATCATCTATTCCTACTGCAATTTCTGTAGTTCACTTCACACCTTCCCTTGAATGTTTTGTAGCTTTTTAAATGCTCTCCCAGCATAGTCATTATTCTAAAGCAGGAATTCTTACCATTCTCCTTAAAGTGTTTGTATGGCTTTCCTAGGCCTTTGGGATATAATTCTTTATCATGAATAGAAAACACTGCATTACAAACAAGACTTTTCCTCATTTCCTCTTACTCCCCTGCACTTCCTCTATAGACCCCTTAAGCTCAAATTTACCAAGAGCCTATTGTTCCTCAGTCTGTTGTCTTGGTGCTTTTGCACCTGTGTGTTATACTGCTGAAAAATATCCCTTTCCATCTCTCCCTGGTCTCATAGAGCTTTTCCATACCATGCATCAAAACATCATAATTTTGTTTGGTATATTCCCTAGAGAGGGTAGCCCTTTGCCTCCATTGATATACATCTATCACTGCCTCAAAAAATCTGTCTGGCAAGGCTTTCACTAACATAGAATAGTTTTCTGTGGCTTATGACCATTAATTTAAAATCTGGAATTAGATAGATCGATAGATCGATAGATCGATAGATAGATAGATAGACAGACAGACAAACATAAATACATAGATACCTAGACAGACAGACACATACATACATACATGCATACATACATACATACTGTTTTATTCTGCTAGGGATGCCTATGCAAAATACCAGAAATGGGTTAGCTTTCATAATGGTAAATTTATTAGAGTAAAAGCTTACAGTTATGAGGCTGTGAAATTGTCCAAATCAAGGCATCAGCAGAGATGCTGTCTCACTAAGATTGACTGCTTGCCACATTTCAGACAAGATGGCGGCCAATCTCTGGTGTCCACTCTCTCACATGGCAAGGTCAAAATGGCAGCTTCTTTTCACTGTGTGTTTCTGCCTCCAGTTCTCAGTTTATATAAGACCCTGGCGAGAGGGCACAGACCCAACCTGGGTCACACCTCATCAATGTAGCTCAATCAAAGTCTCTAAAGTGATTGAATCAAGTGATCTAATCAAAGTGACCTCTAATGCAATCAAAGGGCCCCACACTCATAGGAATAGATTAGTTTGAGAGCATTATATTTTCTGGGATTCATAGAAGAAAATGAACTGCATTGCAATGCATCTTTCTACAAATGTTTAATCATCTAAAGTAATGTGAAATTCTCACCTTTGAAGAGGTTGGATGGTTCACTGATCCACCTCTTACAAGCTTTATCTGAACACTTAAATAAAATTAATTGTATAAAGGCTTTGCTACTTTCCATACACCACAGAAATAGTGTGAGAATGCAAGGATAGTACACTTTGAGCCTAAAGATGGATGTCAGCCTAGGCTGTTGTTAGTAAAATAAATTGGAGGATGCATTGCTGTTCAATCTCTCAGCCATATTGTTTTGGCATAGGCTTTCTGTTTGTGTTACATAAATATGACCATCGTCCTAGTGCAGATTTATAAATCTCACCTTGAAATCTTGTTCAAGCTGAAATCTCAAAGTTTGTCTCTAATAAAATGATTGTGATTGCATCTATGTTTTGATTGTTTTGTTTTTTTTTAATTTACAAGAACTTGCACAGTTTCAAGTATTTGGCCTCTTGTTGAGTTTCAACACTCTGTGATAAAAGAAAGGAAATTGATCTTTCTAATATTAATATAGCTTATCACATATGTTTAAAAGCCTCCCATTTTTGCCCCTTCTATTGGATATTCCTTTTAGGTCAGTGGCTCACCCCATCTTATTTGTTTTAAAGGTCCTCTATAAGGCATTCCCAGAGCTTCTGGCTAGAAATAATTTCACCCCATCTTAATTTCATCCTAAATCAGTCCTGAGTATTTATATCTGCTACCTCCCAAACCTCACCAAACTAATGCTGAAAGAAATAAAAAGAGTGTAAATCCACAAGAGCAAAGAGTTTGAGAGAGGAGAAAAATCAGATGAGGGAAGTCAACAGAATTGCAGAACACAAAAGGAAGAGTTGATGAAATTGATGTTACTACAATATGGTGCCAGGAAAGAATCAGCAACTGTGCACTGTTGGTGCTATAATTGTGAATGTCTGTAAACTCCTTAATGTTCTGATTCTCGTTTTCGTCATTTGTAAACTCAGGTTGATTCTGTCTGCCTGGTCCACCTCAAATACTTCTTGTGCATATCGAGTGAAGTAATTTGTGTAAAGGGCTTTGAAAATTGTGTCAACCTTTATGAACAAAAGGCTTTATCGGCACCTTCATCATTTGCCTTATATTTGTTTGTTCACATATTTCCTCAACTAGGCTATTGGCTCTTTGAGGGTAAGGGTTATATCTTCTTTATCTTCCCGAGAGTCCTCAGTTTGCTAATTAATAAGCACTCACTTGTTGAACTGCATTAGTATAAATCTAATAACACATCCTTAAAATGCTCTGAAAATGGAAACCTAAGCGTTAAATGAGAGAATTAAAAGATGTGCTAAATTTGTAAGTGTAGAGAAAGAAATCTTATCCTTTGTGCGATAACTTGATGCCAGAGAAGACTGATCATTTACAGTCCAGGAATCCACACAGAGCAAATCTTTTAGCTAGTCTAACCTTGACATTTCTCTCTCACACTCAAATATTCCATAAGGGAAAACTTAGTGTTAACTTTTTCTAAGGAAATACAGCATGTCTGACAGGGCCTAAGCAGCAAACATAAGTTAAGTCCAAAGGAATAAACACTTTTATACTCTCAACAAATTATATTGAAAATGCTAAGGTTACTGGAAGACAAGGCAGGACTGAATTTCACTCACACCTAGTTTTATTCTAGCAAATTATTTGCATGGGAATTCTTTTCTATAGTTTGAGCAATTGATGTAAATATCTAGTATTTTAATCCTTAGTGGATAGTATTGGTTCTAATTGGGTCTGGGCAATAACTTTGGCATACACACAAATACACATCTATCCCCAAGACACTTTGATTGATATATGTTGTTGTGATTGGATAACAGATTCTGACAGCCATACAAGTAAGGTAAATTATTTTATCTTGTTCTATTGGCACATTTTTATGATATTTAAATATAATATCACAAGCACTGTATTAGAAAATCAAAGTTTTTAGTTTTGCTAAATAGATTGTGTTTTAAATAATGATGTCTTAAAATCCATTATAATTTTGGTTTCTGTTTCACTTGTTCCCTAAGTAGAAAAACAAATAGTCAAGATGAAATTAAATGGCAAATACTTAGAAATGTGGCATTGAATAATTTGAGAATGCATTCTAAGTAATGATGATTTAGAAACGATTCATATAGTTTAAGAAGACTTTCTTGTAAATTGCCACTTAAGAATTCTCATTAAGGAATGCACTGCTGAATTATGAATGAGTAAAAGGAAGAATGACTCCCAAGCAGACCTGCAATTATTTTTTAATAGGAGTTTGATTTAGCTTTTATATCTAGAGATTGGGGAGCAGTTGTTCTGAATTATTTTCTAACTTTTGCCCTGACCAATAATATTATGACTTAGCTGCTCTAATGATATCTACAGAGAAAAGAGGGTAAAGTAGGGAGTGTAGGAGGAAAGGAGGGAGGAAGGAAGGAAGTGAGAAAATATGTTTCTAATGAACTTGGTTTTTGTTTAGGTTCAAAATGCAATTTTGAAAATGCAATCGCTTTTTCAGGGATGTAGATTACCATTTTCAAATGATTACTTTTAGTATACTTTTTAAACTAGTGCCCTCTGTTGAACAGTTCCGTAATCAGTACCTTGTACATGATAGACCATCAGTAAATTTTGAAATTAAAAAAGCTCTGGTGCTTATTATAATTAAAATATTTCCTTTATCATCTCCTAAAAAAAAAAGATTAATGTTATATAATAGGATCTGGATCAGCTCATTTGTGTATGTGTGTGGGGTTTTTAAAGATTATCTTTATTATAATAGTTGAGTGTGCTTTGTTATCGCTCACATAAACCATGACCCTTAACCCATATTGGGGATAAATATTGGACATTTGTATTTCTTTGTTAGTCAATTGCCTGTTCTTGTCCTTAATTATCATCCCTGTTCAGTATTCTTATTTTTTGTTGCTTTATAAAAACTCTTTATACATTAAGGATAGAAAGCCTTTGCTTACTATACTTTTGAAAGAAATTATTGATTTGCCGTTTGCCTTTTAATATGGCGAACTTGGTTTATGTTTTTTGCTTTTATGTAGAGGTTTTTTTTTTTTTTAATAATCTCTTAATATTTCATTATTTTTAAAGCATATTCATAGCACACTCCAAGAATGTCACCCAACAAGAAGTTGCTGCTCTGTCAACAGAGTATGTTAGAAAACAAAACAAAATAACATTTTAAATAGTCAGTGGTTTAAAAATTGGATCATTAAAGCCAATAATCAATCATATAATTTTCGTTTCAGAGTAGTAAACGTTTCAGAAATGTAATGAATATTTACCCCAAATCACACTTCTCTGAAATGAAGTTAAAAGCTATACAACAGAAACAAAATGAAATATTTTCTGGAAAGAACATATTTGGTATTTAAATTACGTTGGAGGAAAAGCTTTCAAATTTAAATTATGTCCAGGTATTTACTTTCTATTATCAGTCAGAAAGATTGGCTTTTAGTGATTCCAATCTGACTTTATTATTAGGAACAGTTATGACATTGTAGCTAGTGAACTTCAGACCTAAAAAAGCCAATGGAAAAACTGCACTTGCATGCTTTTTTCTTAGAAGTGGAATCCAATCAGTGCCAAAAATTATTAGAAGTGAGGTCAGATAGTTCAAATTAGTTGGTTAATTTGGTACTCAAGTTGCTTTATATAGACTTTTCCCCATTTACTTATTGAATATCTTTATTAGCTTGCCATATTACTCTCAAATATCAATAAATATATAGTTGGAATGAAATGTAAACTGAACTCTGTTTCTTTGACTTCATTAAGATATATCAAACATAGTTAAGTCTTGAATTCTGTCCTTCTAGAAAATTTATGTTTTAATTATAAATGTGGAGCAACTACATCATTAGCCTAACTGTTCTACATAAATGTAGAAAAGCAGAAAGTTAAATTAAATATAGATATGGATATCCATGTATATATATGGATAGTTAAGAAGTTCTTATATATTTCTCTCTTCCAGAAACCCGTGATGCCTTTCCTTAGATTTAAGTATGAAAAAATGTAGAATTCAGTTCATTTTCATGATGATAGCATTGCTTAGGTCTATTTCCATCAGCCATTCTGAAATCAAATTTCCATTTATAACACCCACTAAAAGACAAGAAATTTGTGTCTGGAAAAAGAATTGAGAAGGGCTAAGTTTGGGCCAACAAAATATTCAAGGAAGGATATATCACAAAACAGGGAGGTTTAAAAGTAAATATATATTATAATGAAACCTTCTCTTGTAAACACCTGTGTCCTTTCCTCCCACGTTTGGAAATGTTACCTAAGATTTAAAATTTTCATCCTAGTCATACATGCATAAGTCCTTAGCATTTTTTCTTTGAGTTCATTTTGCCAGGATTCCAAATAATATTATTGAGATTTGATTAGAACTGTATTATAAAGGTGGACTATGTTTCAGAAGAGTGAAATCTTTATAGTATTGCATTTCATTTCTGGAATATCATATATGTTATCATATACGTCATCATTTGCTGCTTGGTAAGGCTTTGTGTGGTCTTACTGGGAAGCGGATGTGGCTCCAGTGGTTGGGCATCCGACTATGGAAGGACCTGGGTTCAATCTCCGGGACTTCTGGAAAAAAAAAAAAAGACTTGCATATTTCCTGTTAAAGGTTTTCCAAGACATTTGTATTTTTATTGCTACTGTGAACATTTTTCATCAAATTTCCACCTGTTTTGTCACAGTTTTTAAGAGTTCTATTAATTTTATTTAGAGGTTTCCAACTTTTACATACTCTGTACCCACCAAGCAACAACTCCCACTTCCCCCCTACCCCATCACCTGCTAAACTCTAATCTTCTTTCTGTCCCTATAAACTTATTTTATAGATATTTCATATACATGAAATCAAACAGCATTTGTCCATTATGTGCCTTGCTTGTTTCACTCAGTGTAACATTCTCAAGGTTCATCCATATTGCAGGACATCTTGGAATGTCACTTCTCAAGGCTGAGTAATAGTCCATTGTGTGTATATACCACATGTGTTTATCCATTCATCTGTTGACACACTTGGGTTGCTTACACTTTTAGGCTATTGTGAATAGCACTGCTGTGAATGTTGGTGCACAATTATCTGCTTGAGCCCTTGTTTTCAATTTCTACGGATATATACATAAGAGTGGAATTGCTAAGTCGTATGGTAACCCTTTTTGAAGCAGCACCATACTGCTTTCCACAGTGGCTGCACCGTTTTACATTCCCATTCTACCTGGTTTTTGTTTGTCTATAGCATTATCATTTTCCTATATTGAAGTTTACTCAGACAGCATCCTTTATTCATCTCTCCTAGTTTAATGAGGTTTTGGATAATTTCTTTGCATTTTTTTAATCATTTGTAAATGGTAATATTTTTCTCACCTCCTTTCCCATATTTACACCTATTTATTTCTGTCCTTTTCTTCCATTTGGTGGAATTTTCAGAACAAATTTGAGTACAAGCATTGATAGAGTTAATGGAAATTAACCTATGCTAAGTTCCTCAAATTATATTTTGCGAGACAGTAATGGGGACTGGGGTTTTCTAGATTGGGGATATTACAGATGCTCAAAAAACAAAGGATTTTTCTGTCAATAAACTTGGAATACTCTGTATTTACTGAGCCACCCCAGTTTTTCCCTTTCTTCTAGCTGTTTCTAGAGACTTGTAGCATGCATTTGATGGTATAGGAGGATGGAGAACAGGTGAGTAGTGGGGAGGCAATCTTACAGGATAGCTCCAAATGGACTCAGATGACCTTTGTTTACCTTGAAGGAACAAATAATAAAAACAGCTCCATCCACTTACAGCAAAGTCCCTACCTCTATTCATTGAAAGCCGTATTCAGAAGGTTGGTCTAAATAAAGGTTTTATGGAGAAAATTGTTCCAAGACTCAGTCAAAAGATTTTGCACGAAAGTTCAAAATTTTATCATATGTCTCTACACAGATGCCAGAATGATCTTTATAAAATCTCAATCACAGCTCATCACTCTATTATCAGCTTTACATATGGTGCTTCACTATCTGGTGGTTTTATTTTTATGTGCCTATTTATTCTCTGCCTCCCTAGAATGTAAGCCCGATAAGAAAAGGGATCTAATCTGTTGTGTTAGTCACAGCCTGCAGCACCAAGAGAGTCTTTAGCCTCTCAGTAAATTCTTGTTGACTGGTACTCCCTAACATACACCCGGACAAATACCGTTTTTCAAAGGGCTCTATTTCCCAGTTCTACGTGGCTATTAACACTTTGATGGACCACGTACTGCTCAGTTGTTTGACATACATTATTAATCTACCCTAAAGTATCTTAGGCTTTATGTGGCATAACGTTGGTAGTGGAGCCATTTGAAAGAATTTTTTTATTTATTGGGGCAACATTTCTTGAAAGCATGTTGTACAGAAAGACCCTTCTGCTTGGTGAAAGTATTTTCTTCCTTCCCACACATATATCCAGAAGCTTCACCTTGTCTTGGATAAGAGTGTGAGCAAGAAGGATAGTGTTGGAAAACATGACAAGAGTCTACATTAATATGAATGAGCCAATATATGTAGTCATCTAGAGCGTATATTAAATGGAGTAAATTAATTAATTAGTGCTGTCTGTGTATACCAATAAAGACACACCTGGAGGTTAGAGATGGGGTTTACATCATCTCTGTACCCCATGACCTCAGTATTTGTCACAGATCATGATCAGTAAATACTTGTTGAAGAAGTGACCAGCTGAATCACTGGATCAAGGTGATACCTGGCAAACTTGGATTTGGAGTAGGAGAGTGGAAGTAGAAGGAGGGGTCCCCCCAGATAAACGAGGACGGGAAGGGATGAATAGTTCAGAAGAGAACAATGGGACGTTTCCCTGGGAGTGGCAAAGAACCTTGCTCCTGCTGGTCAGAATAAGAGAGCAAAAGGAGAGGAGAGAAATAGGGGAGTGGTGGGGTCAAGAGAGAAGAGTCCTGAATGAGAAATAAAAATCAGGCTTTTCAAAACAGAAAGTTTATGAGAACTTACAAGAAGTCAATATCCAGAGCCCCTCTTAGAAAAGGCATGGTCTAAGGAAGAAGAACTTATATTTAAAGTAAAACCCACACACAATTAATGAAAGGTTAGTGACATTCATTTTAAAGAAGTTGTTAAAGAAACAAACACAGTGTTCTCTTTTGTGGGTGGTTTGAAAGAATTGCACCATTAACATTCACCCCTGTCATCCCTTATACCAGAAGTGGAAATGTTTAAAAAATCTCTATACTTGCTCTGCCTCTTTACATATTCCACCCATCAACATTTCATCGCCTTCTTCCCAAGAACAAATAAAAGCCCAAATTTTAAGAAAATAATTTTTTAAGGTTTGAGGATTGGCTTTGAAGGGCAAGTTAGAAATAGAAAATCGAGTAGTTATTGGAGACCATCATATTCTCCCACCCTCTGCCAAATGCAGATGAAAAAAATTTAACCTGATAGTAGCACAGAGAATGCTAAAGGTCAGACTCTGGGTGAATTTAATGAAAGTTGGTGTAAAGGAAATTCTAGTGTCTTCCTTGCTTTCAAACAATATAGCCAAGACGCCCTCCCCCAACTTTAGATCAACTATAATTTAAATGAATAAAGGCTATATTTTTGCCCTTGATTTACAGAGTTCTAGGGTAAAAAGCTTATTTTTATCTGAACAATATTCATGGGGATATATCACAAAGGAAGTTAGTGGTGAAGTTAAATAGCAACTGTATTTTAAAAGGAAGGTTTTCTCAGCTGCCTCTATAGTCTGATTTGTTGTCCTTCAATTCATATTCTCCCATCAAGTGGTACTGACTTCATACAGTGACAAATAGAAGCTAGCATTGCACAAACAAGTGTGTCATTCACAAAAAATGTCCATGCATGCCCATTATCACCCAGTGACCAAAAGGAAAAGAATACTTGTAAGAGATAGGTTATGAGAAGATTTTACAAATATCTTTCTTGTGCATCATTTGGCAATGTATATTATAAAACACCCTGTGTCTTAGGTTTTGAAAATATGGAAACACAGTCTATTGAATGGAATCTAATGAATTAGCTAAATGAACTAATGAAGTAGAGAAAAATAATGACACCTTACATAGACTTCTTAGAATGTAAAATTCATAAGCATGTCTATGTTTGAGTTTTTACTCCTGCTTATCTCTCATTGCTAAAAAAAAAAAAAAAAAAAAAAAAAAGAAGAAGAAGAAAATTAAAATTCTTAAAACTCAAGATGCCCAAATGCAAAATGACTGTTTAATGTGAATAAGGGCATATGTTAAGTGGACAGCTTTCATTGATCTTTCCTCTCTCTGTCCATTCATAGTTCTTGTCTTTCCCTCACAATTAACATTTTGATGTACAAAATTATTTTCTTCTATCATACAATTGTATGTGTTTCTTAATGTAGAATGACATCAGAATTTAATGCTGACAAGTACAATTTTGTCTTGTATAGCTCTGGTCGTATGTGAATATGGTTCATGGGTTTGTTCACCTAAGTCACTAGATACAGAGCATGACTGAAAGACAAAACAACGCATTAATTTGTTCCTTCAATTAAAAACTTTTATTGAGCATTTACTATAAGTCAAAACACTGTTCTAGGCCCTACAGGTACCAAGATATGTAAGGTGATATTATTTTCATCAAGAGATTTACACTCTAGTTATTTACAGATCAGTGGTTCTGAATTTTTAAAAAATTCACATACAGAATTTTACATAATTTAAGTATGTAAATCAGCCCTCCATATATGGTGATAAGAGAGTGGAGTGAAGAGACCCCCCCCTGGATCAGTGGACAGATCTTTAGTTACTCATAGGGGATCTTAGTAGCATCAGTTTCCAACACACCATTTACCCATGGGGCAATGTGATGCAGGCCAGTTATACTCGTGCATGCAGGGACTGTACCACAGGAGAGGAGCCCTGAAATTATGAGATTCAGAGTTTATATAGAGTGGCTATCACCTCTGCCACTCGCCCCCTAGAAATAGAAAGAACTTTGCTCTGTGAACTAATCTCTGAAAAGGGGAAGGAAAGGTTTTTATCACCCTTAGAATGTAAGTAAATGGCTAATAGAGGAGATAAACCTTTAAATATCTCTAGAGCAATTCACTATCTCTAACTTCCAGGGTATGTTTACTATCCCAAGTTCTCTAATACAGGTTACATGCAAAAATGTGAAAATATTCATGGAACATTGTCTCCTCCACCAAAAAAATGCTTTCAGTGACCAATAAAAGAAACCCTGACCAACTGAGGTTGAAAACATAAGGGCATTTATTATTTCCTTACAAGATATCCAGAGGTAGACAGCCTCAGCATCCATTCGGAAGCTCAACAATTCCATCAAGGACCCAGGCTCTTTCCATCCTTCAGGCTTGTCTCTCTACCTCAGTAACAAAATGGTTGCCATAATCTTTAAATATCACCTTATCACTGTAAATACAAACAGTAAGAAAGGTACAGTGCAGAAAACTCCTCCTCCCCCCCTTCTGAATCTCCTTTTTTTCTTTTTGGTATCAGGAAAGAAAACAATTCCCAAAAGCCCCCCAACAGGTTTTCCATTACTATTCATTACATTCCATGATTAATCACTATTAATGGGGAATGACATTCCTGTGACAGGTTGAGCCTGGCCATAATAATTTGCCTGAGTCAGCGTGGTCTACTGCCAAGAGATGAAAGGAACTCAACCAGGGTCTTACGACAAAATTGTAGTTCAGTTAGCAGGGAAGACAGACAACTATGGCTGTTTTATAGGCATAGTTGTCTGCAAAATCTGTAAATTAATTTGAACAGTGTTAGAATAAAAGAGACTAGTCTTAAATGATCGAAAAAATATTCTGGCACAACTACTTCTGGTCAAATATGCACCCACACCATAATGGGAATGGAACCAATAGGAAAGTATTTAGCAGCCATTTTGTGTGGTGCGCTAAATGTTCAATGGTTGCCTGTGGATATTGCTAGGACCCTCTGGTAGGCATATGTAAGGTAGATGTGAAAGAAGAAGAACAGCTAAGTGGCAAGAGAAGGAAGAAACAGCAAACCAAAGAAGCGAAACAAAGTCAGAAAGAGAGAGAAATGTCTACGTTGTAAAGAGGAGAGTCCTATTTAACCAGTTGCTTTCCTAAAGAATACCTACTATCAAAGATCTCCAAGATAAATGATTCTCTGATTTACAGATATAAACTCTTTAGTAACTTCTATGGTCAGAAAGTTTTCCCTTAACTTTCAACATAGTAGTACTTCTACCCTCCCCTTGTTCTACTCTCCCCTTGTTCTGCTGTCTATAGGTAAAGCACAACTTTGCTATAATTCTCTGGTCAATACAACTGAGAATAGGAGTTGTCCCTTTTCAAACCCAAGGGGAACATGCAGAGAATGTGTTGAAGAACAAAAATAGGTTCTTGATCCTGAGACCTCTAGCAAACCTTGAGCAAAATGGCAGTTCTAATGCTACGGGTCATCTTATGTGGGCTGGTGGATGTCTAAGCACCTCCAATCCCAAATCTGCAAATGTCCAGTCCTTCTGCGTGGACCCCTCAGGTGTCACTGTCACTGATCCAGTCCACATGGCAACCTTAATGACTGGTGTTTCTTGGCTCAGTGATTCAAATGTAGCTACTGATGGGGATTCAAAGTTGTCATTGGAGTTAGGAGCAGCCTATAAATGTGGTCAAGATATTCTTTCTTCTGCTTTCTTTCAGTCACAGCACTTCCTGTGTAATAAACACCTCAACTGTGATAAAGGAAGGAAGGTCTGTGGCTTATTGAAGATGGCCACCAATTGTTTGACACACCTCCCACCAAGAGGCAGGTCTGTTTTCCTGCCAGTTGCATCTGGCCTGGCCTGCTTTGGACAATAGAGTACAGTGGAAAGGTATCTTTATGAGGTCTGGCAACTTCCATCTTATCTTAGCCTTTGAGAGCCCTGGGCTGTCTATTGGAAGTCTTGATACCCTGAAGCCACCATGCTGGGAGGAAATCCAAGCTCACACATGAGTGGCCTTGTAGAAAATGAGAGAGAGACTCAGCCAGCCCCCTGCTCTGCTAGTTCCCATGCAGTTAAGTCACCCTAGCTGCACAGAGAAGAGCCATCCTTCAAGTCACTAAGTTTTGGAGTAGTTTATTACCCAGCAGTAGAAACCCAGACCAAACCCCATGATACAACAGAAATCTTTCTTTTCTTATTTTTTCTTGAGTTTGGATAGTACAGCTCCTCTGCTTCTCCTCTGCAGTGTATGAAATTCATATTTCTCCTGCCACCCTGGAGGTTCCTTTGGAGCATGGGCAGGTAGCAGAATGTGAGAAATTACCATGAGCTTCCTGTAAAGTTTCCCCAGCCTTTGAAAACTGCCAATATATTCTTTGATGCTTTTGTAATATATGGGTGCAAGAATTTGTATTATTTTACCTGGCACAAAATAGAAATATGTATATAATTATTTTGTCACTACTTTTTACTAAGATTACCACATGGAGTCAACAATAAGAAGGTAAATTTAGAGTTCTCACAGCATTGTTTGTCCTTTTAAACAGCACAAAGGATATCCACCAGATGCACTTGTATTTTCCATTTCAATTATGTGCTGCCTTGGCCCTTTTGATTTCAATTTGCTCATGTAAATAAATAACTTTTATTGATCCATGTTCATTTAGGTATCTTCTAGCTTCTGACTATTTGTTTTTTACTATTTTTCCTCCCTAGAACTTACTGTTTTAAAATCATTTCTTTCTTACCTTTATTTTTATGCTTCTCATTATTTATTTAGTCTCTTCTTCACTAACTCTAATTTCACTATCTAAAATTTTCTTGTACATACCATCACACACATCCAAAATCTTTTTTAAAATGCTATTAACTCTTCAAGTTATTGAGACATTTTGAAACCTTGTAACTTCTCTGCAAAAGATTTCTGTATATGTTAACTTTGTAGAGGTTTCACTGGAAATAACTTAAGTGGTCATGTTATAAATCAAATATATGGTCATGTAATAAGAAGGCTAAGGAGATGATAAATTCTAAAACAGGCAATTTGAATTTTTTAAAAATCTGAGAGAAAATTGTATTGTTGTTTTTTTTAAGGATATCGTGGTATTGGAAAGAAATGAGGTGGGTATTTTATTAGAAGGGAAATGACTTGCCGGTCTTCTTGAAAGGCTATACTTTTTTTGCCTTTGTGTTCCTGAATGTCTTCTCCCATTTTGTCCCCATCCTTTTCCTCTCCCTTTTTTTTCCCTCTCTCTTTCCTTGGACTTGTCAATGGAGTACAAGAGTCTGGGAAGAGATAGACTGAGGACATAAGGTTGGTGAGACCAATTCTCTTTGCATTTCACATCTTGAAAAGTTCCTCATTGGTTCTAAAAAGATATGGCACTAAATCCTATGGACGATTCCATAGCCACAGCTTATTTGACCTCTCAGCAGCAGGTCCTGACCAATCCCTTCCTCCTCTTGAGACACACACCTTCTTTGCTTGGCTCGAACTGGATTCTTCACAGAGGTCTCAAGCTTAGCATCTCTGAAGCAAAACTCCTCACCCAGCCCACCTGCTCTTCCTCTACTCGTTCTCCTCTCAGAAAATGGCATCACCATTCTGCCGGTTGCTCAGGAGAAAAAATTTAGGTGCCACCTTCCTTTTTTTCTCTTTCTCCCCAATATGCAATCCATCAGCAAAATGTGTTAACTCTAACTGCCACCTTATCTACCACACACCAAGACACCATCATCTCCCACCCAGTCACTGTAGTTGCTGCCAAACTGGTCTCCTTGCTTCTGGATTTACTTCTCTAGACTGTTCCAGAGTTCAGGCTTTGGAACCAGACATCTGAGTTTGAAAACCAGACTCAACACTTAGTTGTATGACACTGGGCAAGTTTACTTACCTCTCCGTCTCCTCCTCTGTGAAATGAGGCTAATAACAACAGTACCTACCTCATCTTCAAAGTGATTGTCTGAGGATGAGTGAGTTAATATATGTAAAGTACTCAGAACAGAGCATGGAACCGCTGATAAAAGTTTTACCATTATTATTAGTTTATAATTTTTTTCCACACAATAAGGAGATGGATCCCTTTAAAATGTGAAGAATTATGACCAACATACCACAGTAATGTAAGATATCAACATTAGAGGGCAATGGGTGAAGATATCTGAGAACTCCCTATATTATCTTTGCAACTCTCCTATACTTCTAAAATTATTTCAAAGTAAAAGATTATTTTAAAATATAAAGGATATCATATCACTACAATGCTTAGCATCCTCCAAGGCCTTCCTGGAATGACACATGATTCTTTATCCTAGCTGATGAAATCAGTCCACCATGATCTGGCTCCTGCCGAACTTCTACATTCACCTCCTACCCCTCTTCCTCCATGCCATCCACACAGGCCTTCTTGGGATTCTTCCCAGCAGACAAAATTCACTCCTGTGTCAGGGCTGGACATTGGTTTGGGGATGTTCTGCCCAGTCTACTTTCCGTGTCTTCTCAAGGTACATTCATGGCCATCCCTTGACCTTCTACTCAAGGAGCTTGAGATTTGCTAACCTCTGGCTCCTCTCTCACCATCCCCAACACCTTCTCTGCTTTACCTTCCTCTATAGCACTTACCATGATCTGAAAGAGTTGTTTTTCTTTCTCTTTCTTTTTTTCTTTGTTTAAATAAATAGTGCCTGACCACCTAGTGGAATGTAATTTCCATCAAGGCAGGGACTGATGCATCTCTATTCTCTGTACCTAGACCAATTCCAGGCATTTGATAGTTGTTCATATATATTTGCTGAAGGAATAAGTGAATAATAATCATATTAAATGATATTAATATTCTTTCTATGTCAGTTTGCTTCTCATACTGGTCCCACAACATTTGAGCATAATAGAATGTTAAAATTAATCAACTTAACAAGTGGACTGTTAGGAGTAAATTAATGTACTGCTTCTTTATATTTCAGCCTTAATATTTTAGGAAAGAAATTCATATCTGCAAGTCTAAAATAATCCCATGAACAACCATAAGAAAAATAATGTCAACAGACAGGCAAGGCATTGTTTCTTTTTAAAAAATAAAACAGTATGCATAATCAATATTCTGTTGGAAAAGATAGGATTACCTTTTCTGGAAGACAGTCAGGTGAATATTGCATTATTCCTTTCTTTGTTCTCCATTAGATTATTTTATAGTCGGAGAAAAATAATATGGAATGGAATGTGCAGAGTTAGTGGAGATTCAGTTGATTAAGCATGCCATTTGAGTCAATTCATAACACTATTCAATTAGATTCAGTAGCAATCAGAGAAGAAAGAATCGGCCTTGCTTTTAGGTATTTGAAACATTGCTTTATATTTCAGTGACTTGATTAGATATGGGACACATTGTCTGTGGATGTTACAGAAACTCAAACTTTCTCAGCTGTAAAAGGAAAAAAAGAACACTGAAACATCCAGGAAGCATGCAGTCAAGTGTAGATTCTGGGGTACCATACTGAACACTACTTGGGGAGATGGTGACAACAACTCTGGCTTCTACCTGCCATTTTCTTGATGCCCGGTAAACTTCAAAACCAAGAAGACTCCTCTCCTAATGATAGTGGGTTACCTATTGCCACAGGAAATGTTTTCCCTTTTAAGTTTATTTTGACTTAACTTCAGATTTATGGAAGAGATTTTACATACTTACTGACAAACATTTGCCATATACCCTTCACCCAAATGCTCAAACATTAACATTGACCACATTTGTTTCTCCAGGTTCAGATAGTGCATACATATATACTTTCTTTCTGAACCATTTGAGACTAACTTGCCAATGTCTAATATTCCTTTATCCTTAACAGTTTCAGAATGTGTTCCCTAAAATCATAACCACAGTACAAGTATTAAAATCTGGGAATTAGCAATGATACATTACTCTTATCTAAGATGCAGACCTTATTTAAATTTCACGAAATTTCTCCCAGTTATGAACCTAACAAGAAAAGAAAAAAGCCCCAGATCATGTGTTGCCTTCAGTTGTCATGTTTCTATTTCATCTGGAAACTTTTTGAGATAATTTTAAACTTCCAGAACATTTGCAAAAATAATACAAAAC
This sequence comes from Tolypeutes matacus, assembly GCA_026826555.1. Lineage (NCBI taxonomy): Eukaryota > Metazoa > Chordata > Mammalia > Cingulata > Chlamyphoridae > Tolypeutes > Tolypeutes matacus. The sequence continues at coordinate 1,839,033 of JAKSZT010054281.1, read as the reverse complement.
CCATACAGAGAACTCCAGCATACCTGTGGCAATTTGAGATTATTTATGAATTTGCCATATCATTCTACCTATCCATCTATCAACCCATTTATATCTATCTGTCTGTCTGTCTGTCTATCTGTCTATCTATCCATCTATCTTCTATTTATCTGTTTTCCAAACATTTGAGAGCAGGTTATATCCATCTTGCTCCTTGAACACTTAATACTTTCATGTACTTTTCTGAAGAACAAGACTATTCACTTATGTAAGCTTTCAGTCTATAATCCATTTTTTTCTTATGTCCCAATATTGCCCTTTTGAAACATTTCTCCTTCAATATTTGATCAAGTCCAGGATCAGGTATTGCATTTAATTGTCACTGTCTCTTGTTTTTTGTATTGTAGAAACATATATACAAAAAAAGCTTTTCCATCTTAACCATGGTTAAGAATTAAAAAAAAAAAATTTACATGTATCCATTACATTTAATTGAGAAATATATATATTTATTCATCTGTGTTTACTTTTTAGTTTTTAATTGTTTATGTTTTCAATTATTAAATGTACAAAATAATGTTTAAAAAAAAAAGAATTCTATTCAGTGGGATTAATCACATTCACAATGTTACAATGCCCTAACCACCATCCATTACCAGAACTTTCCTCTCACCCCCTACAGAATGCCTATACCAAGTTTACGTATTCTAGCTGTTTCATGAGAGAAATTATACAATATGTGTCACTTTGTGTCTGACCTATTTCACTCAACATGAGTTCTTCAAGGTCGATCCATGCAGTAGCTTGTATCAGGACTTCATTCTTTTTTTAAGGCTAAGTAATATCCATAGTTTGTACCTACCATATTTTGTTTATCCATCATCTGCTTGACCCTGATATTTTTGAAGAGCACAAACCAGTTATTATGTAATGTCTGTCAATTTAATTTTTTTTATATTTCCTCATATCTAGAGTCAAGCTATGTATTTCTGGTAAGAGTACCATCAAAGTATGTGATATTCTTTTCATTACATCATATCAATAGGCACATAATATCAGCTTGTCCCATTGCTAGTGATCCTAACTTTAATCCCTTGCTTAGTGATGGGTGCCAGCTTTCTATAATGTAAAGCTAGTATTAGGATTGTTTTTTGATTAGACATAAAATGGAGCCAGAATAAAATATGTGAACTTTCTTCCACGGAATTGTATTTTAAAGGACACACAAGAGAAATGTGCGCAGGTGAGAAAGATAATGACTTAGTGTCTAAAAATTGGACGAAAAAAATCTAAAGGCAGTTATACTTAAGAAGCAATACCTTTAACAATTTGGAACACAAATTGGATGGTGTTGTGTGTAGTTTTAAATATATATATTGGGGGGGGTGGATGTGGCTCAAATGGTTGGGCGTCCGGCTGCCATATGGAGGGACCTGGGTTCGATCCCCGGGACCTCTCAGTAAAATAAAAAATAAAAAATAAAAAATAAAAAAATAAAAAATAAAAAAATAAAAAATAAAATATATATATTTGCCTCTTTCCTGCATGTCAAACAGTCTTTGAACACTGAGGCCATGAATTGTCTACATAAAGTGGATGATCAAAAGTTTTTTGAATCCAAAAAAAAAAACACCTATATATCCTTTCCTATATTCCTACTATTAAAATATGATCCCTCACTTCCTGGAATAGATTTGTTCTATAATGATTGATTGGACATTGGATTTGTGAAGTGAGTCCTATTTCCTACTTACTGACCCTGAGAGTAGAGTGAGTGAAAATTTTCTTGGTAGAAAGAGTTAAAATAAAGGTGTTTCAAATGAGGATGATCTTGTCTTGTGCTGAGTTCTCCCCACTGAGTCATTCATCATCTTTTCCCCTTTTCTTTTCTTTAATGTTTACTTCCACTAACTCTATTGTTAGTAGAGGTATTGTTTTGATGGCAAACAGTTACTCTAACCTGATGTCATTGCAATTAGAAGCTTGTTTCCAGGAAATAGAAACTAAAGAAACTATCTTCCCTATTCTATTCATGCTAATCATTCTATATGAAATCAATATATAAAACTATATTCTAAAATTGGCCTTCTGTTACAAATATTCTATCTAAATTATGGCTTGATTAGGGCTGCCAAATAAAATACAAGATACCCAGTTCATTTGGATTCCAGATAAACAACAATATTGCATGCAGTATGCTTATTCTAAATTAGTATTCGTTCTTTATCTGGAATCCAAATTTAACTGGGTGTCATGTATTTTTGCTAAATCTAGTAATCCTTGGCTTGTACCCAAAGATTTGTGCTTCTCCCAAGAACTGGCTTGGTTTTATCTTCTAGGCTTATTGTGCTCTTCTCTTTCTTCTGATGACTAAGAAACTCAGAATCAAATCTTTTGCCCATATGGAATGGTATCATGAAGCTTTAGGAGGTACACTTTGTAGCCCCACCTCCTGACTCACTTTTATTTTTATTCCACTACTTTTCCCTTCACACCCTCCCTTCATTAAAACAAGGACAGCAAAATGAGACCTTCTTGTTGGTATCCTTTTTTTCTTAATTAAATGAGCATAGGATAGGTTAAAATAACTAAACATGCTTATTGTTGATACCCATAGAATAAATTTTTCATCCCAATAATGATCAATGTTCTATTGATATGATCTTTTTAATGCTTATAACATATTTTTATGTATCAGCCATAAGAATGAAATTTTTACTTTGAATTGTGAATCAGAAATTCCATGTTCAGGCTACAATATCATATATATCTAGAAAATTGTGAATAATTCTCACCAAGGCCTGAAATGAAGAAGTTTTAAGAACTTAATGGAAGCTGCTGCTAGAATCCAACACTTGGAATATATTAGCTACAAGGAATTTATTAGCTACAAAAAATATTATATATAAAAAAAAAAAAAAAGCTAAGAAAGAAACTGATCTTTGAACAGCATTCATTTTACCATAAGAATGATAAAATGTGTATTATCATTTTATCGTTCTTAACCTTAGATCAGCAATAAAATACTCAAAGATATGTGATTGCCAAATATTTTCTCCCATTGAGTCAGCTGCCTTTCACCCTTTTGACAAAGTCCTTTGAGGTTCAAAAGTGTTGAATTTTTGAGGAGGTCCCATTTATTTTCTCTATTGTTGCTTGTGCTTTGGGTATAAGGTTTAAAAAACTACCACCTACCACAAGACCTTGAAGATGTTTTCCTACGTTTTCTCCTAGGAGTTTTATGGTTGTTGCTTTTATATTTAGTTCCTTGATCCATTTTGAGTTAATTTTTGTATAAGGTGTGAGATAGGGGTCCTCTTTCTTTCTTTTGGCTATGGACAGCCAGTTCTCCCAGCACCATTTGTTGAATAGACTGTTCTGGCCCAGCTGGCAGGGCTTGACCAGCCTTGTCAAAGATTCGTTGACTGTATATGTGAGGGTCAATTTCTGAGTTCTTGATTTGGTTCCATTGGTCTATGTGTTTGTCTTTATGCCAGTACCATGTTGTTTTTAACCACTGTAGCTAAGTAATATGCTTTAAAGTCCAGAAGTGAGAGTCCTCCAACTTCGTTCTTTTTTAAGATCTTTTTGGCTATTCAAGGCCCTTTACCCTTCCAAGTAAATTTGATAATTAGTTTTTCCACTTCTGCAAAAAAAAACGCTGTTGGAATTTTTGTTGAGATTGTGTTGAATCTGTAAATCAGTTTGGGTAGAATTGACATCTTAACAATATTTAGTCTTTCAATCTATGAACACAGCATGTCCTTCCATTTATTTGTCTTCTTCTGTTTCCTTTAGCAATGTTTTGTAGTTTTCTGAAACAGGTCCTTTATGTCCTTGGTTAAGTTTATTCCTAAATATCTGATTATTTTAGTTGCTGTTATAAATGGAATTTTTTTCTGATTTCCTCTTTAGACTGCACATCAGTAGTGTATAGAAATGCTATTAATTTTTGTATATTAATAATTTATTCGCCATTTTGCTGAACTAGTCTATTAGGTCTAGTAGCTTTGTTGTGGATCTTTCAGGAGATTTAGATATAGGATCATATCATCAGCAAATAGTGAAAGTTTTACTTCTTCCTTTCCTATTTGGGTGCCTTTTATTTTTTTATCTAGCCTAACTGCTCTAACTAGAATGTCTAGCACAATATTGAATAACAGTGGTGACAGTGAGCATCCTTGTCTCATTCCTGATATAGCAGGAAAGCTTTCAGTCTTTCACCATTGAGTATGATGCTAGCTGTAGGTTTTTCATACATGCACTTTAGCATATTGAGAAAGCTTCCTTCTATTCCTATCTTTTGGGGGTGTTTTTATCAAGAAGGGGTACTGTATTTTGTCAAATGCCTTTTCTGTATCAATTGAGAAGATCATGTGATTTTTCTTCTTCAGTTTATCAATATGGTATAAGGGTTTAATATCTGTGATATACAAAGAGATCATACAACTCAACAATAAAAAGGCAAACTACAGAATTTTAAAATGGGCAAAAGATTTGAAAAGACAGTTGTCCAAAGAAGAAATACAAATGACGAAGAAACATATGAAAAAATGTTCAGCAACACTAGTGATAAGGTAAATGTAAATCAAAACTACAATGAGATGTAATTTCATATCTATCAGACTGGCCTCTATTAAAAAGTCAGAAAACTGTAAATGTTGGAGAGGATGTGGAAAGACAGGAACGCTTTTTCACTGTTGGTGGGAATGTAGAATGGTACAGCCAGTGGAAGACTGTTTGGCAGTTCCTAAGGAAGTTGAATATCGACTTGCCAGGTGACCCGGCAATACCATTACTAGGTATACACCCAGAAGAACTGAAAGCAGTTAAATGAACAGACATCTGCACACTGATGTTCATAGTGGCTTCATTCACGATTGCCAAAAGTTGGAAACAAGCCCAGTGTTCATCAACTGATGAAGGGATAAACAATTTGTGGAGTATACACACAGTGTAATATTATGCAGCTGTAAGAAGAAATGAAGTCGTGAAGCATATGACAACATGGATGAACCTGGAGGACATTATGTTGAGTGAAGCAAGCCAAACACAAAAAGATAAATACTGTATGATTGTGCTATTATGAACTAAGTATGTTGTGTAAACTCATGTAGTTAATAATTAGAATATAGGTCACCAGAAAATAGGAGGGAAGAGAATGGAAAGCTGAGGACTAATCTGTGCAGATTTGGTAAAAAGGTTATTTATAAATCTTTGGAAATGAATAGAAATAGTGAAAGCATATCATGGTGTTTATAACCAATAGAGCTATTATATGGGTATGACAGTGGTTGAAAGGGAAAGTCTAAGATTATGTATATTACTAGAAGGAATGCTAAAATCCGTAACATGGGACTGTATAAGATAGTAAAACCCCGTGTAAAACATGAATATGGGTGATATTGCATTTTAAGACTGTTTTTACAAAATATAAATACAAATATACTAGAGAGAAGGAAAAATAATAGCAGCTATGTGTGACAGGGAAAGCATAGAGGGATTGAGAGGTACTGAGTTTTGTTTGTTTTTTTGTTTATTATTATTATTATTGGAATAATGAAAGTGCTCTAAGAATGATTGAAGTGAGGAATGCACAAATATGTGGTTACAGCAAATACCATTCATTGAACACTTTGGATGGATTTATTCTTTTTTAATATGTATCCTTAAAATTGATTGGTTAAAAAAAAATACAGAGGAGTTATTTGAAACAAACTTTGTTTTACTTGGCGTTGAAAAAGTTAAAAAGCCCTGACTTTTGTTTCTGACATGGTCTCCATTGCACAGACACATAGGGATGCTTTAATTTTTAAGTAAATTATTAGCATCCTTAGAATGCCCCCTTAAGAGTTTCCTAAACTATATTTTAGTGGAAATTTAGGAATTGATCTATTCTCCGTGCTGCTTCTTTATTTATGGCTTTTAAAACACAGGCTGCTATACATTTTGGTCTACACTGCTGTGACTGGGCAGCAAAGATATCTCTTGCTTGTCTTCCATCTAAATTACATGAGAATGGGATTTGTGCAGGCCATAAATCAGTCAGAATAAAGCCTTTAAGTGGTAACCAATTTTGTGGTGTGTAAGTATCATTGATTTGTTAATCTGAGAGTGTTTTTATAAACTGATTTGGATTAGTGAGTTCTGGTAGCAGAGCTCTTTTAAGGCCCTTGAATACTGGTAAGTGAAGTGAATAAAGCAGTGAAAATTAACCCAGTGCCCCCACCCCTATAAATTTAAATCACAGCCTCTGAAAGGAGAGAGCGATCTCATTACTGTAGTTTGCTAACCTGTATATTATACAGACCAAGTTGCTGCACAGACCATTTTATCATAATTGGTAATCGTTGCTCTCGATTTTGGAGCCCAGATATCATGATGACCCAAAGGGACTGCTGGGTTTGCAAAGATATGACCCCCTGGTGATGTGAGAAGCTCTTTCTAGAAAGGCAAATCAAAGTAATGCTCCATGGACGTTTTGTGTAAGGAGCTATTAAGATGAATTTAGATTCAATTTAGGGTGTTATGTTTATGTTTATATAAAAACATAAACAGGTAGTTACCTTCTTTTCTCTAAAATTTCATGTCTAACAAGTACTGGAACCATGCTGCTCCAACAGAACGGATACAAGGATATTCTACTTAGAGATGCACAAATAGAGATTCCCCCCACCGAATGGAAAGAGCAGTTAAAGGAGCAATTTTAGTCCATGGATTTTATTTTACAAAATCCCCTTTATTCGTGGTGCTTAAGGTGTTAGCCTGGAAGAAACACTTGTAACCATGAGGACTGGGCAAGCGAGTCTTCAAAAGAAGTGGAGCAAAGAAGGGCAAGAGCGTGCCACACAAGAAAACCAAAGCTTAGCTCTCCTCTAATTCCAACAACATTTCTTTTGCCATAGCAATACTATGACAAAAACCAAGGCTTCAAATTAGGAATGTATTTGTGTGTTGGGGTGATAAGTGAAATTATCTTATAAATCCTCCCTTACAAGAAAATGCAAGACTGATAAAAAAAAATTAATGGAGAGGCTGTGAACTTATAAAATAGACATGCATATAGGGCTCCTATACATCACAGCATTGCTGTGAAACAATTGTTACAAACTATGAAAAAAGCATCATCAAAATATTACCAGTGGGGAGTAGATGTAGCACAAGTGGTTGAGCACCTGCTTCCCATGTATAAGGTCCTGAGTTCGATCCCCAGTACCTCCTAAACTCAAACAAGCAAGCAAGTAAACACAACTTTCACTGGGGAGCGGATGTAGCTCAGTGGTTGGGCACGTGCTTCCAATGTACAAGGTCCTGGGTTCAATCCCTGGTACCTCCTAAAGAAAAATACTCCTAACTATAGCCAATATCTTATATTTGGTGTATTTTCCCCCAACCCACCCAGTTTTTAACACCCTATATTAGTATTATATACTTGTTATAGTTCATGAGAGAACATTCTTATATTTATTCTGTTAACCACAGTCCATCTTCCACCACAGGATTCATTGTGTTATACAGTCCCATGCTTTGTACACTCCATTCAAAGTGTACACTCAGTGGCTTTCATTTTCATTACGGAGTTGTACATTTACTATACAGTTATTGTTTATGTAGTTCGTGTATGAATGATAAACTTCTATAAAAAAGTTAAGAAAAAACTACAATGAAATAAACAAACAAAAATAAAAATAAATGGAGAAGCTGGTAAAGCCCCAAATAGAGGAGTCACTGAGATTTCAGGCATGTGTTGAATCTATTGCCTGGCTCGAGATTTCTATGTTGAGATTTCAGATGTCTATAGACAGAGCCAGCATTCAAAGAGGGAAAAAAAGCCAACCCCTGACTTTTTCTGGTTTCTAGATTGCTGGGGAAATGCCAAAATGTCTCTCCAACCTCCTGCAACAAAGCCTAAAATTTCGCCATCCCTTTGTGTCTTGAAATGTCTTCAGTATCCATATATCCACCCTGCGAACAAGACATTCTTATCTGGTTTGAGCTACAGTGTTATAGCTGTTTAGCTGCCAACCCATCTGAGAGACCATTTCCACCCTAGATTCGATACCTGGACTTCAAAAAAAATCAGACTTTTAAAATTAGTCCTGGTTTACCTTGATTTTAAAACCTCACAGGTATATTCATAAAATTTGAGAGGTGAAGGTAGCAGATTCTCTTTTGGCTCCAGAAGATAATCTTGAGTTTTAATTTCTCTTTTTGGCACAGCATATTTATCTGCAAAAGAGGACATCTGTTTTCTTAAGAGCTCTTCTACTAATACTGTTATTTCTTCATCTGAAGGTATACTGACATAACTGTAGTCATTTCCAAAGTGAGACTCAATCATCAGCCACAAAAAGCTGTCAGTATCATGCCATTTTTTTAACAAATACATGTATACCCTGCTCAACATATATGAATCTAATACATCAACAGAACCTTCTTGTACAGTGTGTATCATGTAGACTGTGTTTCCTCTGAGCTGTCAACAAGCATCTTATGGTACTTTTCTGCTTCAGAAAGAGAATATTAGTGCTCGACTCACACTTCGAGGCTCCTTGCCTAACGCCAACCTAGAAATGAAAACAGACTGTGGATAAACTTGAAAGATTAAATAACCAGTCTCTCTCTCTCTTTTTTTTTTTTTTTTTTTTTTTTTTTTTTTCATTTTAAATGTTGGGAAGAAACGGGAACCAGAATCTGAAGTATACTACTGTTTGGTTCTTCTCCAAATAACAAATTGGGCTTTATTCAAACGGAGAAGCCGTGGTTGACATCATTTGACAGATCTAAAGCTATGTATTCTTTATGAAATAACACTGCATTGCTAATAAAGCAGTCCCGCAGCCGAGCTTGTGCTGTTTAATTTGTTTCCATGGTGTGATAGTATAATTCTGACAAGCTGAAAAATCGCTGTACAGAGACTCATCCTGCAATTGTTGCTGAGCACATTTTTGATATAACATTTGTTATTGCAGTACTTGGGATGTCTTCTGAGGAGCCATATTCTAAATGAACCTGGGTATAGTATCCCCTTAATGTAGAATGGAATTGCAAATCCAGCTTCAGTTTATCTCAAATCTACTTAAACAGATATTCATTGAACAGTTTCTATTGTATAGGACAGCTACTCTCTTACAATTAAATCTGGGATTACTTAACATTATTTCTTTTTACTTTTGGATAGCAAGATGTAAAAGGATTATGTTAAGAGGTTTTCTTCCAATAACAGGCAAACCGTAGGTTTTTCGCTTTCCTGTGGTCACATCAGTATTGTAATATTATTATTATTAATATATTAAATTAACTTATCTTACAAAATAGACTTACATGCTTTTCGGAATATTTTTAATTTCAAATTTCGTAACACCATCTTATCCAGAGAATATGTGTGACTGTGTTATGAGTCACCAGCTAAAAGTGGAAAGGTTAGGCTCCAGCATCCTATTTGTTTGGGAAGCTGGAAGGACAGCTTGTGTTGAGTGCAGACATTTGTCATAATTATGTTGCCTGCAGGGTAGCCACCTGTCCTAATTTGATCTGATTAAGGTGAAATGCAAAAACTGTCCTCATTTTCTCTCGGAGTGTAGTGGTGCCAAACTTAGTCTCAGGAAGGAAGAAGAGGCGAATACACATACATCCAGGGAGGGAGGAGGGAAATGTCAAAATATCAGCCAGACTATAATACCCTGGAAAAGTGAGAGAAATTGGCACCACTCTTATTGGGAGTGTAAGCTGAATAGTCAAACTCCAGGGCATGTTTTAGCAGGAACTAACAAAATATCAAATGAAATAGTACTTTAACCCAGTAGTCCAGTAGTGGTTCCACTTTGGAGAATGTATCCTATGGAGATCACCTGGATGGCTTGCATGCATGGCTGTCTAGGTGATTCCTTAACACAAATTATCATCATTAGGTGTTTGACTAAAGGATCCTGCCATATGATGGAAAGGTGAGCAGCTGTCAAAAATGATGATGATCTGTGTGTATTGTCTGCCACACAAAAACAGTCCATTCATATTATCAGATGAAAAGAATTTCAGCCATAGTATTATCCCATGCATTTAAAATGGTGTTTGTGGGTTTTTTCGGGGTAGGGGGCAGAGAAGGAGGCATGCAGTGAGAGACCTATCTAGAAAATATTCCCCAAAATTTTAATGTTGACTACCTCTAAGTGGTGGAATTTCTAATTTCTACTTTTCTCTACTATTTTAATTTTTTTTACAATGGCCGTGCTTCATTTGCATTCTGGAAAAAGCTGTTTTCATTTGGAAAACACTTTTTTCAAAAGGTGTAGAATTGTAGGCATTAAACATTTCCTGAAGGCTTCTAAATGGGTCACAAAAACACAAACCCCTCTGGAAATGATAATCTGACACCAATACTTCTAAGAAAAGAAAAACAGATACACTTTGTTGCTATATCCCTGATATCACTGAGTCATTATGTAATCCTTTTTTTTTTCCTTAATTTCTTAACCCAACATGGGCTTTTTATTCTTACCTCTAATCCTTCTTTCTATTTCTTATTTATAAGATTTTTAGAATAGCATAACACCATTTGCCCTAACAACTCACCTAGTCATATAGTATTTACTCATATAAATATTTTTCTCACTTGTCTTGCAAGTTTTAAAGAAGGTATAACAATGCTGTATATATTCAAGGAACTAGATATAATGCATCCCTAATGGGTCCTGAGTGATATCAAATCACCAAAAGCAGGTGAGAGGTAAGAATCAAATAGAAAAAGTTTCAGGTTTTCTGTGTTGCTTACTCTATAATTTAACACCACAGAATTAGTCAATAAATTATGAATATTTCTGTTTCAGTTTTTAAGGTTCTCGCAAAATTATATTTTATTTTTTGACAAACGGCATCATTTTTAAAAATATTTTTTGGTTTATTTTTTTTTCCACCCCACCCCCACGGCGGGGGGGGGGGGGCGGGGGGGGGCCCCGGTGTCTGTCTGCTCATTGTCTGCTCATCTTCTTTAGGAGGCACCGGGAACCAAACCTGGGACCTCCCTTGTGGGAGGCAGATGACTAATTGCTTGAGCCATATCCACTCCCCTGGCATGGATGTTGCCAGGGAGCTTTTCAATCTTGGGTAAATGTGGATCTGAGTATTAGTTGTCAGAAAACAGCTTTGATCCCAATTGTTCATGACCCTTAGGTCTGGTTGATTTTTATCCTTATATAAAATTAATAGTGTGCAAATGCTACCTTTCCCAGTTTCTCTGGTTTACCCAACATGCAATGTCCAGATCTTCCAAATAGATCTTTCAACTTTGCAGACTTCAGTTTGCTTTGTGATCATCTCAATGTTTTATCAAAAGTTGGTTTTCTCAAATAGGGATATTTCTACTATTATAATATAAGCTGGATATAAAAGAATTGGCACGTCATTAGAAATTCTGCCTTTAAAACTTTCTCTTTTAAGATTGCTTTATTCTGTGACTGAGATTGCCTTTTAGAAAGAGCACTTTCCACTTTGGCAAAACCCAGTAGATTCAAGCAACGATGCCACGTGACCAAATTCCAGCATTCAGAAGTGTATGCAAAGTGAGATGGGAAGTACAAGTGAGATCCAAAGCCCCTCCCCGATCTGGAGGAGTTTATAATAAGATAGAGGGAAAAAGGGATACATTTCATTGTGAGCGAGTGAAGCAAGCTGAGTTCTACCAATAGGAAACTATTTCACGACATGTGTCTCCAGAGCAAGCAAATATTTGATGAATGAACAAGTAAACACCACATGACTGTTAGAGCTCAGCCGTATAAATCAGATTGTCATGAGGGAATGGGAGAGACATATCAAAATCTCCTGAAGGCCTTTGCAATCCATATATCCCTCCCCTCCAAGCTACAAGACCCCCATGAAGACAGTGTCAAACCCCCGTGATGCAAAAGCTTGAATTTCTTCATTCCTTCCCTCCCTCAAATTTTGCCCCTACTCCTATGTTCTTGAGAACTAACTAAACTACAGATGGATAGAGTGTACAGTAGATCTGTAGCTTTGGAAATGGAAGTAAAAGAAGAGGTACAGGGGGCTCAGTACATCAAAATATGAGTTACAATTAAAGAGCTTTTGAATCCTTTCATGGTCAGTGATAAGAAGTCACTCTGGATCCAGATATGCCTAGAAAAAGGTGAGAAATGAGCTAGTTTGAGGAAGGTGCCAGACTAATTCTGCATAGAAAGTCAGTTCTATAAATCCTCATTCTATATTCTTAAAAGAATTTTTTATTACAGAAATTTTCAAATGTAGAATGTAAAGAGAATAGTACAATAAAGGCAGATTAAATTCTTGGGTTTTTTTTTTTTTTTTTCCTACCAGTTTTAAGAATAATTAATTGTTTTCCTAGCATCCTTTAAAGATGGCCAATGGGGATGGTTTTGTTTTTTTAAATATCTGAGGAACACATGAATTTCAACATATTTGCTATGTTTAAATCCATTATAGTTATTGTTTTTATTGGCTCTCAAATTATTTTCTCTTTAGCCAGGGAAGCCTCTTTATGTTGGCTCTCAAGTCCTTTTTATATGATCCTAGTAGTTGTGGATAATTTCCTTACTTTCTGGTATGACAACATGTTTCAGACTCATCCTGTACATTTCCTCCCCCAGAGCTAAAATCAGCCATTTCTTTAAGGAGGCTAGGGAATTAAAATAATCTATATATAATTTTAAAAGGAAAAACATATCATGAGTTCATACATCCAATGCAAATTTAGGATTACAGAACTTCACATTACTCTTTTTGTTTATCACTTTTCTGATATTTTAAAAGTCTTGGCACCTAATAATATTAATATATTTTCTAATGTATTTTGGAGAGAGGCAGAGACAGAAAGAGAGAAACAGAGAAAAAGATAGATAGACAATAGATAGATAGATAACCAGTACAATATCAATACTATTGCTTAATATATGATTACTGAAAATTGAGGTTTTTTCTGCAGCTTTATTTTTTTTCCCATAGGCCATATCCCATTGGAGATGTCAGTCAAATGACTGTTTAAAAGTTATTAGTATTCTGTTGTACACATGTGGTGATTCTAGCAATGGAAGAAATTATAACAATGAGGTGGAACCAGTGGCCACTGGACACTTTTGGGGCAGGGAGGGGAGGAGTAGTTGAAATACAGGGGCTTCTTTGGGATTTGGAGGTTGTCCTGAGTGCCGTTGTGGCAACAGATGTAGGCCATTTTAAATCAGCACACACCACTCAGAACTGTGTGGAAGAGAGTGTGGTCTACAGTGTGAACTGTGGTCTATGGTTGGTGGCAAGGCCCCAGGATGTGTAAGTCCATTGAGGGTGGTGGGCCACACTTGTGGGAGATGTTTGTGTGGGACGTGGTGGGAGGTGTGGGGGGTGGGCAACATGGGAATCCCAGGGGGTTCTGTGTAATATTTTCAGCAATCTAAGCACCACTTAAAATATATTTATATATATATAAATTAAATAAAAAAAAAAGTTAGTTGAAATAATTTGTTCATGAGCAGTCAATTAAATACACAGTTTTATTTGTTTCAATATGCTTTTTATTTTTAAAGATTGGTTTTAATTTTGATTTATTCTGTAATATATCAAATCCCAAAGTTAAATTAACTTTACAAATCCCAAAGGTAAATACATAAAAGAAGGTATATACCGAGAGACTTGCTTATATACCTGTCCTTTGTACCTGATCTGTCTCTGAGCATTTTATGTATTTTGTGGTTCATCCTTCCATTTGTTTCCCCAAAATATGTTAATACCTTATATTATATTGTTATATCAACAATATTCAATATTTGACTGGTTTTAGTAATGACACAGGAGTGATACAAAATCATTGAAGGGTAACAAAACCAGAGGGCAATGAGCAATGGCATTGGGCTAAGCCAATGATGGCAGTCAGAGACAATACAGGGAAAAAAGCCAGGACGAGAGGGATCAAGAATGATGGCAGGGTCAAGCCACGCTTTCAGTCCAGAGGTGGCCAAGGTGTGAGACCTCCTGATGTCAAGATGTGCCAGTGGGTGAAATCCAGGCATGTAGTCAGAAGAAACAAAACAGATACCACCTACTGTTAAGAAAGCCTTGATACCAGATCTGCCCCATGTCAAAAGTCTCTCTTTGGCTCCATAGAGCAAGCATTTTGACTGTCTCTTCACTGTTGGACCCAAGAGCTTCAACAAGTCTATGTCCAACAAATGTGTGAATGAATGAATGGCATCCCTCGCCACTAATACCCCAGGGGACATCACTAGAACCTGTATACACAGACTACTACAATGGAATAACATATCACATCTGGCAGATTCTAAGAAATAGGATTAAGAATTAGAATCTATACCAGAAATTGCATACACTGAAAAGAAAATAACTAATTTTTACAAGTAGCCTATGTCTGTATACCCATAGTGGGTGTGGGGATTTGGCAATCATTTGGTTAATGCAATTGATATCAATAATATGTTTAGAAAATTCAGGCTAACAAACAAAAGGGAATAAAACCTAATTTAGGGACTAATTTATCTGTCTTCATTCTCTTCACTCATCACATTAACCAGATGGTTATCAAATAACCACTTCTCTTAGGACAAGAGCCTCAATTAGCTAAGCAGGTTGTCGGAATTGAACTAATCAGCTGAGCGGTGACCAGCTCTTCACGTGGAGAAAGTCCCCCAGTGAGCACTGACCTAGAATGACATGAGAATCTGTGGGATTTGCAGGTAGGAACAGACAGGCCAAGTCTGACTCAAGCACCAGGTACTGAGGCACAAACTTGCAGAACAAATACCAAAATAATAGTCATAATTTATTAAGCAATTATTTCTATAGATGCATACTATCCCATTGGAATGAAATCTAAAAACAATGAATAATGACTATAATAACTATATCATAATAGTTTTATATCATCTCATAAGTTACTTGGTGATTGTAATAATGTGTTTTGGGAAATTTAAGAGAGTATTAGATGGTTCTCCTATGCTTCATTCAGGAAGGGAAATGGGTAACAGTCACCGATAGACTGCAGACTGGAGTGATGAGAGATGGTTGGTGACAATGACTGGTGGGAACTAAGCAGCACCTGTTTGGGTCACAGTATAACCCTCCTGCAAGCCACATAAGAAGGCCAGATGGGGCAGCTTGACTTGATAGACAAGGAGAATGACTGTGTTAGGTGAAGCTAGTGCATTATCACCAGAGTGGGACATCTCTCTGATAAAGCCATTGAAGCAAAACTAGTTGAAGGCAAGAAGGCTATGCAGCACAACTTGAGAATTTTCAGTAGCAGCCTCCTTTTTTAATATAATATTATTGATTCTTCCTTCATCCACGGTAAATATCAACAACAACAACTTAAACATATATAAGAAAAGAGAAGAAAGTAATTTTCACCCATAGTTTCAGCGCTGAGTGGAAATCACTATCACATCGTGACATGCGATCTGCTAATTTTTTTCTGGTGTATATAAAAATATTTTAGCAGACCCGAAACATAATATACATGCTTCCTTGTAACCCACGATTTTTTACTTAATACCATATCGTAAATATCTTTCCATATAGTTAAATACTCATTTCCAATATCATTCTTGTAAGTACCTCAGTTAGTGACACTTCTAGCTGTCCAGGTCCTCAGGCCAAATGCCTTGCATCATCTAAGAGTCCTTTCTCTCTCACACCCCACACTCAATCTATCAGCAAATCCTTTCAGTCTGACAAAGTCTCACTTCCTCCCCTATTACTACCCTGGCTTGAGCTACCATCCTCTCTTACTTGGACTGCCATAATCACTTCCTGACTGTCTGCCTGCCTCCATCATTCCTCCTGCTGGAGAGGACTTGTTTTAAAGTAAAACAGATCAGTGACTCCTCTGCTTAAAACCCTTCAGTGCCTTCCGACCTTATTAATACTAACAGCCTTATTCCTTACAAATAGATTAAAAGTGCCTGCTTGATGGGGAAAGGAGGGAAATCTTTGAATACAACTCTCTTTATCTTCCCTTGCCCTTTCTACCCCACCCCATACTGGCCTCCTGTTCTTTGAGCACAAAATTCCTTCTCTTGGCCCTGTGCTTTCTGTGTCCTTGATCAGGAACACTCTTCTCCCTAGATAGCCATATAATTAGCTCCCCTCACTTCTTTCAGTGTCACTTTCCTAGAGAGGCTTTTCCTAACTACTCCATATAAAATAGAAGCCTTCTACCATTCCCCATCACTGCTTTATAACTATCAGCATTGCTCATTAGCATTGAACATTCTGTAATTTACTTGTTCATTTATTATCATCTCATGCAAATAGAAGAAAAGTATCATGTGGGCAGAGATGACTTCTGTTTTGTTCACTGCTATATCCCCAGTACATAAAAAAATGCATGGCAATAAACATTGATTGAATGAATGAATCAATGAATGAATATATCCTAGTTGAATTAACTATATCCAAATAATAGTTCTTTTTTTTCTACCATACATGTATTCTTGGTCTTCTCCTCCTTAAAAACTACAGTGTGAAAAATGGTGATAGTGATAGGATGGATAGTAAAATGAGACTAGCTTAAACGAAATATATTTTGTGGTAATGGTTTTTCATTCATGTATCCAAAGTGATTAAAAGTGTAAACTTCCAGGCCTCAGGTCCATTTACACCAAATAGGGGTATGGATGGATGTGTCAAAATCTTCCTTCTTGCTTATTTGATTGTCAGGCGTCTATTTTCCAAAACAGACCAGCTTCATGTAAAGTCCACTGAGCCAAGGATATAACCTAAAGCATAAAAAAAAGGAACTCCAATATGTTGGCATACACTGCTTCAACCCCATCTATACTAACTGTACTACAGCAACAGTTTTCCGTCCTTCACTTGAAGTCCTCTCACAAAACTCTGGCCTTCTCAAATAATACCAGTTTTTGATGCCGATTCTCTGACCAAGGATTCAGTTTTTGTTTCTGTTTTTTTTTTTTTTTTCTTACATTTCCCATCTGTTGCTCATTAATGGCATAGCCACAGCACTTTTTACATGATCCATAAATTTGCCTTTGATTCCTATTGTCCAGTAACTCAACAGTCATATCAGTGTGGTTGTCATTTTCTTACCATCTTCCATTTTAAAAATATCATCCGTTACCCCACCATAATCACTATGGCAGAATGAGGTGCTTCAAAGCTTCATCCACCAACAGAAGCTTGAACTGGCAAAAGAACTGACAGAAACATCTTTCTCAAAGCTCCAAGAAACAGTTAAAGGATTGCAGTAATAGGGTGAAAGCCAAATCAAGAGAAAGCCAATTTAAAAGTGAATAACAAAGTTGGATGACTCCCATTTCCCAATCTTAAATCTTATTACAAAGCCACAGTAATCAAAACAGTATGGTACAGATACAAGAACAGATATATAGACCAATGGAATTGAGTTGAGAGTTCATAAGTCAAGCCTCACATTTATAGCCAACTGACTTTGACAAGGGGGCAAAGATCACTCAATTGGGGAAGAATAGTCTCTTCAACAAACAGTGCTGCGAAAAATGGCTACCCATATGCAAAAATATGAAGTGGATCCATTCTCCACACCATATACAAAAATCAACTCAAAGTGGATCAAATTCCAGAACTAAGCAAGAACTACCTAGAAGATGATGTAGGAAAGCATCTTCAGGACCTTGTGTTAGGTAATGGTTTCCTAGACTTTATATCCAAAGCACAAACAACAAGAGAAAAAATAGATAAATGGGACCTCATCAAAATTGCATGCCCAAGACAAGATGCATGCACAGGAAGGAACAGAGAGGCCCCTATGCTTTGACCTGAAACTATTCTCTAAACTCGTTTTATGGATAAGCTCTGAAGGAGAGCACTCATACAACTCAATCTACAAAGAATAAGAAAGGTGTTTTCTTTTTTTCTTTTTTGTTAGTGCCTATGATTCAAGGAAAGCTCTCTCATAACACTAGTGAGATACAAGCTTAAAGAACAGATGCCATAGGGAGTGGATGTAGCTCAAGTGGTTGAGCACCTACTTCCCATGTATGAGGTCCCAGGTTCAATCCCTGGTACCTCCTAAAAAAACAAACCACAAACCAACTCGGGGGAGCTGGTGTAGCTCAGTGGTTGAGCACTGGCTTCCCACATATGAGGTCCCTTGCACCTCAAAAAAAAAAAAAAAAGAACACATGCCACACAGTCTAAACTCCAGTGATAACATTAAAATACAAAATGTTCAGGTTTTAACAAAAGAATACAAAACATACAAATAAACAGTACACAATGGCTCAGGCAAAGGAGAAGATTAAAGCATTGAAACCATCAATGAAGAGAACAAGCCCTGAAACATACTAGACAAAAGACTTCCTAAAAAATGCCCTATATATGCTCAAAGAGCTAAAGGAAAACATGGACAGAGAGCTAAAGGAATTCAGGAAAACAGTAGATACATACAAAGGGAATACTAATAGATGGATGAAAGGATGTATGAAAGGAACCAAACAGAGCTGAAGACCACAATAACAGAAATTTAAAATGCCTTATAGGGGTTCAACAGCAGATTGGAACTGGCAGAAGAAAGAAACGATGCACTCGAAGTTAAGCCATTGAAATCAATCTGAGGAACAGAAAGAAATAAGAATAAAGAAAACTGAAGAGAGCCTGAGAAACCTGTGGGAAACCATCGAGCATACCAATATACATATTGTGTGAGCCCCAGAAGGAGAAGAGAAAGTATTAAAAGGAATAGTGACAAAACTTCTCAAATTTAATGAAAGACATAAATATACATATCCGAGACACTCAATGAACTCCAAGCAGGATAAACCCAAAGAGAGCCCAAACGTAACATATTATACTCAAATTGTCAAATGCCAAAGATAAAGAGGGAATTCTGAAAGCTGCAAGAGAGAAGCAACATGTCATGTACAAGGGAACCTCATAAGATTAAGTGTTGTTATTTAATCAGAAAATATGGATACAAGAAGGTGGTGGGATGATATATTTTAAATTCTGAAAGCCAAAAATTGCCAATCAAATGATGGAGGGATTAAGACAGTCCCAGATAAACAAAGGCTGAGAGAGTTCTTCACCACAAGTCCGGCCCTACAAGAGATGCTAGAGTTCCACAGGCCCTAAAAGGTAAATACACAAAATGTAATGATAAACCAGTGGAATTGCACTCATCAAGTATAAACATGTAATTTGTGGAAAAAAAAAAAAAAAACTACATAAAGATGGGGAGACAGAAGAATATAAGAACATAGTTTGTACATACTATTGATGTTAAGATGGTATTGAAGCTAATGAAATTGTTACAGATTTAGGATGTTAAATTTAAGCCCCTTGGTAACTACAAAGAAAATATTGGACAATAGGCAACCTCATAGAGACAGAAATTAGTATATAGATTGCCAGGAGTGGGGGACAGGGAAAATGGAGAGTTTATGCATAATAGATATAGGGTTTTTGGGGAGATGGGAAAGTTTTAGTAATGGAAATTGATGAGGGTACCACAATGTTGTGAATGTAATTAATCCCATTGAATGGTATTCATGTGAGTGGATGAGATGGGAAAGTTTATGTTCTATATATGTTTCCACAATTAAAAAAGAAAGAAAGAGCAACTCAAAAGGCAGTGATGAAGTAAATGCAGCACATGACTCTGGACAGGATCTAAAAAGGGAGGAGAAAAGGCTCAAAGGAGGATAATTGAGGCATGTAGCAGTGTGGTATTCTTTATGAATTCCAAAAATAGGAATTGGATTATGTTTGTGAACTCATCTGTTCCTCTAGGCATATTAGATTGGATTGGATTCACAGTTTTCACTTTAACTTGATTAAATAATGATTAAGGCTTTGATTGGGCCATATCAGTAGGATTTGAGTCCCCGTCCCCTTGGTGGGCGGGGACTCACAGAAAACGACATGGCAGAGGAGAAATTAGGAGTTTTAATGCTGGAGCCCAGGGAAGTAAATCCACAGAGAAGCAGATATGTGAGGAAAGAGAGAAGGCCCCATTAGACACGGCAGAGGCCTCAGGAAGAGAAACGAGCCATTCACCAGAGAGTTTACAGCTGGCCTGGTGGAGAGAGCAGAGCAGCTGAGCCTGGAGAGAAACAAGCCCCAGGAGAGAGACAAGACTTGTCCCAGACTGTGTCTGAGATTGGAAGAAGCTGGGACCATGGAGCCTTGGGAGGAAGGAGGAAGATTGAACCCTTGCAGACATTGACCGCCATCTTGCATCAACACATGGCAACAGACTCTGGGTGAGAAAGTACTTCTTATGGTACCTTAAGCTGGACTCTTTTGGGCCTTGTGACTGTAAGTGTCTACCCCAAATAAATACCCTTTATAAAAACCAACCGATTTCTGGTATTTTGCATCTGCACCCCTTTGGCTGACTAATACAAGGCATATGAAAAAATTGAAATAGAGACTATAAGTTTTATATCAACATTAAATTTCCTGAACTTGATAGCTATACTTAAGGTGGTTACATAAGTGAATCTCCTTGTTCTTTGGAAACACATGGCAATATTAGGTGTTTAAGGAGTATAATGTATACAACTTACACTCAAGTGTTCAGAAATGGATTGATAGAAAGACAGGGAGGCAGATGGATAGATGGATTGATAGACCGATGGATAGATAGATAAAATATGGCAAATATATTAAAATTGGTGAATCGGAGGATATAACGGTATGTTGGAGTTCTCTGTATGGGGTTTGTATTATTTTTGTAACTGTCCTGGTTGTTGGAAAGTATTTAAAAATTATAATTAAAAAAAGAAACCCCAATCCTCTGCAGCAAATAAAGGATCTCAATTTCCAGGAAAACATTGAGCTTATTTTAGAATCCCAAATTAAGGAGACTCTTCTTGTTGAAGATTTATGCTATTTAAAGTTACCAGCAAGAAGTATTCCAGGGGGGCAAGATGGCGTTGGTGTAGGAGGGCGCACACTGCAAGCTCCCAGAACAAGGTGGATTGTGGATAGGGTCCTGCCTGGGGGTCTGTGCTGTGCACGCGTGGAGTGAGAAGCTTGGGACATCTGTCTGCGCAGATCGGCGGCGTGGACCGAACGGTGGAGATTCGTGAGTTTTGAGGCTGCCGGTGGAGGTTGGCACAGGCGGCTGAGCCCCGCGGTTAGGGGGAAAAAAATGAAACGGCCATTTGGAGCCGCGGGCGGGGCGAAAAAGTTTTATTTTCTGGGGATCTGGCTGCCTGGCGCCCCTTGGACCTTGTGTGAACAGAGCAAACGAGCTAATCAGCACCCGGTGAACCAGAGGGGGGATTTTGGTCTGGAACGCAGCTGATTTCCCTAGCCACCCAGGGATAAGACCCGGGCCGCTGCGGAGCCAGGAGGAAGGGACACTTCCCCAAAAAGGGAAGGTTCAGTTGGAAGACAGGGAAGGGTATTTTATATTTTTAGACATAGATCTGGCTGCCTGCACCGCCCCATAGCTTTGGGGAGCAGATAAGCCGACCTGAAGCAGCATCAGGCTGAGAGCAGACGCGAATCTGCACTCAAACTGATTTACTGAGCAGCCCGATGATGCTGGAGCTCGGCCCCAGAAGGGGCGGAATCCGCCATCTTTAGCACTCCTCACTGACTAACATCAGAGCTTCAGCTAACCTGGGGAGTCCGGAAAGTGGGACGTGCTTGATTAATTTCCACAGGCCCAGCTAGGGTCCCTTCCGTAAGGGGGTTGATCTAGAAGAGGAATTATTTTGGGTCCTGCATTTGGCTAAAAAAAAAAAAAAAAAAAAGTGAGGTCACCTCAACAAATGAAAAATAAATTTTTTTAAATTTAGTTTAATAGCTAAAAGCTGCTTCAGGACCTGCATATAGAACCCTGTGGGGAAATTCATTGATAAACACAAGTAGGCAGGAAGGATCCACGTGGACCCTAGGGGAATCATTGACCCCCCTTAGCTCTGTTTGACTGCTCGCCTGTGTGGATCTTTGGTTTCTCTCTGTTACTTTCTGGTCTATTGCTATTATTCCTGTTTTCCTCCCCCCTTCCTTTTTCCTTCTATTTTTTTTTTTTAAATAGGTGCTGCCAGCTGGTCGCTTCTTTGCTGGGCTTCTTATTCAGTAATTTCCCACTCGCTGTATATATTGATTCGGTATTACAAACTAACACTTATCCTTCCTGCATCTTTCTGCCTGCTGTTTTCTGTTGTGGCTCTTAGAGACATTTTTTCATAGGCCCACAACTTAAGGGTGTCAATTTCTATCCCATCTATTTTGTTTTCTTCTTCTTTTTTCTTTTTTTTTTTTATTAGTATTAACTTTTTCCTTTCAGACCCTTCTCTACTGTTTCTCTCCCTCCTCATAATTCTAGCCTTCTAAATCACTCTATATATATATATTCCTCCATTTGTTTTCCCAGTCCATTGTAGGAACTCCATATTTTTTCCTAGTACTCTACACTGCCTACACAAGTTAAATATTCGTCTCATTAAGTCTCATTTTGCCCCTCTTCTAAATTTTATCAATATTTCTATTATCCTTCTGCCTTCCTTACATCTTTTGATTCCTCTGGCCCTAACCTTTTGCCTTCAAGGGAACATAGAAAGAAGCAAGGAAATAAAATAAGAAGAAAAACTGCCAAAGAGAAAACTAAACTCACACGCAGAACCAACAGCTAAATAAAATTCTAGAGCATAGAGAAAAGCTAATCAACTGAACAAACCCATCAAGATAATATGATGACCAGAGGGCAACAGAAAAATACAAATGACTCTGAAAAACTGGAAAACATGGACCAGTCCAGTGCACAAAATAAAAACCAGGAAGCAATGCAGTACATCGAACAACTAATCAAAGCTATCCAAACAAATATCATGGACCAACTTAAAGAACTGAAGGAAGAGATTAAGGATATAAAGAAGACACTGGGTGAACATACTGAATAAATAGCTAACACACCTAAAAAGGTAATGGATATGATGGCGAACAAAGACACAAGTCAAGAAATGAAAAAGACACTGGACTCACATGGCAGCAGAATTGAACAGGCAGAGGAAAGAATTAGTGATATGGAAGACAATACAGTTGAAATCAAAGAGATTGTAGAAAAGATAGACAAAAAGATAGAAAAAATCCAGTATGGTCTCAGGGAATTAACCGATAATGCAAGACGCACACACATACGCATTATGGGCATCCCAGAAGGAGAAGAGAAGGGAAAGGGAACAGAAGGAGTGTTGAAGGAAGTTATGGCTGAAAACTTCCCAACTCTATTGAGAGAGATGGATGTGCAGATCCAGGAAGCACAGCGCACCCCAAATAGTATAAATCCCAACAGGCCAACTCCAAGACATATACTTGTCAAACTGTCCAATGCTCAAGACAAAGAGAAAATACTCAAGGCAGCAAGAGAAAAGAGAACCATCACATACAAGGGAAGCACAATAAGATTAAGTGCTGATTTCTCAGCTGAAACCATGGAGGCAAGAAGACAGTGGTATGACATAGTCAAAA
>JAKSZT010054281.1:1433085-1805588 GCA_026826555.1 Tolypeutes matacus | reverse complement strand
ATACTGGATATGATAGTTCATTGACATTTGTAAAATTGCCTAATAACCAAACACAGCAGAGCAAATACAATGGAGACCAACACCAGTTTGTGAACTTAGATCACCGTGACAACTCCAGTTGCTCATATCATCTCTTGCATGAGGCTAGAGTTGACATGCATTTTAACTAGAGTAGCATTATTAATTTCTATGAAAGTTATAAAAATAAAAATTTGTATGTAGAGATACTTGTACGGGACGAATGCAAATGGATGAATTTTTTTCTAAGAATAATCCTCGGTGTTAAAATACTTACTGTATTAGTATCTCTTAATTTTCATTTTGTAGTTGACAAGTGATTAAAGCAAATAGTCTTTAGCCCATTTTCTTGCAAAAGTATATGAGAAAAAATGGCTCGATTAAATTGTCCAGGTTTGCTTCTTGCAAAAGGGCCAAGAGCCCCAGTCTTTGCCAGCTGCTTAGATGTGGTGACAGGAAACTTTAAAGATCTATGATAAGGATCTGATTATCCCTGTTTTCAAAAGGTGCCTGGTTGAATGGTTGTGAATGCTGTACTTCAAAATATGAATAGCAAAATTGGACTCTTTGGTATAACTCTACTGACAGATGAGAATTATTCATATGTAGTCATTTTAGCTAATTAAAATAAAGAATGATTACTAATTTCCATGTGGGAAAATGTAAAGATCTGGGCAATCAAACCATAGTGTAACTGACAATATAGCTGAAGCTCCTTGGTTTTTTCATTTTTGTCTATCGTGGAAATTATTTGTCCTGTAAATAAGGTTTTTTGTTTTGTTTCATTTCTCTTACAACTGTATCTCATACCAGCATGTGAACTTTACGTATGTGAACTGTATAAAAGCAGAGATGAATCAAGGTGGCCGTACTTAGAGTACCAACAAAATTATTGTTTGTTTTGTTGGGTTTTTTTTTTCAGAATTTGAAATATGCCTTTCAGTAATGAATGAAATTATGCTCAAACTTAGATGAATAAATAAAATGAAATGCATAGCACTAAAGTAGCAAAGGAAATTACTAAAATAAAATAAAAAATATGAAACGGAATACTGTGAAGTATTTCTGAAAACATAAACTCTTTTCTGTCCCCCTCAATCCCTTTAGCCCCTAATCCATCTCTTCAACCCATCTTTAAAACACCTTTAGAATTCTATCAATTTCTAAAGTCCAATGACTTTCCTTTATTTAATAACAGTTTTAGATATTTATTTTCCCAAACTTAGTCATGCCTAATATACTTTCCAGAGAAGTCTCGTTTAAACAACATATTCTCGGCAAAACTGTAGGGTACAAATATAAATATAAGCTATCGGAAGTTTCCAAAGCAAAGTGTTCCAATAAACTTGTGTATATTTAAGTTTGAAACTCAGAATGCTTTTGCCCTAAAGAAACCTCATTAACCATTTAAGTAGGCATCCAGCTGACCTACCAAACCCCATTTAGCCAAGCTTTAATTGATATGTATCTAATCTGAATCTCCTTCTTGAGTGGATCCACTCAGGGTTTACAATCCCACAGGTACTCTTTCCTTCCCTAATGTTAGATGTTGGCATGCTAATTTGGGCAACCCAACCAACATGGGCTAAGGAAAAATACCTTAAAGGGAACACAAAGTCACATCTCCATTACATCCCCTTTCCCTTCTCTGGTTTCAACCAAGGATGAGTTTTTGGGAGGCAGCAAGAAAAGAAAACAGTAACTTCGGATCGCTTTAGCTCTTTGAGATCTCTCACCCTAGGTAGTTTCTCTGGTGCTGACCATCCAAAGCCAAATCTGTAAAGGGATTTGGGGTGATGAAAACACTTGCCCTCCAGAAATTTATAATTGAAATCATTCAAAATATAGGTCAATAACAAAGGAAGAATTTTATGAAATAAAAGAAAGAGGAACATTGGAAACAAAAAAACATGCTCATTGAAATTTTTTAAGTATTCTTAATCATTGAAAATTTTTAAGTGTTCTTAATTTTTTGTTTCTGTATTTTCTGCCTTTCTCTTTGTATGCTATGTATAAACTCCCAAATGGCCACCAGAAAATCTATTGATTGAGCACAGCAGAGTTTATGGGCTTTATTGCATTAAAAGACACCATCACCTTTTGGGGCAGGGAGGGGATGAGCAGTTGAAATACAGGGGCTTCTTTGGGATTTGGAGGTTGTCCTGAGTACCTTTGTGGCAACGGATGTAGGCCATTTTAAATCAGCACACACCACTCAGAACTGTGTGGGAGGGAGTGTGGTCTACGATGTGAACTGTGGTCTATGGTTGGTTGCAAGGCCCCAGGATGTGTAAGTCCACTGAGGGTGGTGGGCCACACTTGTGGGAGATGTTTGTGTGGGACATGATGGGAGGTGTGGGAGGTGGGCAACATGGGAATCCCAGGGGGTTCTGTGTAGTATTTTGGGTATCTAAGCACCTCTTAAAATATATTTATATATATACATAAATAACATTTTTGTAAGCAAATGCACATATATGCATATACATTTATATATCATTTTGCAAATGTTGGTATGTATTGTGAAAATTTTGATTTTTACCCACAATAAAAAAAAAAATAAAAAAAAAAAAAAAAAAGACACCATCACCTTGACTGTTGAGTGTGTCATAGAAAGGAGAGAGCAAGGGACAATATTTATAGGGTTTGGTGACCTGGGCTCAAGTGACCACTTGAAACCTTGAAAGGGGATTGGAATTGGGGAAGATTCATGACATAGTAGTTTGGGGCTGGTGGACACAACGAGAGGAAGGCAGCCTTCATAAGGAAACTGTTGTCAGATTTGTGAGCTATTGCCCAGGAATAGAGCAGTCTATTTTCCTGAGAGATGGTTACTCAGATGAACATACTGTTTGGATAAATTATTTGCAGCAATTTCTTGATGCAAACAGTGAAGTTATTTATTGCTTTTACAAGCTTATTTTTCCGAGGCAAGATTTTTTCTGGAAGAAATAATTCGGTCTCAGTGGTTGCAGTCCTTAGCCCCAATAGCTATATTGTGTGATGCAGGTAGCTTCGGTTCTGCCTCATACCCAGAAATTGTGTGGTTTCCCCCATACACACTTGGTGCTTCCAGCACCCAGACCTCTGATCCCATTACTTCCCTTTCCATTTTTTTATACCTCTTTCCTGATTGCTGTGTGCACATTTGGCTGTTTCTACATTTATGCACTTTGTAAATGTGCTTGTTATTTCTTCTACCAAATCCATGAAGACAGAGTTCCTCTCTGATTTATTTCATTTTTGCTTTCTCTATAGCACCTGACCTTATACACAGTAGACACACACTGGACATTTGTGCAATAAAGAAAGAATGAATATTTGGTTGAAATTTGATTCCAGCCAATAAGAATAATATTGGTTAGTATTGTGAAATGAAAACATTTGACAAATTTCTGATTGCATCATATTTCACTGAGACTGGTTCTTCTGTAGTACCTCATTAGAAGGCCAGTCATTTCTATAGCCAACCTGCGAATTATAATTCAGGAGGGACATTTGCATTAATATGGCAGCTGCAACAAACCAGAAAACATCTATGGGCATGAATTTTAATCTAAATTATGAAAGTCAGGTTGAACAAACTACAAAACATCTGAGCTCAACTCACATCATTTTGAGCTTCTACCCATTACCCAGCTTTATAAATTTCATGGTCATTTCAGATGTTTCCTTTTGTTGTTACAAAAAGTGTTGCAGTAAATATTTGTGTACATATCTCCTTGTGTAACTGTGCAAGTTTCTCTCTGGCAGATGCCTTCAGGTAGAATTGTTGGGTAAAAAATAGCACAAGATTCTTTTCAACTGGTTTAGGACACCTTGGGGGACCCTTCAGGTGGTAACTGCTGAAAAGGAATGCCTAAATCATCCTTTACAGACATAATAAAAACCTTTCAGCAGAGAGAAATGATTAAGATAAGCTTGGTTTTATTTATCAAGTTAATAATGCTTTGAATTTGATTATGTAAGGTTCTACTGCTGACTTTTGATGTGACTGCTCAGTCAAGCTATTTCAGTGAATTTTCCATGGGTACTATTATTGCCTAACTCTGGACTCATTCAGAAATGGCTACTTCAGCAAAGTGTGTGCAGGCCTGAATCTACCTGGCTTGACTACAGTTGAAAGAAGCCCATCAAATTCATTCACTGCTGCCAGTCCAGGCAGCAGATGCACTCAGCCACTACTTTGGCTTGTAATTAAAGGTAGTTCAGTGTTTTGCTTCATTGTCCTTGATCACTTTGAATCATCTTTTTTTTTTCCTTTTTATGCTGTCTCATCATTAGCCGGGTTTCCTTTTCAAAGTTGTACTTAGGGAAAAATGGAAGGTAACTGCAATTGTCAAGCCCGCATCAGACGTTCCAAGCTATAGCCAAGAGAGAAATTAATCCTCAAAGCGTTTCACAGCAAACAGCAGCAATCTTCAAATTGCAGATTATTTGGATCATGTGCCAGCGCCAGTAGCACATCATAGAGCTGAAATCCATTTCAATTTTTATCCCAGGCCCAGGTGCCCGTGGCTTTCCATTGAACCCAAAGGATATCACAATTGCCCTGTGATGATTTGCAACACAATTAAAAGGAAAAATAGTGATTGAAGACTCATGGGGTTTTTAATGCTTTTCAATGAAATTTATTTTCCAAATGATTTTCTCCTCTTTCATGGCATAGTTATTGAGAAAATTCAGTTAATCCCCCAAAGGTTTTTTGTTTCTGTTTTTGTAAATAGCTGTCAGTGACTTTGTGGAAATGATCCACAACTTTGTAATGCATTTTGCTGAAGAGATTCCCAATTAGATTATAAAAATAGTCTTTATAGGCATAAGAAAAGAATAAAAGTAAATGTTGATTACAGATACTGATTGAAAGAAAGGCCCAGTTTCAATGTTATCATTTTTTTAAAAATAGTATTCAAGTCTGTACTCGTATGCTTTTATAAATGTCCTTTTCCTATTTTTTAATACCAAACAGGCTAATTATTTTTATCTATCCAGTGAGCTCAGATTTTTAAAAGGCACATGCAAGAGATAAGTAAGGAGTTTAATAAATGGAGGAATAAAACATAATACAACTGCACAAACCTGTGAGCATATCATCAGAATAAATTCAGAATGCACTGAAATTCTGTTTTAAGTTATGAGAGAAAAAAAAATGCTTTGAAAATCGGGGCAAGAAAAAATAAGGAAAAAGAAAAGAACAGACCATCATTAAGGAAGATAGCACAATATTAACAGATGAAAAAGCTAGCCAATTTCTGTTTTTCCTGTTTTTAAGAGAAGACAAGATAGTCCTCATATCAGAAAGGACAGAACAAACAATTCAGGGGGAAAAAAATGTGCTAAAGAAAAGTGAGAACAGGATAAGGACCACACAGATATGTCAGGTGCCTTTAGGTCTCTCCAAATGCTTCTATATATAATCTGGTCGCTGCCAAGAAGCTTTGAGACACCATAGAGAAAGAACATTAGAGTTCTGGAGATGGGTAATTCTTTTTTCTTTTCTTTTTTCAAAGTGTGGAAAGAATGAGTGTCAACAATTGAAAAGCAACAAGTCAGCTATGAGGTTCAGCCATCAACCACAGGGAAAAAATAGTGTGTGAGCATTGCTAAAGGTATATGTAATCATTAAGTGCCAAGACGGAGTCACTAAATCCCTATGAATTACCACTAAATGCAGGAGAACTCATTTGTGAGGGGGGTGATGTATTCATTGGGAGTCTAATGCATGAAGACCAAACTCTGAGTCCTGGGTACTTAGGATCCCAGAATTTCCTGCACAAACAGCCTTGGGACTCTTTACTAGCTCTGTCTTCCCAAGGGCAATAGGTCTTTAGGGTCTTAGGGAGGCCAAGGGGCAGTTCTTGGTGGAGGTGTGGTGGGAGGGTCATAGAGCTTGAATATGTAGGTTGCACCATTTCCATGTGTGAGAAGCACCTCCAGGAGAAAGGAAGCTGATTAAGATGATGGGGAAGGACCAGGGACAACGTCAGCTCTGCCAGTGCTGCCACACTTAGAGACAGCCCTCCAAAGAGTCCAAGAGTTCTAAAGTATGGCCTCCCAGACTCTCATGCAAGTTTACTTGTCAAAGTGAAAAGATAAACATTTTTTTAAAAGTTTGTGATTTGATTTAAACATTTTAATATCCAGACATATGGTGTGTTGATGCCTTTTTCCTGAGCCCACAAGTTCATGGACCTTCCTAGGGACAGCCCTCGCTACTGGGTCTAGAATCAAGAGTGGGCATTATGGAATGCCTTGTAAGTAGGGTGAGCAGAAACCCAACTGTATGATGTTAAAGACAAAGTAAGGAAGGTAAGAGCTCTCACCTAAAAGTCTGACCATGCAAAAGAAAGAGGAAGTACCTCTCATAGCCTTACGTCTATCTTGTTCACCTCAGGTTCCCAGCATTCCAGTGGAATGTCTGACACTAAATACACCAATGAATTAACAGGCGACCTCCTGGATACCCTATTGGAAAAGGAATGTTGCCAAATGCTAGGTCAAACCGAAAAATGGAGGAAAAGGAAATGAACATTGGGGTGTTTCCTATAAATGTTAATATATATTACACATTATTTCAAGTAAATGGGTATTTGTCCCAAGAAAAGGAAGCTTAATAAAGTCTTAGAAGGATTAGATATTTTCTCTATCACTCCAAAGCTTACTAATACCTAGGAAGTTCTTTCTAACAAGAGTCCTCTGTTACTAGAATGGAATTCCATAGGAAGTGTCACCCCTGACACTGGAGGAATGAGACGGTCCGTAATGGGATTATTGGGGAATGTTAAAGAAGGGATTTCTGTACTAACAGAGAGCTTGGTCTAGATGGTATAAAAGCTACTGTTTCTTCCAAAACTAAGATACTTTAATTCTTCATTTCATACATGACTGTGTATTATATCTGTGTATCTTTTATCATTGAAAAAATTCGACTGCCATCAAGTCCATAAACTCCACAAATTGGATCTGTGTTGACTAAATGAAATAGTCAAATTGCATTTGGCAGTTGGGTGGCTCTCATATGGAAAATATCTTGACATTTCAACAATGTGCTGAGTGATTGTCTATCAGGGGCCCAAGCTGAACCAACTCAACAGACCTGGCCTCCATCTTTTTATTGATAACAGGGCTCCACTCTTGCTGAAAATTAGCTCTAATTTGACAAGGCTAATATAGGGAAAACGGATCTTTAAAAAACTCTCTCTTCTTTGAATAGTGGTATAGCAATAATGTTTTGTGATTGAAAATTAAACCTTGTGGTTACAATATAAAATAGCTAATTTCTTGGATTTTAAATTGTTGGTTAATAGGAAAAGTAGAATTTCACTTATGGGTCTTTTAATTACTTCTAGCACTGGCTTGTAAAGCCATTTATTTTGCAATGCCCTTGATCATAAGAACCAGAAGGAATGACTCTTTTTCCCTCCCTTAATTTGTTTATTCATTCAGCAAGTATTAATTGAGGATACTGTACTAGTCCTAGGGCAAGACTGATTGTCCCTGTCCTCATGCAACTCATATTCTGATTTTCCCTCTGTAATCCAAACCTCATATTTCTATTTCCCAGTCTTTACAATGGCTACAGGTCTTCTCTTGGGGAAATTGGGTGAGAGGGGGAGGACATAAGGTGCTGGCTGCATGCTCAAGAGGGGATTTTTTTCTGAACTTTTTTGATAGGGGAAGATTTAAATATGTTTATAGTTTGAAGTGAGCAGGCTGCAGAGCAGTAGAGGTTGAGGAGAGAGAGTGAATGATAAGTTAGACCTGTAAGAAGCCTAGAAGGAGCAGGTTAAGATGGATGAAGAATGGACTCTTGTTATAAGTTTGAGGAATGTTTCACCCTTTCATTCAAGGAGGAGTAGAGAGAGATGGATGCAGATTAGTTTATAATTTAGAAGAGTTATGAATTTAAGGGATTTTACAGTTGGTGATTGCCTCAGGGTAGATTACTTGCAAGCAGACTCTGATATGGAATATGATGTGCAAGATGTTTTTCAGGGGGGAGCAGATGTACCTCAAATGGTTGAGTGCCTGCTTCCCATATATGAGGTCCTGGGTTCAATGCCTGGTACCTCCTTTTAAAAATGTTATTAGGGACACACACTTGTGAAAGGAGGGATAAGAAGCAGGATTGGATGCAATGACAAGTTGAGCTGCCATGCAGGCCTCACAGAGCCTCAGCCAACCCAGCAGAGGACTTTGGAACAAGCATTGCCCATCAGTAGCCCAAGTCGGGACAAATTGGCTGGACCTTTATACCACCATCTCACTTAGTCACCAGATTTGGGCTGCACTAGTAAAGGTATAACCTCAGGCGAGGTACCTTGGCTGCTGAGGAAAACCAGTGGACATTCCTGCTGACTATTCTCCCACTGCTAGGCTACCAGGCCTTTCTTGGAGGGGTTCTGAGCAGCTCATTTTCAGGTTTGCCACAATAGCTTTAGCTTTTCAATCATATGTCAGATGAGGTCATATTTTGAGACTGAAGTGTATAGAGGTTCATTGAGAAGAATGCTGTCTTAGTAAGGATTCTCCAGAGAAACGGTGATAAGAGCTGGCTCACGTGGCCATGGGGATTGGCAAGTCTGAATTTTGCCAGGCAGGATGCAAGTTGGAAATGCCACGAAGGTAAAGTTGAAATCCCTAGAAGAAGCCTTAAGTTGGGGACTCCAATGAAGGTGATTATGAATTCCCCAGGCAAAGCTGGCTGTCTGGAACAGAGATAGAAATCATCAGTTTTCCCTTTAAGGCTTCCATCTGATTGGTTGTCTATGTTATTAGCCATAGATGCAATCAACTGACTAATTATTTAAATCCATGAAAGACCATCACAGTAACAATAAGGCCAATGCTTGCTTGACCAAACAACTCGGTACCATAACCTAGCCAAGTTGACACATGAAAGTAACCATCACAATGGGAATGTCTTGGAAGAGTTCCTAAGGGAAATGGAAGAGGAAACTGACCATAGACACGTGAAAGGAGGACAAGCTGAACTGAGGGCCCAACAGAGAGTGGCCCACTGAATATTCAGTGGCCCCATTCTCAGCAAAATACAGTTTTAGGTAAATGGCATGAATTTTTATCAGATAAGCAACTAGCCTTGTTTTGCTACACTAGCTGCAGGTGGTAGATCTGGAACAGAAGTAGGCAGAGCTGTAGTGAGATTTACCCAGATATTGGCAAAGCAGGTACAGTAGAAGTACAAAGTAATAATGGATTCTAAGTGTCACTGACATCTTCCTGTGTAGGACTGAGGCTTAGGAGAGACATGCAAGGAAGAGAGAAAGGCGATTTGACCAGTAAGTCAGAACATGGCACAGAGCCCTGGGGATGAGAGAAGGGAAGGAGTGGAGGGAAGAGTCCCTCAATTCCTGAGCGAGGTCAGGGAATGGCAGGAGATTTTCCATTCTTGGAGCGCCTGCCATTGAGCACGCTGAAGGCACTGTACCAGATACAGGTGCTACAGCCACTACAAACAGGCAAATCCCTGCACAGGTAAACTTTGCATGTTAACAGTGGGAGACAGAAAATACACAAAATGGATGAGTAGTGCATTAAAAGAAGATGGGTATTATGGGAAAAGTTACAGCAGGGATGGGGAGTGTAGGTGACAGATCAGGAGATGAAAACAAGCTGTGATTTCAAATAGCGTGAGTCGGGAAGGTGTTTCTGAGAAGGTGGCATGTGAACAAAGATTTGAAGGAGTTGGAGGAATATGCCATGCAGGTACTAGGGCAGAGAGCTTTCCAGAAAGGGAGCAGCAAGAAAAGCCTTGAGATCAGGACCCGCCTCATATGGTCAGGACCTGAGAATGGAACGGTCTGGCCAAAGAACAGTAGGCAAGGGAGAGAGCATGGTCAGAGATTTAGCAGCAGGCCAGGTGGAGGAGGGCCTTGGGGGCCACTGCAAGGACTTGGACTTGGACTCTGAGAGAGATGGGAAATCCACTGGAGGATGACATGGTATCCGACACAGGTATGCATTTTAACAGAATCCTTTTCGCTGTTAAGAGACTGTAGGGAGCAGCTGATGCTGGGCAGTGTGAGGATATGATGTGGGCAAGTAGACAGCTGTGGCTTCCAACGAGGATCCATTGTTGTGTGTGCGTGTATAGACGCCATGTGAGTAATTAACTGTCCAAGGGTACTCCAATGCCACCAACACCCTACTTTCATATCCTCTTTGTTTGCCAGTCCTGCTTTTCCTCCTTGCCACCTCCACCCCCTCCACTAAATTTTGTGGACTTTTAAATTTTCATTGACAAATAAACCTTTCTCCCTACACCAATGCATTCTTTTTTTTAAGATTTATTTCTTTATCTGCCCCCCGCCCCTATTCTTTTGCTCTTCGGTGTGCTCTCTGTGTGTTCTTCTGTGTCTGCTTGTCTTCTCTTTAGGCAGCACCGGGAACCAATCCTGGGACCTTCCAGAGTGGGAGAAAGGCCCTCAATCCCTTGCACCACCAAAGCTCCCTGGTCTGCTGTGTCTCTTATTGTGTCTTCTCTGTGTGTCTTTTTTTTGTTGTTGTGTCATTTTGCTGCACTAGGTTTTCCGCGTGGGTCCCCACTCTGTGCGGGCCAGCACTCCGCATGAGCCAGCTCTCCATGAAGTCCAGCTTGCCTTTAACCAGGAGGCCCCAAGAATTGAACCCTGACCTCCCATATGGTATATGGGAGCCCAGTCTCTTAAGCCACATCCGCTTCCCTACACCAATGCATTCTGTGTGCATGTCTTGTATTTCTAGTTTTGTTATTTTTAAATTCCATCTTTACACTAGGTTTTGTATCTCTCCCTTTCCCACACTCATGTTCTCATGGGCAGCACAGTTTACAGATCCCCCTTCACGGCTTTTCCTCTTAAATATTTGGACCCATGCAACTCTTCCCTTCTGACTAACTATATGCTATATCTTTCCTTGTTTATTATATTTTATTGCACCTACCAGGTGTTTTGGGTAATTATCTAGTCTTCTGTTAAAGATGTTTATGTTTGAACTATCATTGACATCAATCCTTTAAGTTAAATCTTAGGAGGCTCCTAAAATATAAATTCAGAAGATAAGCTAATTTAAATTCCATTTCTTATTTTATCAAGATCTAAAATAAGCCAAATAATTTTTTTCTTAAATTTGAGTGTTACAAAGGAATACTTGTAAGGATAAAAATCACTTACAACCTCGAAGGTTGAATAAAATTATCTTTAAAATAATATTTATAAAGTAAATATAAATAAAGTAGAAAACCAAAAGCTTTCAAATTAACTCGATGAAGGTAATAGGGCAGATGATTGTGCTGGAACTAAATCATGTTTTGGGGATGCAATAGTCTCTAACAGGTTAGAGACTTTGTTATCAGTATGCCTTCTTCTGCTACCTGGTGCCTTGGTTTTTCCACCACTTCTCACCTGTGCCTCTTCCCTTCATATACTTGGCCTGGATTCTTTTGGCCCTCACTTGTTGGGAACGCATTGCTTACCATTATCTGCCTCTGTTCTTTTCTCATCAATTTCAGAAAAACTAAACATGAGTATTTGGTCCCAAGGAGCTCTAAACGAGAAGACCTAACTTGAGGCTGAATTTGCATAGCAATTTTTTGGTTAAATTATAGCCAACCAAATGATCCAGAATATACTTTTACTAATTGTTAAGATTACCATCAGAATAGCAGCACCAAAATTAACAACTTCTCAGAAAGAACCTTCAGACCACAAGTCTTTGTCAGTGGACTTTGATTTGAGAAACATTTATAGTCAAACTTCAAGGATCTAGCTTTCCTTCTCTATAGTAATAAACACGCCTTTAGCAATTGATGTATTACATTTTCCACCAAAATACTCACCTCAGAGTTTTCCAATTTTTTAAACTATTGTTTGGTGACATCATTTTCGTCTGCATTTTTTAAAATTTTTGTATTACCTTAGAGAACATTTGCAGACCACTTTCTCAGAGTATGAAAAGTTCCATAATATGAAAGACTTAAAAATATGTTCCAGCATTTTACATGACCATAGAATTTCAGAATTGGACCTTATCCAGTCACATTCCTCTCTAAAATAGCTTGCACAAGTAGTCATTTAGCTTCTGCTTGAAAACCTCCAGTTACTGCCTGCGGTTGAGTAATGTATACCATTTTTAACTTAGAAATTTCTTTATATTGAACAAAAGTCTACCTGCCGTAATTTTTGCTTGTTGATTAATTAATTCTACCTTCTAGAACAATGCACAAATCTAATCTCTTTTCACATATGTGAAGACAACAATTGTATCATCTGTAATCCTCTTCTCCCCCAGACAATCCCTTCAGTATTATTCTTATGTCATTACTCTGAATAATAGGAGAAATGACTCAGTAATTGCTTTGGTACATTTTATAATTACTCCAATTTCCTTAATAAAAATTCCAACATAGTATGTTACCTATAGTTTTTATATAAAAGAAACAAATGTTTCATTGATTTTTCCAGAGTTAATATGGTAACTGATGATAGCCTCATCCAATGGAATATTTCTATTGAAAAGACAGGATTGGGACATGTTTTAAATGACCATGGAGCAATTTTCAATGACCTAATTAATCTTTTTTTTTCCACAACTGAATGGTTGGATAGGCTTTTATTGATCAGATAGAACTAGAAAGTAATGGGCACCAGATTGGCATGGGCCCTCTTCCCAGTTCTTTTTCATCAGAGACCCTTTCCAAATTTAAATATAGGATCTATATGGGTCCTGACCCAGGTTTTTGGATGACCCAGGCAGGGTGCTAAACTACAAAGATGGGACATCCAGCTGCCCTATCTTCAGTCTTAGTGTGTGAGAGCCCAGACTTGAGGGTGTGAAAGTTGTACATGATACGTCAGAAAACATAGCCATCGACTCGCCCACCTTAACCCCACAGAAGCCTGGCTCTATTTTAGGAACAAGTAACATGCCAGGAGTGTTTCTAGGGATCAGAAATGATGCCTATCCTAAGGACCCACAAAGGCCAGATCCGAATCAGGAGGAGAGAGATTACCTGGTCAGAGTCACCTGAAACCCTTTCATAAAACCCACTAGGAGGCCGGGAAGCAGGCACATCTTCCCCTATTGATAACATCTTTCATTAATGTGGTGCATTTGTTACAGTTGATAAATAAATACTGAAGCATTGCTACTAACCAAGGTCTGGAGGTTACATTGTGGTTTATGCTTAATTCCAATGCCCTAAAAATGCACCATGTTCCTCCTATTATTCCTCCCCCTCCCCTGAGAACCTCTAGTAACTGCTGTCTTTATATCAAAGTTACAAGTTCTTCATTACTGCAATATATATTTTTTTTTTGGGGGGGAGATAGGAATGCTTATTCACTTTTATTGGGAATATAGAATGGTACAGTCACTGTGGAGGACTGGCAATTCCTAAGAAAGTTATATATTGACTTGCCATAACCCAGCAATACCATTACTATTTATATACCCAGAAGTATTGAGAGCAGAGAAAAGCACAGATGAATGTCCACTGGTGTTCATAGCGGCATTATTCATGATAAAGGAATAAATGTATCTACCACATCTCTGGATATGCTCCAGAAGTGGATGGAAAGTAGGTTGCAGTTTCACACTCCTGCAGCAGCCAGCAATGGCTAAATATAGCCAGATTTGCAATGGACATTACCTCCAGACTGGCTGTTTTTCATAGTCCTGAAGGGTTCTCCCAGGAAACAGAATCAACAGGAGACATCTGTCAATAATATGAAATTTTAAAAGAGTCTCTCACACGACCGTAGGGATGCACAAGTCCAGGTTCCACAGGCAGGCTGCAAACCAGTGGCTCCGATGAAAGTCCGATGAAAGGTCAGTTTCTGGGAGAAGTTGCCTATCCAAGGATGAGCTGAGAAATTCTCTCTGAATGTTGAAATCACTTCTGCTTTTAAGTCATTCAACTGATTGGATAAAAGCACCACCCATTGATAATATAATTTCCCTGATTGATGCAGATGTAATCAGCCATCCACGCAGTAAACTCACTGGTGATTGAAGTCCATAAATGCTCTTGTATTACAATTAGCCCAGTGCTTGCTGGAACAAACACCTGGACACAATTACCTGGCCAAGATGACACATTAGCCTAATCATCACAGTCCACCCCTTGTCAAGTTGGCAATCATACACCTTACTCTAAACCATACTTAGCCTCTCAGTAAAAATGATAACAGACAAGCATACATATATATTTCTGCCTAACAATGTTCAACTCCCCTGCGTGCAACCGGAAACGCATTAATTCCCCACAGAACAGGGTGCAAGTCCTTGAGTAATAGTCACTCTTAAACTTGACATCCTTAAATATTATGATGTGGAATTAATACAACTTTTCATAATAGGGGAAAAGGTAGGGGAAGAAAACAAAGAAATTCATTTTGTGTACATATACAATCATACTCATAACGAAACATGGAAGAAGGGTTCATGACCATTACAGTCCTCATTTCTGTAACTGGTCATGTGGTCAAAGTTCATATTTATCACTACCTTCTTCCACTACACATTCCATGTTCCCATTACCTTCAGCAAGCACTTCAGCTGGCCGTGGTTCTTTGCCTGGTGGGGTGACCCAAACTTTCATTCCTGAAGATTCTGGGCCATTGTTAGTCCTGCTTGAATTGGTTTGTTGCAATTTTCCATTGACTTTAATCACAGGGCATGGCAGGACTAGGAGACACCCTAGAGGATCGCCTGCATTCCAGGCAAACTCTTCTTTACCCCCATTATGTAGATGTAGTCCTATTTCCCCTTGATAATCAGGATCAATCACCCCAGCCAGTACAGCAATTCCCTTCTTTGCCTGTTGATTCACAGGTAAGAGGAGCCCAAAGTGGCCAGGTGGCAGGCTTAACTTCCAGTTCAATGGAATAACCGTTATGTTCCCAGGTGGCAGCACTCATCCTCTTGGGACTAAAACCTGTAGACCAGCAGAGCTTAAGGTTTCAGAGACAGGAAGCAAAAATTTTCCTAGTGGGTTACTAGGAGTAATAGTGAGTGGTGCCACTCCCATTTCCACACCTTGATTCCTGCACTCATGAATCCTGGTTATGGGAGAAACAGCATCATAGAGAGGATGCTGATTCAGAGCATACACAGCCTCCTGGAGAACATTGCCCCAGGCCTGCAAGGTATTGCCACCTAATTGGTGCCGTAATTGAGTCTTCAAAAGGCCATTCCACCGTTCTGTTAATCCAGCTGCTTCATGGTGATGGGGAACATGGTAAGACCAGTGAATTTCATGGGCATGTGCCCATTCCCGCACATCATTTGCTGTGAAATGGGTTCCTTGATCAGAAGCAATGCTGTGTGGAATGCCATGGCAGTAGATAAGACATTCGGTAAGTCCACGGATGGTATTTTTGGAAGAAGCATTGCGTGCTGGAAATGCAAACCCATAGCCAGAGTATGTGTCTATTCCAGTTAAAACAAATTGCTGCCCCTTCCATGATGGAAGTGGTGCAATGTAGTCCACCTGCCACCAGCTAGCAGGCTGGTCACTTCGATGAATGGTGCCATATCTGGGGCTGAGTGTGGGTCTCTGCTGCTGGCAGATTGGGCATTCAGCAGTGGCTGTAGCCAAGTCAGCCTTGGTGAGGGGAAGTCCATGTTGCTGAGCCCATGCATAACTTCCATCCTTACCACCATGGCCACTTTGTTCATGAGCCCATTGGGCAATGACAGGAGTGGCTGAGGGCATTCCTTTGCATTTTCTTCTGGTGAGACAGGATTATTCTCTTCAGGCAGGGGCTGGAAGATTCCTCAGGGAAGACTGGAAGTTGGGCCATGCATGCTGAAGATTGGCTGGTACCTGCCTCGGGGCTGGGAGGAGGTCCAGACTCTCTGGGGCAAGGTGGAGGCTGGGCAGTGCATGCTGGATTTAGGCTGGTACCTGCCTCAGGGCTGGGAGGAGGTCCAGACTCCCTGGGGCAGACCAGAGGCTGGATGATACAAGGTTGAGAAGGTGTGGTCTCCACAGGGCAGGCCATCACAGGTTTATCTGGTAAAGTCTCAGCAGAATTTAGGGTTCCAATGTCCCCACCAATATTATCATCATCCTATATGTCTCCGTCCCAATCCTCGGGGTTCCACTCCTTCCCAATAATGCCTTCACTTTAATCGCAGAAACCCTGCAAGGTTGAGATTTTAGTTTCCTCTGTAATTCTGCTTCTCATACAATGAGAGTCTTGGTTTGATTCTCAGATATCTCAAGTCTGTGGCTACAGGAGACAAGATTTTCTTTCAAGGCACACGTAGAAACTTTCATCATTCATGCGGCATTTAAGTTTCAAATTTGAAGATTTGAGCTCATCTCTTTCTTTTGTAACTGTATCCAGAGTATCTAGGAGGAGCCAGCCAACATCACTATATTTTTTTACTCCACAAAATTCTGTTAAGGTGTTGAAAACACTCTCACCCAGATCCTTGCTTCTTATAAGCGTTGAAGTAGGGGGATCCGATGATGCTATTTTGCGTATCTCTATTGCCAGCTCACGCCATGGACTGTTAGAAACCTCATTATTGGAAAAGGAGTCATTAGTACCCCTGAGTCCAATTAGAGTAGAGAGCCAATTACAAAACTCCCAGAACCACCTCAGACATCCCATGTTTAAGACTCTGTTCCTCAAGAACCACTCCTGGTACCAGCTGTATTAGTCAGGGTTCTCAGGAAACAGAATCAACAGGAGATATCTGTCAATAATATGAAATTTTAAAAGAGTCTCTCACGTGACCGTGGGGATGCACAAGTCCAGGTTCCACAGGCAGGCTGCAAACCAGTGGCTCCAATGAAAGTCCGATGAAAGGTCGTTGATGAGTTTCTGGGAGAAGTTGCCTGTCCAACGATAAGCTGGGAAATTCTCCCATTACTGCAATATTAATAAGTTTAGTTTATCCATAGTTGCATTCCCCACTTATGTTTGTTCATTCCTCAACCTTGAGGATTTTGGGGGTGGTAATGCCTGCTCTGCTTCAGATTGAGAGGGGACTTAGATCTCATGGGGCAGATGGATCGAACTGTCTTGCTTGCAGTTGTAGATACTCTCTGTTTTGGGGATGGGTGTTGTCCATCTTCATCATTTTGTTTATCCTGGGCAAGTCCAATGAACTGCAGAGTAGGTGTTGGCCACAATTCTTCTGAGATTCAGGGCTTAACCAGCATATGCACAGACCGACGATTTAACGATGATTTAAGTCTCTGAGACATATATTTCATGGCTATATTGCTAATTATAGGCTCAAATAAAAGGAGTAGAAGAATCATGTGTGGGAAAAGTATAAACTCTGTTGCAATGGGAAAATAAGTTGTCATATATTACAAGGTAAGTCCCTTACTCTTCAGTAGACATGAGTTCTTCAGGTATGCATTTGAGCACTCATAGACAACAACCCTGGATGGTGATATTCAAAACTGTATGTAAGAACATATTACCATACCGCATAGTAATAGTGTTCTTGTGTTTAATTCTTCTTTCCAACAGCTGGCTGTCCCAACTCCTTGATTAAAGAGCTGCATCACTTCAGGGTTCTTGGAGAAGAGCAGGTGAGTTTCCATCTCGAAGGCGGCATCAGCGTGTCATGAAAGATAGACACTAATGAGACACTTTGGGCTCTCTCCAGGGAAGCCGAGAGCATCTTCTGACCCTCCGTGCCCAGAAATGGGGAAGAAAAACATGCTAGAAATATGTGTAAGGATGTTTTCTTCCTATTCTATCCATCAGACCTGACAGGTTATTAATTGGTACATCTGCTATCTGCCAGAGCTTTTCATCTCAGGACTCAAGCAGTAAACAGGCTCTACACAGTGGCAGATAAGCAAACAAATAAATGCAAAGATGAATTATTCCTAAGGGATTCATACCCACAGATACCCTCAATGTCATGTCTGTGGGTGGATGTGCAAGCATTATTCACCAGATTTTCGTACTTTGTGTGTGTTATCTATATTTCACGGCAGACACTTGCTATATGGATATGAAATTGTGACTTCTATACAAAGGATGGCCTATTTAAAGGAGATTATTTAAATGCTGTGTTGTGTTCAGTGAAGTTTGTCATATCTTAAATAGATGTGCTAAGTAAATAATTCAGGATGATAAATAGTATATATATATATATATATATATGCACACATATATATGCATACACATACATATACTTTTGACTACTTAAAAATAGATCTCTTAATCCTTATAAGGAATTACAGCCTCCATATTCATATGTTAAACATTGCTATAAAATTATCCTTAAAATACTAACACCAGATAGTTGATAGCGTGTTGGTTGGCCTAACTTACACCCAGAGGTAGTCTTTGCCAACTCTGATCAGAGAATATGCAAATGGAGATGTGGTAGTTCGGTATTGTCTATGTATTTTTGTTTTGTGTGTTTTTATCTGGTACATGTATGTGGCAAAGTGGGACTGACCATTTCCAATAGAAGACTGAAGCAGGAGGGAGTTAATTAAGGGAAGATGA
The DNA here is from genome assembly GCA_026826555.1 of Tolypeutes matacus. Lineage (NCBI taxonomy): Eukaryota > Metazoa > Chordata > Mammalia > Cingulata > Chlamyphoridae > Tolypeutes > Tolypeutes matacus. The sequence goes on along the minus strand of JAKSZT010054281.1, from coordinate 1,787,079 downwards.
CAAATTGGAAACATTTCTAACTTCTTGAATTAATGTGTTACAGTCTACTTCTTTCTCTTTTTTTTCATATTGTGAGTTTCCAGAATATCAGGCATAAATGTTTATTCATATACAAGCATAAATCAGTTATCCCCTACTATAGGTATGAGTTGAGAACTGACTCCCACAAATATACTTATTTAAGAAAATCTTGTGTCTTGTGGCCATTTTCCTATCAAAGCCTGGAGGACTTCAAGGAAGACTCCCTGATTATTACACTGACATTTCTGCTTGGATCATGGAGCCTTCTCTTCTAACTTGTACCAATATTTGCAAATTGCTTCCATATTTGGCATATTTGTTCATTTTACAGCCAGCTGTAATCATCTCCTTACATTTGCATAATAGTCAGGCCACTTTGCATTCTTCTAGGAATTTAATTGACATAATCAAAATCAATATTGCTCCAGTTAGTTGTAAAACCTGGCACATAGTGAGCCACAACAATATTGATCTTTATTTCTTCATTTTCCCTTTCTTTATTCTTTCCTTCATTCAACAGAAATATACTGAACATCTACTATGCACTAGTTATCATTCGAGGTTCTAGGAACAAAGGAGTGAAAAAGAAACCTCCGTGAAACTCACATTCCCATTGGGGAAAATATATAAACATAAGCACATTCAACAGTCAATATATATTGTGTTAGATGGTTATCATTGCTATGGAGAAAAATAAAACCCAAAGGATGGATAGGGAATGCTGCAAGGAGAGATGAAATTTTATATAAATTGATAAGAAAAGATCTCACCAAGAAGGTGATAAATGAGCAAAGACCTGAAAGAGGTGAAGGAACATGTCCTGGCCACATCTGGGAAAGGAGATTTCCTGATAGAGATAAAGCAAGGACAGAAGCTTTGCAGTGAGTATGTGCATGTACCTGGCCTGTTCAAAATAATCCAGAAGCCAGTGTTACTGGTGGGGAATGAGCAAGATGAAGAGTTATAGAAGATGAGGTCAGAATGGATAGAAGGAGCCAGATTGCATAATGTGATGTTGGAAGAAGGTGGGAAGGCATCCAGGAGAGTGCGATGAATGGAAGACAAAGGAAAAAAATCATTTCTAAGAGGACGAAAGAGAATCTGTGTCAAATGCTGTTGCTGACCAAGTGAAACATGGATTAGAATCGAACATTGGCACTGATGGCTCAGAAGTCATTGGTGCTTCTGACCAGTGAACTTGTGAGGGTGAAAGCCTCGCTGGAATGGGTTTATGTGAGAAGGGGAGGGGAAGAATTGGAGACAGTTCTTTTTACTTTTTTTCTTCCTTTCTTTTTTTTTTTTTTTTTTTTTTTTTTAAGAATTTGTCTGCAAAGGAAAACAAAGAAATAAGGTAGCTGGTGAGGGGAAAATGTGGGCTCAAGAAAATTTGTTTTATTTTAATGGGAAAAATTGCAGTATATTAATATGCTGATGGGAAGGATTCAGTAGAGGCATGGGGCATTTGATGATGCAGAAGAGAGAAGGGAGAGTTGCAGGAGGAATTTTGACTAGGAAAATGCTTGAGTATAAGAGGTGGCTTTACAGAGTGGCTTGGGAAGTTCAAACCAGTAACAGTAGGGAAAGCAGAATATGTAGGCACAATTGTGTTTATATGAGATGTGATGGTGAATCTCATGCAAGTTCTCTGCTGGTTATGTCTCATTCCTCAGTAAGCAGGAAGCAAGATCATCAGCGATTGTGAAAATGAGAGAGGAGACTTACAGAGAGGAAAGATAATGAAATAGTCAGTTAGGAGCGTGAGAAGCCAATTAACTGGGGAAATGAATGAATGGGATAAGCCATCTTGCGTGTTTTTCTGTCACATTCAACTGTGTAGGCACAGCTGCAGAGAAAGAAAAAAGATAGGATCAATTGGCTACAAAGAATTTTTGTAATTTGGATACCAGAATGGTTTAGCAAAATAGGTGATGGTCAAAAATGGGATACTTGAAATTGAGATTGTGGAGAAGGTACAGCTATTGATAATGACAAGGGCTAGGACAAAACAAGGGATGTTGGGTGGCTGAGTTAAGATAGAGGACAAGATGACTGAAGAAGAGGGGGCCAAAGACTTAGGAGGGTAACAGAAGTATCATATATGTGGATCCTGACATCATGCAAAATTATAACCAGAGCATATTTGGATAGTGAGCCAGGAACTTAAGACCTCAAGAAATGAAAGAGAGTACTGTGGGTATCAGTAGCCGACTGCAAAAGGAGAAAGAGTACATAGTGAAGTCTGGTGATTTGGAACTGCAATCTGGTGGGTATTAGAAGGAGAGAGGGAAAATGTTCTACTTGGGGCATTGAGGAGCAAATGCTTGGTGGTGCAAAGGGTATGGTAGAGAAATCCATTTGAGGGAGCTGCAGGGGAAGTAGTAACCTCAGGTGAGACCCAGTTTCCATTAGGGAAGAAAATGAGGACAGCATTGAGAAAATAGATTGAAGGCATAGGGGAGTTACTGCCCACTGACCATGAGTTCCGTTCCCAAGCATAGGGCAAGGGTTTCAGGAGTCGGGATGGGCTGAAGGATATGATCAGGAAGAGAGCTGTACAGAGGCATATATGGGGGTTGGGGGATAAGGCAGAGATGATATGGGAGTCTGAGAGTCTGGGACTTCTTTGGTGATTGATACAAACAGGATTATGTCAATCAGACACACACACACATTTATATTTATACTTATATTTATATCCTCACATACATGGCAAGATCTAGTGCTAGTGTCCTCAAGGCAGATGGTAGTGTGAGGCTGTAAGTGGGATGGAGAGTGAGTAAAGAGCTCCAGCCCCCACCACTCCTGCCAGAGGGGGTGGGCAGCCTCACCAAGAACTTGTGAAACTCTTGGGTTCTCTCAGGATACTTGAAGCAATTTATACTCCTTGCTGAAATGTAATTTTTGTATTAATGTGTGTTTCAAGCATCCTTGAATTTAAAATAATGGAACATTTATTTTGTCCTCTTGGCCCTGTCTCTGGTTTCTGTTTACAACTCATATTCCTAAAGTATCTTTCATCCCTCAAGTCCAAATTACTTGACAAAGATATTATCACATTGTAGGTAAGTAAGTCCACTCTAAAGGTGTAGGTGAATCCTAAAGAAAACAGCAACACTCTGAAGAACTTTCAGACCAATTGCATTTCAGAACATGAAGTACCTCCACTTATTCCAGCTTCCTCCACAGAATTTTAAGGAAATAACTTTCATTCACTCAACAAATATTTACTGAATACCATTTTGTACTATTATTGTGCTATCTTTGGATAAAATGGTAAACAAGGAAAACAAAATTATTTATAATAATAAATGCTAAGATGAAAACAGTGTTTAAAATGTAACCTACTTAAGTTAAGGGGTCAAGGAACCCTGAAACCTAAAGTTTGAGAGGCCACTGACTTTTGAATGAGCTAGGATCACAAGAGAGAGTAAAAGAGAGTTCTAAGCAGAGGAAAGCACATGTTTAATGGTCAATAAGGAGGGGAGGCTTGCTCTGTTCAAGCCATTGAATAAAGCCAATGTGGCTGGTAAATAATGAGCAAAAGGGACAAAAGCCATGATCAGTAGTCTGGATTTTATTTTAAGTTCAGTGAAAAATACTTGATGGATTAAGCAGGGCATTGACATTATCCAAATTATATTTTAAGAATGTCAATCTTGCTGAATTATGGCTATGGTTTGGATCCAGATGTTTGGCAAAGGAGATAGAAAGAAATGAATATTCAGAGGTAGAATTAAAGAATTTAGTGATTGATTGGCTGTGGGTCAGGAAGAGAAAGGAATCCTAAGTTTCTCTTTTCTTGAGAGGGGTGAAATAATGGGAAGTTGAGAATAGAGATATGGAATCAGGAGTTCAATTCTGAACATATTTTATATGCCTATAAGTATTGAGAGGAAGATTCATTGGGATTTGGATGTGTGAACTGATGCTCAAAGGAGAGGTCAGAGATTGAAAGTTATACTTGGCAGTCACTGGCATGTTGATGGTATTTTAAGTCCATGGGCGTTGCCAAGAGGAGATAAGAGAAGAGGGACTATGAGTGAACCCTATGTAGCACCAACATTTGGAAATTGGAAAAAAGAATGGCAGCCATCGAAAGAGACCAAGAAGGAACAGCAAGTAAAGTAGAAGGAAATCCAGAATGAGTGATGCTGAGAAACCCAAGAAAGGAAGTGTTTCTAGGAGGAAGAAATGGTAATTTGTTTTGAATACAATTGAGAAGTTGAATAAGATGAGGTCAGTGAAGTGCCCTTAGCATATAACAATCATTGGTGACCATAAAGAGCAATTTTGTTGGAGTACTTAGAGACAAGAACCAGATTTTTATGAGGTGAAGAGTAAATGGAAAGGGAGGACTTCTTCTGGAAGTTTTATTATGAGGAGGAAAATAGAAATGCAGTGATTGCAGGAGAGTTCTTTAAAGATTGAGGGGGATAGAGCTTGTTTTATGCTCATGGGACCATAAAATAGAGATGGATAACTTGGTGATTAAGGAGAGAGATGAGATACTTAAAGAAGGGAAGTACTTGTGAAGGTGAGAAGGGTCGGAATCCAGGGCACAGGAAGACTATTTTCTCCATTGTAATACCAGGAGGATGGAGAAGGTGATTGCTGGTGCAGGTTTGTTTTAGCTAGTGATGGGAATGAGGAAAGCTTACATCCCATGGCTCCATGAAGACAAAGGGTTTTTCACTGCTGTATCCTTTCCATATAGAAAAGTACTTGACAAATAGAAGATGCTCAGTAAATATTTGCTGAGTAATGAATACATCATTCTTGACTTCTGTCTTTCAGTGAAATCTGAAGTAAAATTTCAAGGGGAAGGTAGGAGAGAGCACAGTGTGAGCAGTTTAGGAAGAAAGAAAACATGCAGCTTGAGAAAATAATAACATCATGAGAAAGCTTTAAATGCCCAGGTAAAGACTGTGATCGGTAATTTAAGAGAAAGGCATTGTGTATTTTGTTCAACAGTGTTCAGCTGCTGGGCTACATGTACAAAGAAGATCCAGGCCTGGGTTTATGCCAAAATAATCAGATGAAAAGGAGCAGAAGAGATTAAAAATTTCCAGGCAATGTTTATGATGATGAACATCTAAGTCACACTAAGAAGGAAGTTGAACTTGGAAGTACAAATAGCCAAGGGGAAAAAGTGTTGGGTCAGTTAATTAGAAGTCTTAATGTAGTTGAAGAATTTAAGCAATGTCAGTACTTTAGCAAGAGCTCTGGAAAGATAGTAGATGGTGGTTGGGAAGTGACGCATTTGGAAGTTGGATTTCAGAGGTGGTACCGTGTCTCACAATGGCAAGACCCAGAGAGTGATGGTGAGAGTAAGAGGATGAGAAAAAAAGGTCACTAGGAATGAGAAGACACAGGAAATGCAAGAATAAGTTAATAGATGGCCCATTCATACTAGAGTTCAAGTCTCCAGAATGATGAAAGAATAGGACCAGAGCGACAGACTGTGAACTAGGAATCAGGGACTTTGTCCAAGAGACTGATAGGTGGTATTTTAGTTTGCTAAAGGCTGCCAATGCAATATACCAAAAATGGGTTGGCTTTTGTAGTGGTAATTTACTAGAGTAAGAGCTTACAGTTATGAAGTTGTGAAAATGTCCAAATCAAGACATCATCAGAGATCCTGTCTGACCAAGGGAAGGGTCAGCTGCTGGTGATCCTGGACTCCTGCCACATGGCAAGGAAAAATGGCAGCCAGTCTCTGCTTTCTCCTCCAGGCTCACTTTCTGTCTAAGCTGAGCTGTGGGCGATCAGGCCTATGGCTCATCTCTCCCCTCTCCTCCAGGCCTCGTTGCTTCGGCTTCAGCTGCTCCGCTGATTCCAGCCTCCAGCCTTCTCAGCCTCTTGGGGTTTCTCTGTCTCTCTGCAGCTGCAGACAATCCTGGAGTCCTCTCTCACATGGCAGGGTAAAATGGCAGCTCTTCCTCTCTTCTATCCTCTGTTAAATAGGACTCCATTAAGAAGATTTGTGACCTACCTTGGGTCCTGCAATCTAATCAAAGGCCCTTAACTGAAGCAATCGAATAAAAGTGATCTAATAAAAAAGCCCTTAAACTGACTCTAATCAAAAGGCCCTTTCCATAATGGGTTTACAGGCACAGAAGCGGGTTTGCTTTAAGAACAGGATTTTCTTAGGTCCACAGAAGACTCAAATCAGTACAGGTGGCAACAATGAGGAGAGGGGGAAAGGGTGTGTAAACAGAGAGCATGTCTCCGAGGAGCAGTGGGTTTTTGAAAGAGAGAGTGGAAGTGATGGCTTAAGAGGATCCCTCAGGAACCAAGACACAACCAGCCCCTCGATGGCCTTGACGTATGTGGACGTGTATCACAAAGCAGCCTTCATTTAAGAGGGTTTCAGAAGAGATGGCCACCCTGTTTCACTTGCCAGAGAAAAGTGTAAGACATTTGAAAGGCTAATAACTTGGGGGAGTTTGTTTATGGTAAAGCAGAAGTTCCAAGGGTCAGATAGAATTGAAGAGAGAAGGGAAAGGCAAGGATTGGGTCATATTGGAGAATGCAGAGAACCACATGAAAATGACAGTTCAGATGATAAGAATGAAGAGATGCCTGCTTCTCTGATGCAAATCGTGATGTAGGGCATCGTGGAGTGCATTCTGATAATCTCCTTTGGGGGGAAGTGGGTGGATGACCAGACCACCTGACGACTGTGGTCTCAGGTACATCTCTGGCGTTGTCACCTTACTAAGCCTTTACTCCAACGGGCTTCCTCGGTGTTGTTGGCTTGTTTATTACAAAGTTAGATGCTTATACATATAAAGTCAACCAATACAGTTCAGAAAATATTTTTTTTAATTATTTGGATCATCTAAGTCTTATTCAGTTCATTAAAAGTGCAGTGGAATTAAACCATTTTATTGCCCCAACCTATAGGCTTAGACAAAACTCCCAGACAAATGGAATATCACTCTTCCCCTTCCACTGACCTCCGAATCACCTAAAAAACCAACACAGCTGCTTCAAGACTGCATTAACTGCTTCTGGAGAATGACCATTAAGTGAGAGGTCTGAAAATACTGAGTTAGAGAAAAGAAAAGGCCCGGGGAGACCGAGGAAAGGGGGTGGTGTAGGTGACAAGTACAGAGGTTCCTTTCAAGACAGGGGGTCTGTAAGCCACAGACACATTCCATTTATCTGAAGGATGAGACTCATGGATTTGTAGATTTACTACATTCTTTGGGAATGTAGTAAAGAGTAAAATAGTACAATGCCCACACACGGTCCTGTTCCTTGCTCTGTGTCCCTTCAGGAGAGTGTGCTTAGAGGTCACATTTCCAGAATCTCCAGAAGTCCCTGATGTCCAACCAATTGTAGAAACTCCTGCAAGGAAACCAGCTGACATGCTATCTGCCCGTCCTTCCTGTGGATTGCTGCCGTATGTCAAAGCCTGGAGAGGGGTCAGAGAAGCCAATTGGTTTTTGAACTCCTTTCCAGAAGATTCCACAACCACTGGAAGTTGTGATACTTTTTGCAATCATGGCATCTGAAACGTCTAAAAAAGAAAAAAAAAAAAAAAAAATCACATCATTTGCAACCCAGGCTACAGTCTGTTGCTCTAACTTTTTTAAGGTGTTTGATCTATTTCCTCCTTACCTTTGATTTCAGCCATGCTAATGACTGGCGTTTCTATGTAATGAACAAAGTCCAGCTCTTTCTCTAGCCAATTCACTTCATCAGTAGAAGGCAGGTGTCCAGGGAGGAAAAGAAAATTGTTAGCAAAGAGAATAAAGATAACAATGTGACAGCTACCACCACTAAAGCTGTCACACTGTCAGGCTGTCTACCTATAAATCAGGGAAAATAAGATTAAAATTACTGAGAATTTAAGGAATTTTTTGGGATTTTTTAGGCCTAATACATGTAGAAAATAGGGCATTCTCTGCATAGCAAGGGGAAATGGTTTAATCACGTTAGTGTTCCTCTATAAATTTATTTTAGATTGTATTATGCAAAGAGGAAATGTTGCAATAAACTCTTTTTCATACATTTCTAAAAGATAGTGAAGCTGAAATATTTTTAACAAAAGAAAAAAAAGGGGAGGGAGGGAGGGATGAGGGAAGGAGGGAAGGAAGGAAAGAAGGAAGGGCGTGAGAGAGGAAAGAAGGAAGGAAAGAAAGGCAGCTTGCTGTTGTGCAAAGTGTGGTCTTTAGAATCACAGCCCTGGGTTCTAATGCCAGATTGTGGATTTCCAGCCTGTGTGAACTTCAGCAAAGGATTTTACTTCTTTGTGACTCAGAGGCCCTCATCTGTCACTTCCCAGGGTTGGAGGCAGAATTGAATAAGTAGGCAACGAGTCAGCAAAGTTGCATGCCAAGAGTAGATTACTTTGCTTCCAAAGGGATGCAGGCAGATGTGCAGAGATGGGAACCCATTCACCCAGGGACTTGTCCTTGCTAATGCTTAACCAGAAACCAGAGCTGAGGGGAATTAAGCAAAGGAGGCTCAAGGCTGTGCAGGGGTTACATTTGGAGCTGTACCCGAGTGCCCCCAAAAGGATTCTCCGGAAAACACCACAATGGTGCACAAGCAACCTCCTTTCTGGGCCAAGGAGTTGAACATGTGCCATATATCTCCTGGATTGCTGACAAGCCGTGACTCATTTTGACAGAACATTTAACAGTTTTCCCAGATTTTTGTTTTACCCAGTATGCCTGTAATTCAAATTTCTTGCAGTTTCAAATTTTAGATTCCTTCTTGCTCTCTTTTCTTATGAAAGTATGCAAATTAAACGTCTCAGAGAGGCTCTCTGTCTTAGATGAAGATGATCCCCTCCATGTCGGAGATTCCTTGACATTAGTTTTCCAGTGGTCAGGTTATTTAGGTTCATTTCTCTCCCAGCCTGACCCCTCCCGTGACCACTGGCATTCTTTTCATGTATTTAAGATATGGGCAGTGGCCAGAAAGAAAGTGTAAGCTAACCAACCCCTGTGGGGGATGACCTTATTACCTTTGCTTCATTATAGTACTGTTTTCTTCCTAACTGAACCAACTACCCACAGACTGCTAGCATATAACATCTATTTGATTATAGTCTCCCATGAATCATTATTTCAATTTTTAAAATAGGAGTTTATCCACATTTTTATGAATTTAACACTTTCACATTAATATTTCCTGTTCTTAAGAGAATCCATGAGCATATACATAAATACTGAATAATTTACTCCCCAAATAAATAAAAAATAAAGGATAGCAATGAGTCAAGACCTCACCAGGTAGGTCAGGCTAATGGAAAGTATTTTTCACTAATCTGATGACATATAGGAGACAGTATTTTCCAGACTTTTCCTTAGGTGCAGAGTAGCATGCTTCATGAATATTAACACTTATTTTCAAAATTATTTGTAAATCTTGTACAAGCAACCCTAAATTATCTTAGTTATATGTCTGTGGATTATCCACTTTATGAAATTATATGTAGAAATAGTTTTAATAATAGTTTAGACAACATAATTTGGCAGGTGAATATTAATAAATCTATATCTATGTATACACAAACACACACCCAGACACTTGCTCACTGTGCATTCCAAATCCTGAATAAGGGATTTTTAGATAATTTTCTATTTTTGAGCTGACTTGAGGATTCATTCTATATCCACATAGCAAATTATCACATTCCTCCAAATTAGTTCCGTTTATAAAATGCTGTCCAATATTGATAAGTGGGAAAAAAACAAACTTGGGAGTAATGTTAGTATTATCAAAGGAACTATTCCTTTCCACCATTTTGGATCCATTTATCAATTACTTTACTTCAATGGCATATATTTTACACTCAGATAAATACAGATATGCTTTTCTACCTGATGCTAATTTGTTACAGCATTTCATTAAGTATATAGTGGGGTTCTTTCAATGAACTCTCAACTTCATGTCATAGTGATTGAAAAGAATCTATGGAAATATAGGTTCTATCTTAAAGACTACTAAGTAAGAGTCCATTCTGATGATATATATATTTACATGACCTCATTATTTTATTAGTGTATTAAACTTTGCATGAATACTAGCACATTATTGGTTTCAGTCAAATGTTTTCTCATAAATTTCATGATGTTTAAAAATATGTAGAGATTCCAGGAATATGGCATCAGAGTATAGGCAGGAATCAGTTCTCTTGCAAAAATAGAGATATAACAGAAACTGCACAAAGGAGCTACTTTGGGGATATGCAGACCAGAAGAGTGCCATGTGCATCTTCCAGGAGTGGATGGGGACAGAGAGATGGAGGAAATGAAAATAAAACTATGAGTTACTTGCCCCCATAGCTGGGAGCAGCACCTAACCCCACCCTTGAGGTGAACCGCCTCAGTAAAACCAGTGGCTGATGGCAGCCAACTAAGAGGGGGACGAATAAATTTCTCTCTAGGAAGAGGGAGGGCAAGGAGGGCTAAGTGTGATTTCTGTTAAGCAAGTTTAAGCAATAAGGTCGTGCTTTGAATTGTGGCTCTAACCACATCAGAAACACAAGCAAATAGTGTTGAAAGAATCACTTCCATGGAAAGGTTCACCAAAGAACACCATCTGCTGGCAGGCCAGGAAAGTGAAGGAAAACAAGACTTTTTGGAGTCTCTCTTGTCCCTGTCCTCAGGATCCCTTGGATCCCCTGGCCCTGTTTTGATAACTTAAGCAGTACAAATTTGTATTTGTAGAATAAGGTGAATAAGGTGAACCAAAAATTATAGAAGAGCCAGGAAACAAAACTACTAAGCAAGAGAGAGAAATTGATCATTAGAGTAAACTCACTAACATAATCAGATGCCAAGACATCAACAAAAATTACAAACCATATTAAGAAACAGGAAGATATGGCCCAGCCAAAGGAATGAATTAAAAGTCCTGATGAAACACAGGATTTGAAACAACTAATCGATTAAATTCACACAAATCTCCTAAATCAAATCAAGGAGTTAAAGGAAAATATGGCTAAAGAGATAAAGGATATTAAGACACTGGATGAGCATAAAAAAGAATTTGGATGCTTGCAAAGAAAAGTAACAGAGCTTATGGGAATGAAAGACACAATGAATATGATTAAAAATACATTAGGGTCATATGATAGCAGATTAAAATTGGTCAAAGAACAAATAAGTGAATTGGAAGACAGAGCATCTGACCTTGAAAAGACAGAAGAATGGAAAGAGAAAAGAATGGAAAAAAGTTGAACAGATTCTCATGGAATTGAATGACAGTGTGAAAGTCATAAACATACATGTGATGAGTGTCCCAGAAGGAGAAGAAAATAGAAAAGGGGCAGAAAATTTTGAAGAAATAATGGCAGAAAATTTCCCAACCCTTATGAAAGACATAAATGTCAATATCCAAGAAGGACAATGAACTCCAAACAGAATAAATCCAAACGGACTACTACAAGACACCTACTATTCAGAATATTAAATGCTAGAGCAAAAGAGAGAATTCTGAAAGGTGCAATAGAAAAACAATTCATCACATACAAGGGACACTCAATAAGACTAAGTGCTGATTTCTCATCAGAAACCATGGATGCAAGAGGGCAGTGGTATGATATATTCAAGGTACTGAAAGACAAAAACTGCCAGCAAAGAATTCTTTATTTGAGAGTGAGTTTTAAGTCTTCACAGATAAACAAAAATGGAGTATTTCACCAAGAGACCAGTTTTACAAGAGATACTAAAGGGAGTGCTGCAGCCTGAAAGGAAAAGACAGGAAAGAGAAGCTTGGAGGAGAGTGCAGAAATGAAGATTATTAGTAAGGGTAACTAAAAGGGTTAAAAGACAGACATTAGTAAGATATGACAATGGAAAGCCAAAGGATAAAATGGATGAAGTAAGTAATGCCTTTACAGTAATAACATTGAATGTTAATGGATTGAACTCCATAATCAAAAGACACAGACTGGCAGGATATATATATATATATATATATATATATATATGAGCCATCCATATACAAAACAAAAAATGAAAGAGGACTCCTATCTCATATGTCATGCAAAAGTTAGCTCAAAATGGTTCAAAGACCTCGATATAAAAGCTAGAACCATAAAAGTCCTAGAAGAACATGTAGGGAAACATCTTCAAAATCTTGCAGTAGGGGGTGTTTTCTTTAACCTTACACATAAAACACAAGCAATGAAAGAAAAAATAGATAAACTGGACCTCTTCAAAATTAAACTCTTCTGTGCTTCAAATGACTTTGTCAAGAAGGTGAAAAGGCAGCCTACTCAATGGGAGAAAATATTTGGAAACCACATATCCAATAAGGGTTTGATTTCCATGTTATATAAAGAGATCATACAACTCAATGACAAAAAGACAAGCAACCCAATTAAAAGATGGGTGAAAGACTTGAATAGACATTTTTCCAAAGAGTAAATACAAATGGCCAAAAAATACATGAAAAGATACTCAACATCAGCTATTAGGGAAATGCAGATCAAAACTACAATGAAATATCATTTCACACCTTACAGAATGACCATTAATTTTTTAAAAATAGAAAACTACAAGTGCTGGAGAGGATATGGAGAAATAGGAACTCTCCTTCATTGTTGGTGGGAATGTAGAATGGTGCAGCTTCTATGGAAGACAGTTTGGAGATTCCTCAGGAATCTAAATATAGATCTGCCATATGTTCTAACAATCCTGCTACTAGGAATATATTCAGAAGAACTGAAAGCAGGGATGCACCTGGCATTTGCACACTGATATTCATTACAGCATCATTCACAATTGCTAAAAGATGGAAATAATCCAAGTGTCCATCAACCAATGAATGGATAAACAAAATGTGGTATATACATATGATGGAATACTGTTCAGCTGTAAGAACAAATGACAACATGGATGAACCTTGAGAACATAATGTTGCATGCAATAAGCCAAATAAGCCAGACACAAAAGGACAAATATTGTATGGTCTCACTAATACCAACTAAATACGATGAGTAAACTCATAGACGTAAACTCTAGAATATAGTTTACAAAGAAATAGAATATGAGTTGAGAAAGAGGAGCTGATGCTTAATGTACGTAGAATCTTTAAGATTAATTGTAAATCTGTGGACATGAATAGAGTTGATGGTAACACATTATAGTGAGTATAACTAACACTGCTGATTTATAAATGTGATTGTGGCTGAAAGGGATAGTCTAGGGACATAAATGTCAATTGAAAGGAAGCTAGAGGATAATCTAGGGATGGTATTATATATTGATTTCAGTGGTGGATGAGAATTGTGGTTAATAGTAAAAATACCAAAATGTTCTTCTATTACAAGTTATCGTGAGCATATTGATACATGGGAAAATTACAACTAATATAACTTATGGACTGTAGCTAACAGTAATATTGTAATATTTTGCAGCAGTGCCAAAGAAGATACTATATCGATCCTAAAGGTCACCAATAGTGGGGTATAAGGGAGTATGTTGTGAAACATTTGTGACAAACTATGAAAGAGCATCATCAAAATATTACTACTAACTAAGGCTCATATCTTACATTTGGTTTATATTTTCCCCCAACCCACCCAATTATTAACACCCTATATCAGTATTATATATTTGTTATCATTCATGAGAGAACGTTCCTAACTGCTCTGGTTGAATAATAGTGATGATTGTGGGTACCTTGTCTTGTTCCAGATCTTACAGGGAAAGCTTTCAGTCTTTCACCATTGAGTATGATGTTAGCTGTGGGTTTTTCATATATGCCCTTTACCATGTTGAGGAAGTTTCCTTCTATTCTTATTTTAAGTGTTTTTATCAAGATAAGATGCTGGATTTTGTCAAATGCCTTTTCTGTGTTAGTTGAGGTGATGATGTGGCTTTTTCCCTTCTTTTTGTTAATGTGGTGTATTACATTAATTGATTTTCTTATGCCGATCCACCCTTGCATACCTGGGATAAAACCCATTTGATTATGCTGTATAATTCTTTTGATGTGCTGTTGGATTTTGTTTGCTAGCATTTTGTTGAGGATTTTTGCATCTATGTTTATTAGAGAAATTAGTCCGTAATTTTCATTTGTCATGGTATCTTTCTCTGGCTTTGTTATTAGAATGTTGTTGGCTTCTTAGAATGAGTTACGTAGTATTCCCTCCCCTTCAATTTTTTTGGAAGATTTTGAGCAGGGTTTGTATTAATTCTTCTTGGAGTGATTGATATAATTCACGTGAGGACATCTTGTTGTGGGGTTTTCTTTGTTGGGAGGGTTTTGATACTGATCCAATCTCTTCACCTGTAATTGTCTGTTGATAACTTCTATTTTTTCTAGTGTCAGTGTAGGCTGTGGCTGTGTTTCTAAGAATGTGACCATTTCATCTAGGTTGTCTAATTTGTTGGCATACAGTTGTTCATAGTATCTCTTATGATCTTTTTTATTTCTGTGGGGTCAGGAGTGATGTCCCCCCTCTCATTTCTGATTTTATTTATTTGTTCTCTCTTTTCTTGTCAGTCTAGCTAGGGGTTTGTCCATCATAATGATCTTTTCAAAGAACCAACTTTTGATTTTGTTAAATTTCCGTTATTGCTTTTATGCTCAATTTCATTTATTTCCATCCTAATCTTTGGTATTTCTTTCCTTCTGTTTAATTTGGGGTTAGTTTGTTATTCTTTTTCTAGTTCCTCCATGTGTGCAGTTGGGTCTTTGAATTTAGCTCTTTCTTCTTTTACAATGTAAGTGCTTGGGGATATAAATTTTCCTCCCAGCACTGCCTTTGCTGCACCTCATTAATTTTGATATGTTGTCTTCTTATTCGTTTCATGATATTTACTGTTTCTCTTGAAATTTCTTCTTTGACCCACAGATTGTTTGAATGTATTATTTAGCTTCTATACATTTATAGATTTTCCATTTTACTGCCTGTTATTGTTTTCTAGCTTCATTCCATTATGATCAGAGAAGATGCTTTGTATGGTTTCAGTCTTTTAAAACTTACTGAGTTTTGTTTTGTGACCCAACATGTGGTCTATCCTGAGGAATGATCAATGTGCAGTTGAAAAGAATGTATATCTTGCTATTTCAGGTGGCAGTGTTCTGTATATGTTTCTTAGGTCTAGTTCATTTATCGTATTATTCAGGTTATCTGTTTCCTTATTGATCTTCTGTCTAAATGTTCTATCTATTAATGAGAGTGGTATATTGAAGTCTCCAACTATTATTGTTCAGGTGTCTATTTCTCCCTTCAGTTTTGCCAGTGTTAGCATCATGTATTTTGGGGCACAATGATTAGATACATAAATATTTATGATTGCTATTTCTTCTTATTGGATTGCCCCTTTTATTAATATATAACATCCTTCTTTGTCTCTTATAAGAGTTTTTTATTTAAAGTCTATTTTGTCCAATTTTAGCATAGCTATGCCAGCTCTTTATTGGTCATCATTTGCATGGAATATCTTTTTCCATCCTTTCCTTTTCAATCTATTTGTGTCTTTGGGTCTATAGTGAGTCTTTGTAAACAACATATATTTGAATCATGCTTTTTTATCTATTCTGCTAATCTATGTCTTTTGACTGGGGTGTTTAATCCAATATCATTCAGTGTTATTACTGTAAAGGCAGTACTTATGTCACTATTTTGTCCTTTATATATCATATCGTTTTATGTCCCTCTTTTCCTTTATTGCAGATGCCTTTTCTATGTAGTTGATCTTTTGTGATGAATCTGACTGTTCTCTTTCTCATTTCTGTTTCTTTCTCATTGTCTTCTTCATGTCCTTTAACTTTTTAACTGTATTTTCTTTCATTTCCTTTAATTGATTTAAGGAATTTATTTGAACTCCTTTGACTAGTTGTTCCAAATTCTGTGTCTCCTCTGAAGTTTTTATTTGTTCCCTTGACTGAACCATATTTTCCTGTTTCTTAATATGGCTTGTAATTTTTTGCTGATGTCTAGGCATCTGATTATCTTGAGTTAACTATGAAGGTCACTTTCTCCCTCTTGTCTAGGGTTTTATTGTTGATTAGCTTTGTGTTAAATCTCTTCTTTGATGTTTACTATTCTAGATCTTTATAATAGCCCATCTTTTTTCAGATTTTCTCAGCTCTTCTTTATCTGATTCTGTATATGTGGTATAATTTTTAAGATTGCCCTTTTTATGCAGCAGAAATCTTCTTTTCCTCTGTTCCTTCTCCAGGAATTGAGCATCTTGATCCATTCTCTTTGTTTTTATGCAGAATTTTCTCCCAACCTCCTATGATTTGCTTAATTTCTCTCCCTCACTCAGTGTCCCCTTTGCCTTATACTTTCAGTTTTGGAACCGGTTCTGTCTTACAGCAGTTCAGTTTAACTTCCTCCCCACTTTGTTTTCCTGTGAGGTTTTTCTGCTTCTGGTTTCTTCTCCAATAAGGTATCCCATCCCAGGGAGCCATTTGGGGTCAATCCAGAAAGTGAATCATTCCAGAAAAGTCCAGTTTGTGTTTATGCGGTCCAGCCAACAGAAACAGGACTGAGTGAATACACCTCTTGCCAACTGTTCTGCTGTGGTCTGCCTACACCCCTACCCCCTGGGGGCCCTTTTGTATGCAGCACAATTTAGAGGTTTTGTGTTCTGTCCTGAGCCTCTGCAGACTTGGGTCGCTGTGCCTGGATATGCATGGGGCTTTCACTCACTGTCTATATTCTGCCTACCTGGTGGGAGTGACACAGGCTGCTGCCTCTACATGGCTCCTGTGCTGTGTGGGAGCGAGTGCAGGGCAGGCATATGGACTGGTGCGTCCAGCACAGAAATTTCCTACCTGATATTTTTCTTTCGCTTCAAATCAACATATGTGGACGCCTTCTCTGGTACCTGCCATCCTCCATAATTCTAAGCAAGTGGGATTTTCCCTTGTTTTAGCTGATTCTCCGGGGAAACTTTTTCAGGGGATTTCTTATGTCACCCTGTTGATGACATCACCCACATTACTTTTTATTAAACTCTGCATCAGTTAGATTTTCTAATTCTTTGTTATATTTATGATTATTAATTTTTTTTTTAAGAAGTGGAAGGGTTCTGATGTGCCAAGACAAAAAGGTTGAGCAGTCCAGTGGTACTGAGCTGAGCACATCAGAGGGTCTCAGTACATATTGGATGAAATATTTCAGTTACGTGAGGAGATGTTGCATGTACAATCCATACATGGGTGGGAGTGAGTGAGGAATGGCTTGCTTCCTTACTCTAGTCTGGCAAAACCCCAACCCTGCTAAAATGCAACTTCCTTCCTACACTGCACATTTGCCAAGCCAGCTAAGTGGTAGTGGAGGAAAACAGACTCTACCGACTTGTTTTCCTTTAAATTCATCATTGCTGACCTCAAGTGTTGGGCCTAGCAATAACAGTAACTCCCATCATCTTAGTGTCCTGGACCTGCTCTAACAAAGCGTCACAAACTTGGTGGTGTAAAACAACATAAATTGGTTTTCCCACAACTCTGGAGGCTAGAAGTCAGAAATCAATGTGTTAGAAGGTCCATGTTCCCTCTGAAATCTGTAGGGCAGAATCCTTCCTTGCCTCTTCCAAGCATCTGGAGTTTGCCAGCAGTCCTTGGCAGTTCTTGGCTTGCCAATGTAGCACTTCAGTCTCTGCCTCAGTTGACACATAGAGTTCTCCCCTGTGTCTATCTGTCCCTGGGTCCAAACTTCCCTCTTCTTATAAGGACACCAGTCAGCTAACATTTGGGCCTATCCTAATTCTTTCTGACCTCATCTTAACTAGTTGTATTTTCAAAGACCCAATTTCCATATAATGTCACATTCATGGAACCAATTAGGAGTTGAAAATATGTTTTAGGAGGATACAATTCAATCCATCATCTACCTCATCCATTCTCTTTTCCCTTTATCTTTTATATGTTTTCCTCTATTTTCATGTTTCCAATATCTCCCTTCTCTGTCTGCAACTGGGCCCAAATACTCTGGCTTCCTTCTTTGTAAGAATGGGTATCTTCACTCCTTTTTAAGGCCAACACCTCCACTCATCCTTTAGTTCCCATTCCTTCCCTCCTACCCAAGGTCATAGCTCATTTTCTAGACTAAATCATTAATTTGCCCTTCTCTTCTCCATCATTACCTTTAGCATACTAACATACTATTATTTCTCCAGTTTCCAAAAATCCTTTACAATCCGTTTATATCCTCCAGCTGCTATCCTATGTCCCAGCCAGACTCCTAGAAAAAAATAATTGTCTAGTCTCATCTCTTTGAATTCTTCTTCTCCAAGTCTCTCTTGAATCCACTCCAATATGGCTTTTCACTCCATGAATCCACTAAACTTCTCTTGTCAAGATCACAATGATGTTTACATTTATAACTTCAACCACTTTGCAATAATTGACTTACCAGCAGCATTTAACTCAATTTATCATTACATCCCCCTTGAAATACTTTGCTCACTTGGCTTCCAGAATACCCATGTACTTCTCTTTTTCCTTTGGCCTCAGTGGCTGCTTCTTTTCAGTCTCCTTCACTGGTTTTTCCTCATCTTCTCTACAGAGGTTGGATCACTTCATCTAATATAACAGCTATTGAGATAACAGAGTCAGACTGTTACCAGACTTACAAGAATCATAGCTCTAACCTAGTGTCAAGTTTTACTACTAAGTTCAAGGATACAGGTAAACATGAAGCACAGACAAAGCATGGAGAAGCCTAGGTCATCAGTGTGGCTCCTCAAGTCCTTTCTTGGCATATTAGGATATTCCCTGGACAAGATGTAATATGTGGGATTTCTAAGAAATTCATGGAATGGTCACTAACAGGAAATCTCTCAATTATGTAAACTATCTCGTCATTCATCATTTTATCCCCTGATAATTGCATAGCTTATGACATTTTCCAGAGAGCCTTGTCCCATAAATTCATTTTGTTTACCATGAGTTGTCTTAGACCAAATGTTTCCTGCTAAAAGCATTCCATAGATATGAACACTTTACTAGTAAAGACGACTGTCTGTCATTAACATTCTTATAAGGGAATTTAGCCAGATTTCTCTCTTGCGCTCTCTCTCTCTCTTTTTCTCCCTCCCTTCCTCCCTCCTTCCTCTCCCTCCCTCGATTTTTCCCTTTCTTTCTTTTCCCCTTTCCCTTCCCTTCCCTTCCCTTCCCTTCCCTTTCCTTCCCTCCCCCCTCTTCTTTCTTTCTCTCTTTCTCTCTCTCTCTTTCTTTATCTTTCTTTCCCTCCCTCCCTTCCTTCCTTCCTTTCTTTTAATTTCTTTCTCCTTCCTACCTTCTTTCTTTTCTTCCTGTCTTCCTGCCTAAATCTCCTCTCTTATAATGACTCTAGCCATTTTGGATTAGAGCCTACCCTGATTCAGTTTGGCCTCATCTTAACTAATAACATCTTCAAAGATCCTATTTGCAAATGGGCTCGTATCCATAGGACCTGGGGTTAGGACTTGAACATGTCTTTGTGGGGGGTATGATTCAGTCCATTACAAACATCATTTTGTTTTTTGCAGTATAACCGGTACCAGCAGTATGGTGCTGAAGAGTATGTGCTACAGATGGGGGGTGTGCTGTGCCCCAGCCCTGGCTGTGGAGCGGGGCTGCTTCCTGAGCCAGAAGTGAGGAAAATCACCTGCGAACGTGGCAACAACCTCGGCTGTGGGGTAAGTACAGGCCACACCAATGGGCGTTGTTTATTTTGCAATTGGCGGAGATTCGATTTTTGTTTTTCTTTAATTTTCCCTTTGAATGCATACATCTTTGAATGCATATATAAGGACAGGGATTTAAAAACTCTTATAAAGGACCTCAGATATGAAATATATATTTTTATTTAGGGGGAAAAAAGCTATATTAAGATCTTATGCTTTAATTGCTCATCATATTATTTACTCTAAGATCCTGTGACTCTCTAGACCAGGCTTTTAACTTTTCCTCCAGTGCTCAGCAGATTCAGAGCGAAAAATTTATATCCTCAGGATTGTCTTTAAGCAGACAGGTGTGAAGAAGAAAGAGTACTCACCGTCAGTGATATCTTAGTGAGATTGTTTGCCTAAGTAGTTCAAAAAATAAAATGAAGATGAATATGGAAAACTTGAAATTTTATTGTGCCATAATAATCATTATAAATAGAGATGAACAAAACTAATGGTGCCTCTTAGGGAAGCAGAATAAGAAACATGGAAAATGTTTGCTCTAAGAGGTCAAACCATATGACCTAGACAGCTTCTTGAATAAATGTATGGCTGAAAGCAGAAGGTAAAGGGGTGAGGGAGGCATAGCTCAAACACAAAAAGGCTTACTAAATTACAGGTTGAATGACAAATGGATAATAATCCTGATATTAAATTTAATGCCAGCCGGAAAAGGAAGAAAGTGTATGTGCTTATAAAAGGGGCTATTGAATTTTGATGGGAAAACATTTCTTTCTAAAATGGAAACTTTGTGAGCTTTGTAGAAGAAGGGGCATTGCTAACAGAAGGGTATTACACAGGTCTAATATTTTTTCTGAGCACTGTAAATCATCTATACATAAATTGGCATCTGTCATCCTTACTAAAGCTTCCTATCTCTCCCTGAAGTGGGGTACACAGAACCCTGGGTTGGGCTATAATGTAGGGGAAGTGGAAGTTGAAAAATAATGAGATACTGTAAAGTCTAAATGCAAGGAAAATACCCATGGATTAATACTTGTGATTGCATGTGAATGAAAACTCAAGTAATTTTTGCCATCCCTAGAAATTATGGAAATCAAACTGCTTTTTCAGCTTTAGTCATCATCATTTACTGTATAATCTGCTCTGATTGTGTGTGGCATAAGGAGGCTGCCAAATTCTGGGATCAGGATGCTAGTGATGTTTCCTTTAAAATGAGTTCCTGTGGTTTTTTAACTAATTATGTGCTTCTGCCTGCTATTGCCTACTGCAGTTCCATGCTATAAGGTTAGATTTTAAGATTTTAACTTTCTTTACAAGGTGGAAACTTTCTTTGGACCATCTTTGTGGTCAGTTGTTCACCGTGCTTTAAGAAGATTTTATGTAATTTTAAATTTTAAACACCTTTATCTTCCCTTTTCCACCTAATATGACCTTGTAGGTAAGTACCATAAATATTTAAGTACCAGATCATGGAAAACTACTTTGGAAGTGAATTGAACTCATTTAATGTCCTTGGGTTAAGGGAGTTTGATGCCAAACCTTATCTAAAAGTGGATAGGATTCAGGATTTTCCTTTGTCCTTAGGAATTCCTAAATGATGGTTTTTTATTTTATTTTGGTTCATCCTGTTTTGTTCTTTTGGGAGGTTTGTTGGTTGGTTTGTGTGCTGGTTGTCAACTGAGCATAACTCCCCCAAATTTTAACAGTTTAATAAACGTTTATTATCTCAGTTTCTGAGGGTCAGGAGTCCAGGAGTGGCTTAACTGGGTGGTTCTGGCTCAGAATCTCTCATTCGGTTGCAGTCAAGCTGGCTGGTGCTGCAATTATCTGAAGGCTTGGCTGGGGCTGGAAGATCCACTCCCAAGATGGCTGGCTTGCATCACTTTTAGCAACAAAGGTCTTGGCTCCTTGTTAGCTGTTTGCAGAAAGCCTGTTCCTCACCAAGCAACCCTTTTCTTAGGCTGTTTGTCCTCACAGTGGCCGCTAACTTCCGCCTAAGCAAGTGATCCAAGAGAGAGGGCAAAGAGGAAGCCACAGGGCTTTTATGACCTACTCTGGATTCAGTCCACCCTCAACGGGAAGGGAATTAGGCTGTATTGTGAAAGAAAGATTATCAAAGAGTTTGCAGGCATATTTTAAACCACTACAGTTTCTGATTTAAAGAAGTTGAAACCAGAATGAAGAGACATGGTCTTCTGAAGTAGGTACTTTGTGCTTTTCCTTTCTATCCTGGCCTCTTTGCTCCTATCTCTGTATTCTTTTCCAGGTCTACAGCAAGTCCCGTTGCTTTGGCTTGTTTCTTATCAATGATAACCCCATCATCACAGCTCTTCTTCAAATCTTCAACTTTCACAAAAGGATGTTGACCCAACTCAGTGGTTCAAAAGGAGGTTGGGTTGGATGCCATAAGTTCAATTCTTGTCTCTACCAACTACTATAAGTCTTAACTTTTCTGTGTCTGTTTCTTTATCTCTAAAATGGGCTATATAAACAAACACTATAAAATTATTGTGAATATTAAATGAGTTAATAGGTATAAAATGCTCAGAACAGTGCCAGCATAGGTTAAGCATATACTTATTTAATATTTAATCAAAAGCTGAATCAATATTTAACAAAGGCTCACCTAAAAGACCCAATATTCAAGAAGAATTTGCTCACTGGGCATGCATTTTATCCACTCTTCCGAATATTCTAAAATATACCTCTGGATCAAGCCATATCAGCAGCAGAGAATTAGGTATCTGATCCCTACTCTTTAGCCCCTCAAAGAATTGTTTTTCCTTTATAGTACTTTGGCATAACACCATTTATTTATATTGTGGATCATTATACATGAAATTTAATGCAGTGTCTTTTATGAGCATATGTTCCAGAACATCAAAAGTATTTTTCTATGAGGAACGATGGTGAATAACCCTGTCTGATCTGAGAAACAGGAATATTTAGGCTTGTTCTAACAAAAGTTGTCCTTAAAGATATTTTTCATTGTGCAACTGATAAGCTTTCCCTCTTCCAGCTGGCTGCTAGAAAACCTAGAACCACATTTACAAGCAACCTATAGCATATATAGGCCATTAATAGAATAGATTTTGAAGATCATTTCCTGGGATAACTTTGCTTCTTATTTCTTTTCCCCTTTTGCTAATATATGCTGCTTTGCTGTGGTTTGTACATACTTGTAGGCTGCCAATCTTTTCTGGGTTTAAGGATGGTAATGGAAAATCATCATGTCAGAGGAAGCACAGTTAGAATATGTTTTTTTTCAGAGGTAGAACATGGTCCAATAAATAAAAGTTATAGGAAGGTGAATGTCTGCTTAGTATTTGCTGTAATACCATGGACAACCAACAACAAAACGGGCTGCCTTGGGAAGCTGTGAGTGCCTCAGCCTACACAGTGTTCAAGGAACGGTCAGCGGTAGCAAAGCTACAGAAGACTCATAGGTCTTAGATGGGGAAGAAACCCTAAACACCAGTAAACTCAGTGGTTCTCTTTCTGTAGTTTGTAGGTTTATTATAATATATCTGTGAATCCACCTGTGCCTATATTTTCCCTCAACTATCAACAGATTCAAAAGTACAGCTCTTATTATGTGGATATCTAAGAAGTGTTTGGTGTTACAAAAAAAAAAAAGAATCTCATGCATTAAAAAGTTGAGAATTAAATTCCCTGTCATTCATGGAATTTAAAAATTAAGATTTTGGTACTTTCTGATATGTCCCTTGCTACACATTTTCAGAACTGAGACACACCCAACTATTGAGTTCCAGGCTTAAGGTGTGTAATAGTTGGCCAAAGGAGCACCGATGCAAAGTACCAGAAATCTGTTGACTTTTATAAAAGGTATTTATTTGAGGTAAAAGCTTACAGTCACAAGGTTGTGGAAAGTCCTCTTTAAGGTATAAGAGGTACTTTCTCACCAAAGTCAGCTGTCATGTGTTGAAGCAAGATGGCGGGTGATCTCTGCCAGGTTTCAGCCTCCCATCTGGGCTTCCTCTTCCTCTTGAGGCTCCATGGGCCCAGCTTCTTCCTGATCTCAGCTGCAGGCTGGCATAGGGCTTATCTCTCAGGGCTTGCTATATCAGTCCCAAATCTCTTTCCAAGGCCAGCTGTAGTCCATCAGATTAATGGTCCATATCTCCCTGGGGCTTTACCTGTTTGAGCCTTCTCCGTTCTGACCCATGGCATGGTCAAAAATGACAAAGTTCTCTATGTGTCCTCTTTTGTCTGTCTGTCCCTGTGACTGTCCATTTATATCAGACCCAGCAAGGGGGCAGGGACTCAACCTGAGTCACGTCTTACTGATGTAGTCAAATCAAAAAGCTCTAACTCAATCTAATCAAAGGTACTCAACTTTGATTTAACATAATGAAAGAGTATCACACGCAGAGGAATAGATTCGTTTACAAACACAGTCTTTCTCTTTGGGGGATTCATAAAATAATCTCAAACTGCCACAAGATGGTTCAACTTTCTACTCATTAGGTTCTAAACTTCTGCTCATCAGACCTAAATGACCCTCCATACATCCATAATTGTAGTTGCATATAGTTTCCATCTGAAGAAATAGGTTCCAGTGTATTGACTGGCTTGGGCTTTAAAATAGGTGCTAAGGCTAGTATTTATGACTCTCCTGTTCAAACATACAGTAATGTCCATTGGAAAATCAGATTACCTGACATTTTGCTTACTATATGACTAACTTTAGCTGTTACCCAGAGAGTAGTGTACATTAGCTAACAAATGAAGACAAGGATTTCCTCTTAAATGATAACTTCAGTCCATCTAGGAAAGATCTGATAGATGTTTGATAGTTACAGATTTTTATTACCATTATAAAGAATTATTTGAGAGAAAGTACCACATCTCAGGATATAAGTCCAAGTGTTATAGCTGTTTTGTGTCTTCATATTCCACTCCAACAGTTCTTGGTCCTCAATAAATTCATAGATTTGGGGTCCAGCATTCAGTGAATGAACAATTGAATGTATCTTAACAATGTAGAAGTAACATGAGTAAACTATCACTTTTATTTTCAAATATCAATCATCATTTACCCCAATATTAGAATTGTTGACCTTGGTTCAGCAAAAGTTCCTTCAAAAAAAAAATTTAAGCACCTGACTATACTTACACAACATACAGTGTTTTAATAGCACACATAGTACATAATTCAGAACACCACAATATCTTCTTTTCAGAGATTCACAAAAAGTCAATTGGGAACCAGGAAGTATTGCAAAAATTGCAGAGTTTATATGCCTGATCCTAAGATACACTGCCAAATATAGAGTTGTGTACATTCTGATATATAAAATGTCTTACTTTATTTTTACAGTGATAGAACTAAAAGAAGAATATACTTAGGGATCAAATAGCCTGAACTTACCTTCTGCTAACCCTTGATCATATTTTTACCACTGCTCGTAAAAATATTAATTGATTTCCTGAGGAATGCCTAGTATGCATTATTCTTTTTCTGGCCTTATTGCTATTCATCAGAACTATCTCACTAACTTTTATGATTCTGATGTAAAATGTTGACATGTTTAATACTGGAAAGCAGCGCCAAAATATGGAATATATTATACTCACTGACCTGGGAATGCAG
This sequence comes from Tolypeutes matacus, assembly GCA_026826555.1. NCBI lineage: Eukaryota > Metazoa > Chordata > Mammalia > Cingulata > Chlamyphoridae > Tolypeutes > Tolypeutes matacus. Next base: position 1,761,840 of record JAKSZT010054281.1, on the reverse strand, counting down.
AAAGCTATAGCAATCAAACCTTGTGAGTCCTCTATAAATAAAACATCCTTATCTTATTTGGTGCTGTCTTGGGATATTAAATGTCTGGGAGATAATTTCTTAAGATAATACTCAGAGTTAAATGAAGAGTTTTCCTGTTTTAAATTAGAAAACCAGGGACAAGATTAAATAACAACTGCAAAAAAAAAAAAAAAAAAAAAAGCACACATTCAAATGAAAGCGGGAAATTTTTTAAATTTATACTATTGATCATAAATTAAGGAAATTAGAATTTCATAAGGAATTTTATAGTCATTCACTCATTTAATGAATAGTGTTGTATTATTCAGAGGCACATTTTTCGGGAAGCTTATGAAGCTTAAGTGCCAGGTTTCTCACCTGTACAGGCCCTTTCTAAGTCCTCTCAACCAAGTTTGTATTCTTGAATTGTTTTTCTTAAAGAGGAACTCAAAAATTATATAAATTTTAGGCCGTATAAAACCTGGATCTAGTGTGTATGGTGTGACCTATGATGTGCAAAGAAATTATTGTATGTTTTTATTGAAAATTTGTGATTTTGAACTACTTATAACAACAGTATTAAGACTTTAGTTAAATGAGAGTACAAACTCCATTTTCAGCCTTTACATAGGAAAGGAATTGATGAAGACAAATGGTGACAGAGAGACTTTTACTCAAAGATCTAATTATTGACTTGAAAACTTAAATTAATAAATAGGTATACAGCCCTTATTTTTTCTTTATGTGAAGCTCAGAAAGAGAAAACAAGCAGATGGTCAATATTAAATAATAAAATGAAAAGAAAATGGTTACTTTTCCTATTCTTTTAGGATATTTTAACTTTTATAACAATACATAATTTCATTGAATTATGCCGAAATATTTTGAAAACTATATTCAGTCTCATTTTTTAAAGACTAGAGATTAAAATCTAGACTCCAAATATATGTGGTTTATATAATGACATTTTCAAGGAGACGTCAAAAAGGAAAGCTGTTTTTCATTATTATTAAATGTGGGTTGGAAGCATTAAGTGCCAATCTGTGATCATACCTTGCCTGCCTCAACTGACTGGACATTCTAGCATGTAGTTAATGGAATCATATCTTGTTGACAAATTATTTTTGATATACAAGATGTTCATTATCAAAGTATCTTAAAAAGAAAGTTAATGTTATGAAATGTCAAAAATATGCATTCCATGTTTATTTGACATGTGTCCAAAAATCTAATTTAAACGATAAAATTGGCTCATTTGCAGATTGGAAATAAGTCTTGCTAGACTTTCTGCCTGTGAGACAGCTTGAAGTGCCAAGATAGAAAGCTTGGGAGACTATTTTAATTAAAGAAACAGTTCACAAATGCACAAACAAGTTCTGCATACCATTCCTCTGGAAAATATTTATCAATTGGCAAACGTTCCTAGAAAGTATTCTGTGGTTTGAAATATATATTTTCTAATCCAACAGAGACCACTGACCATTCCAGTTGTCTTTAACCAATTTTTGTTGATGTAAAAGTAAGTAAGAAATAATTACACTCTTTTGAAATGATAATATCAGCCTCTTTGAATAATGTGTTAGGAAATCAGTTTTGTGGCAAACTGAATGGAGAAGACTTCTTTAGCTTTTCCAACTAAAGGAGAGATCAGAACAATCCAAAAAACACACTTCTACTGATAATATAGTTTCTATGCATTTATTTTGATCCTGCTCTGAGCTCTTTCCAGGGTTGTGCTGTCTAATATGGCACTAGCCACATGTGGTTATTTAAATTAAAATAAATAGGGAAGTGGCTGTGGCTCAATCAGTAGGGCTCCCGTTTACCATATGGGAGGCCCCGGGTTCAGTTCCCGGGGCCTCCTGGTGAAGGCAAGCCCGCCCGCACGGCGTGGTTAGCTGACCCAGTGAGCACAAGCAGCAAGGGGGGGATAAATGAATAATAAATAAAAAATCTTTAAAAAAATAAATAATTAATTAATTAAAATAAGTAAAATTAAACATTTAGATCTTCTGTCACAATAGTCACATTTTAAGTGCTCAAGTGGCTACTGTATTGGACAGTGCAGGTATGGTCCGTTTTCATCCTCGCAGAAAGTTCTATTGGACAGTGCTAGTCTAGAGAGAGACTAGGCCGACATTCAGGGAGTAACATTTGCAAATTCAAAGTTTCTTGTGCAACAGATTCAAGTGCACTGACCTCTTCAGCTCTACCGAAGGAGAAAAATCTTTACAGTAATTGGAGCAACTTACTGATTACAATAGGGTAGAGCAGCATTTTCTGAAGTCAGTTTCCATGCAACACAGCCTCTAAGGACTGTTAACAGGGGTAGAGTTTGAGTGGGGCAGACAGGCCAGGCAGAGATCACCGATCCAATAGTTTGGAAACATAAGTTAAAGTAGGTTAAAAGGCATCTGTAGGATGTACTGCTTTCCCTATACAAATGTACATTTTGCCTGAACAACTTGGAATACCACAAGAAGCACCTCCCAAACTCTTTTGAGCAAAAACCACCTTTCGTGTGAGCTACGATTTGTAGGACAGGTGTTTAATGTACTAACTTGGGAGTCAAATCATTGACTTTATGATTATAAGTACATATTGCTGAAAGCAGACCAGTTATAATAAGCTAATGATATCTAAGGAGCAGAACCATTAGACCCACAATATATTTTCCTCTTCGTAACGAACTAACAAAAAGCATGATTTTTAAATGGTATGCCATATTTGTCTCAAATATACTTTTGAGACTGTGTGTTTTTATAGTGAAATATTTTTCTAAAACTGCTATTGACACTTTTTAATGGGTTTAAGATCCATTAGAGGAGATGGGATGAAATTTGATGACTGTGTGGTTAGAAGCTCATCTTCAAATGGTCCCTATTAAAAGAACATGAGATCTTAGTAGTTCATTGAATAATTTCATAGAAAAATCTCATAGAAGAAATCATATGATGGTAGATGAAGAAATCGTATGATGGTATCCACATATGGGGTATCAATATCTGTCTGTCATAAAACATTTAACTGCATAGGACATTATGATATAGCAAAGAAATCTTGGGGTTTTAATTTTTGTGGTTGGTTTGTTTACTTTAATGAATTACTTTTGCATATTGACAAGAGCTCTCATAACGCAGCACTTAGGCCACCCTCGGCTGTCACTGACCTAGTAGGGCTCCTCTCACATATGTGGCCAATTTTAGTTCCTTTACTTGGCATTCTGCGTGGCTGTCCACTTTCCCTCTCTCCTGCCCACAGGTCCTTGGAGTTCTTGGGGACAGCAGCATTTAAGCTCCATCTCATTATAGCAATTATTTTTTATTTTCCACTGTTTCTTAGGCCTTAATTCATCTGGTGGTAGAAGCCTCCCAGAAATAAAAACTGTTCTCCTCCTTCTGACTTCCTCCAGGTCTGTTTTTCCTTTGTGCTGTCTCCTGGATGCTAGCCCCTTTGGGGCCCATCCTTCCTATAGGCTCGTCTCGGTCATGACTTCTGTCTTTCCTTCCTGTACATTGATTTCTCTTGTCTTTCCTTCACACTGCCTTTAGAAGTTGACCTCACCTATCTGACATTGTTTATTCTAGCTCATTCATTGCACTATCTGGTTATCACTTCATCTTTCATACTTTTATATATACTAGAATTATGGGGTATGATCATAAGGCAGGTTATTTCTTCTCCCATTTCCTTTTAAAATCCATTCAACTATGGTAGTCCTCCCTCTCCCAGGATCAGAACTCAGGCTTTATGACATTTGGTTACTCATAAGTAATAAAAAGCCCTAGAGTTAAGTTACAAGCATTCTCTCAATTTACTAAAAATGCCCTGTGGCAGATAAGAAATGTGATTCAACATTAAATCTTCTCCTCTTGCCCCCTGAGGCCTGGCCACATATGCTGGACATGTGAGGTGGGAGGTTCTCAGCCAGTTTGGCAGCTGAGGTTTGCAATCCTACTAGGATGGCAGCAGAAGAAAAGACAGGTAAGGCTTGGGAAATTGACTCAATGAGCACTGTCAGAACTTTCAGAGGGCTTAGGCCTGGCAGATATTTCAAAGATACTTTTTTCTTATGGACAATCCTGAAAGTCCTTCTCAGTCCCATTGCTGGTGGTTGAGCACACTCCATTCTAGTAGTTGCTTAGTCCTTCCTCAGCCCCTAGGAATCCAGTCCGCCTTCTGGGAACCATTCACCCTTCACCCAATACAACCCTCTTGCCAACTTTCACTTTCACAGAGACCACAACTAGTCCACTGGAAGCCCTCATGCCTTATGGGAGTGCCAGCTGGTCCCAACATAGAAGCGATGCTCTTTCTCCATCACAGCAGATATAATAATTTCCCAGATGCTAAAACAAATATCATGCAGTAGGCTGGCTTAAACATTGTGAATTTATTGATTACACTTTTGAAGCTAGGAGACGTCCAAAATTGAAGTATCAGCAAGGTGATGCTTTCTCCCTGAAGACTGTGGCATTCTGGAACTGGCTGCTAGCAATCCTTGATCCTTGGTTTTCTGTTACATGGCAGTACACGTGGCAGGGTTTTTTCCTTTCTCTTCCAGGTTCTGTTGACTTCCAGCTTTTGACTGCTCCCCATGGCTTCCTCTCTCCCTGTCTGAATTTCATTCTGCTTATAAAAGACTCCAGCAATTCTTATTAAAGGCTGTGACAGTTGGAAATTGGTGAATCCAAAAATATATACGTATATGTTCTTGAACTAATCCATTCCTGTGGGTGTGGGTCCTTTTGATTGGACTACATCAGTGAGGCATGACTCAAGTTGAGTCTCTACCCTCTTACTGGAGCTTTATGTAAATGGTGACATAGAGAGAGACACACAGGAAATGGGAGCTCTGCCATTTTGACCTAGCCATGTGAGAGAGAGGACCCCAGGTTTACCTACAGCTGCAGAAAGGCCGAGAGACTGAGAGACACCTAGAGTCTAGAATCAGCAGAGTGAGGCACAGAAAGAGGCCCTGAGGGCCTGGGCCCAAGGATCAGCTCAAGGCTGAGGAAATGAGCTCTGCCAGATGCCTGATCGCCACATGGCAAGACACCAGGATCACCAGTAGCTGACTTTGGTGAGAAACCATCTCTGAATGTGCCTTAATTTGGACATTTCATGGCCTCAGAACTGTCAGCTTTTACCCCAAATAAAATTCCCGTTATAAAAGCCAACCCATTTCTGGTACTTTGCATTGGCATCCCTTTGACAAACTAAGACTAAGCCAAAACTGACTTAGTTGGCCACACCTTAACTAAGCATATCATCATCAAAAAGTCCTATTTACAATAGATTCACACCAGCAGTAATGAATTAAGATGAAGAGTATATTTTTCTGGGGTATGTAATTCAATCTACCATACCACCCAACTCTAACTCATGATGCCATAGGAGCTCCTTTCACTAGACATGAAGTAAGGAGCAGGTATCCCACCACTTATCACCCTTGTGTCAAGGATGAGCAGCACAGCATGCTTCTCTCCAAAAGAAATCCTCCTCACTGACTCTTCTCAATCTCCATTCTCTTAACCTTATATGTCCTCTTCGCAGGCCCTTGATCTGGGATCTCAACTTAAAATGTCATAGCTATTTTCTCATAATACTTCAGGTGAAACTTACAATTCTACATCCTGTTAAAATCTAACATAGTATTTGCATTGGCTGCTGTATTAGTCAGCCAAAGGGGTGCTGATGCAAAATACCAGTAATCGGTTGGTTTTTATAAAAGGTATGTATTTGGGGTAGAAGCTTACAGTTACCAGGCCATAAAGCATAAACTTCTTCGTTCACTAAAGTCTGTTGCCACGTGTTGGAGCAAGATGGCTGCCGACATTTGCCAGGGTTCAGGCTTCTTGGGTTCCTCTCTTCCTGGGGCTGCGTTTCTCTCCGGGCTCAGCTCCTCTGTTTCCTCCACAAGGTCAGCTGTAGACTATGAGACTCTTTAGGCTTTGCCTCTCTCCACAAGGCGGCTGTGAACTGTCATACAAATGGCTCATCTCTTTTACTAGGGCCTTCTCTCCTTCCTCATGACCAAGCTCCTCTGTATACTTACTTCCCTGGGACTCCAGCTCAAGACTCCGCATCAAAGAACTCCAACTCAAAAACTCCAACTCTGTCCTCTGCCATGTCTTTTATCTTTGAGACCCCACCCACCAAGAGGCGGGGCTCAATGCCCTACTGACATGGCCCAGTCAAAGCCCTAATCATAATTTAATCACGCCCAGAGGAGCAGACCAGTTTACAAACATAATCCATATCTATTTTTGGAATTCATAACTATATCAAACTGCCACAGCCGCCATTTTGTGCGCATCCCCAAATATGAAATTGAGAAACTGAGAGCCCAGACTGTGCTTTTATGATTATAATATATCACGGTAGAAGTTCTCTTAAGTAACCATGACAGAACCCTCACAGAAGAATAGCAAGTGCTCTATAATCCCTCTATAAATCACACTGACAGATGCCCATAGCACCGAAATGCCTGCACTTAGTGAGTGAGAGACAAACTTCTGCTCCAGCACTTGAGATGCATGCCTACCAAAAGTCTGTCAGTTGTATTTGTTCCCAAAACTGTTTCTGTCATTTTCACCCTCGTTTATTTTCTATAATTTAATTAAATATTACATAAACCAAACAATTACAAATTGAGTCTTCATCCTCTCACCGCAAGAAAAAAAAATTGTCATTATGTTTCAGAAAGACATTATAAAAAATGAGGGTGGAGTAATTAAAAAATAGAGCCAGATTCTGCATTCAGATTGCTTTGAAAATGTGTCCAAGTTCTTAATTCATTTTTAAAGGAAAATAGGAAATCATAGTGTTATTTTATGGGAATGCTTTATTCAGGAAAGACAAAAAAGATATCTAATTCAGAGATTCATTACTCAAAGAATAGGTCTTTGCCCTACATTTTAAAAATTGGCAAATGAACTTACATTTAAGCATTTTTGAGTTAAAATAAGAGGTTTTAAGTATGGATGAATCACTTTTTAATGAGTCCCTGCATTAATCAATTTTTTAAAAAATCATTTAACCAACTACAGTTCTAATAATGTCATAGAAGGAGTTTGCTGCTCTGAGACTGTTCACCTCTGTGCTGTAGATGCAAAGCTGGTATAGCTTACCTGGGTGCTTGAGGAGCTCATTTCCTACCTGTAGCCTTGACTTTCTATTCACTTTATGGCTCAGGTTTACAGGAAGTACAATAATAGCTGATTACTCACTTTATCCTTAAAGACTTGAAATGCGTCCACCTCATCTATGTCCAGATTCAGGTCTTTGGACTCTGGTGCTTAAAATTAGTTTGTCTGGAATATAAATAACTTACCCTATTGTCTTAGTTTCCTAAGGCTGCTATAACAAAGTGCCACAGGCTGGGTGACTTAAAACAACAAACATTTATCATCTCACGGTCCTGGAGGCCAGAAGTCAGAGATCAAGGTGTCGCAGGACCATGTGTTTTTCTTTGCTGATAATGCACCAAGCAGATACCTTGAAATGTGCTGGATTTAACATGGAAATTTATTAGCTTACAAGCTTACAGTTTTGAGACTGGAGAAAAATGTCCAAATCACAGCATCATCAGGCAATGTTTTCTCCCCAAAGACTGGCTGCCAGCAATCCTGGACTCCTTTGTCACATGGCAAGGCACATGGTGGCATCTGCTGGTCTCTCCCTTCTCTTTGGATTTTGCTGATTTCAGCTTATGGCTTCTGTAGCTCTCTTTCTCTCTGAATTTCATTCTCTTAAAAAGGATTCCAGTAAGAAGATTAGACCTACCTTGAATGACGTGGGTCACATCTTAACTTAAGATCTTACTCACCAAAAGAACCTATTTAACAATTGGTCCAAACCCATAGGAATGGATTAACTTTAAGAACACACTTTTCTGGAGTACATACAGCTTCAAACCATCGCACCATGCTTCCGCTGAAGTCTATAGGAATCTGGTGGCCCCTTGCTGGCAATCCATAGCATAACTGGATTAGGGCCCACCTTTATCCAGTTTGGCCTCATTTTAGCTAATAACATCTTCAAAGATCCCTTTCCAAATAGGATCTCATTCAGAAGACCTGAGGGTAGGATGTGAGCATATCTTTTGGGGGTACACAGTTCAATCCGTATCAGCTATGTTAATATCTATAGTTTTCCACTTTAACACAGGATCATCTCTCTCTTCTTAATAGACTTTAAATACTTTTTGACACATATGTACAATAGAATACAATACACTGCTGAAAAAAGAATGAAATGAGAGCTGCCCAGCGAATGGACACACAAATAGCAAAAACGAGGGTGGGGGGAGGGAAGGATAAAAATGGATAAAAGTAAATAAGTCCTTTAAAAAAATCTATTAAAAAAAAAAGAATGAAGTCAATCTGTGCTGATATGGGACAATTTTAATAGGTAGAATTAGGTCAAAATAGAAAAAAAGAAAAGATCTATGCTCGTAAATGTATAAACTATTTTCTGGAAAGAAGTAAAGAAACTTTTATCTACCTTTGGGTAGAGAACGTGGGGTGTGGGGACAGAAGCTTTTACTTTGCGGGTTATGACTTTCTGTAATGTTGGAGGTTTCTAAACACAGATATGGTAGGTATACTTTGGATAACAAGGGATTGTCTGAGCTTCTGAGCTCCTTTTGTCTCTGAATTAAAATTCTTTGTATTTATAAAAGGAATAATGTTATGTCTTAAGCATAAAAGCAAGGTGATTGATAATTAAATCAGGTAGAATTTTATGCCAATTCAGGCATACTGTTTCTTTGGATTAGACTACAGAAAAGGAAATACACCTTCCACTGGCAGACACCAAGGGCATAAACCAAATCAGTTAAGCCTCCCAACTGTTCACTCAGAGGAGCTAAGGGAGGCAGGTGGTCCAGCTAGACATTCTTTCCAGCATTTCATTTGCATAGACCACACTCTCCTGTCATACCAATTAAATTGAATGACATATTTAAGAAAAATGGGGCTGAAGTCTGCTAGGAAAATTAATTTACGTTCTCAAAATAAGTTCTATGAAACATGTCACCAAAAGCAAGGAACAGCCATATGCAAATAAGTGTGTGTCATTTTTCCCGTGTTTAGTTTTTAAAGAGTTTAAGTAATTCCTGAATATATAGGAAAATATATTTCAGTGTGGTGCTTTGTACATATCTGTATCCTAATAATTATATTCTTGTAGTGTATATGATTATGGATTTTGTTTCTCGAACTCCCCTTTAAGCAGAAGGGCACGATGCTCAGAACACTGTAGATTCATCTAATTGAATGAAAGAGAAGCAGCACTCCTTCCCTTTTTACACCAACAATACACAAGAACACCAAAAGTCAGCATTAAGTATAACTACTGTTGTTCCTATTTTCAATGAAATGTAGACCAAGTCCAGTATGGCCCAAACAAAATGAGCATTCTCAGCACTATAGCAGCATTCATTTCTCACTACTTGTCAAATACTCTGTTGAAAAATGCCGGTAAGACTATAAATTACTAGATCAGTTCTCTACAAACTCCTGAGCAGGACTTATCCTGAGTAAAAACACAACAGATCCATTGCCAGTGGTCTCCAAGGGTCCATAATTACATGCACTACAGATTCCAAGAAATGCAGTCAACTTTTCCTTCTGTCCCTGGTTTCCATTTCAGTAGGCCCAAGGTTTGGGTTCTGCCAGTTGAGGTTCTTGATGAAACTCTTTTGCCTCTTCAGTGCTGAGAATGAAGGAGGACTAAAAATGGAAACTCAAAGGATACTCCCAGGCAAATCTGACCTTGCCCCACCTGGCCTTGACTCCCACATCCCTTAAGAATATACCCGGCAAAACTACATGAGCCTTTGTCTTACCTCCCCATTAAAAATTAATAATGTGGACAGAAAGTAAGATTTTTTTTATGTCAAGTTTATTTAAGAATTTTTTCAAGCAGAAGTAAAAATCCAGTAAGCACGCAAGCCCCTGGCTAAGGCAGAGACCAGGTATATAAAGCTTGCCCCATCTGCCCACTCGTGAGCCAGGGACAGAAGAAGTATGAAAACAAGAAAAAGCCTTTTCAGAGGGAGATAACACTATCTGATGCACTCTAGGTAGTAATTTGTCAAGTGGACCTATTATTGCACTTCCAAAAAGAAAGCAATTTTCTCCCTCCTTTCTGTAGAAGAGGGACCCGAAGGCTTTCCCCAGTCCATGCAGCCCATCACTCTCTTTTAGAAAGCAGTAATATTGTTCCTGACATACACTCTTCTTCACAAAGCCATGTTGGTTATTGTCCAGCATGCAGTGACAGTCTGGGAATTTAATGTCAAATGATTTTTTTTCCCAGTTCCTCTCAAGGTATTAGTGCTAAACTGACAGATCCATAATTCAGAGGGAGTCCATTAGTTATTCTTAAAGCTACCCAAGCAGACGTAACCCATTCTGCCTACAGAGTGTCATGCATCCCTGAAGAATCCTTTAGAAAATTACCTGATAAATTTTTTTTAATCATGTCTTTCTAAGAACTTAAAGCATTGTTCTTTATGTAGTCAAGCCTGCCTATTGCCACTGTCTGCTTATTGGGGAGGAAATAATAAGAGAAAAGATAATGAGTCCAATTAACCTATAAGTTAGGCTTTCACAGAAATAAAATAGAATTTTACTTGCTGGATTTTTAAAGAATGTGAAATGCTTGGAATAGAAGCCTTCGAGAAGAGAAATAGCCCAGTTATTTCTCAACCTTATTTAGACCAATCACGTAAATGGTTTTACATGTAAACAGGGAATGGATAGCGAAGCTATATTTATAATATGGCTGCTATTTGGAAGGAAATAAATCTAAATCAAAGTAAGCTTCTGAAAGATTCTTTTATGTGAAAACATGGCTGGGCTTTGAATGAGCAATTATATTATTGTATAGTTCAGAAGCTATTCAATCATAAGCAAAGTTGAAGTAAAAAGGTAATCATAACTTACAAAAATGTGTGGGAGAGAGTTTAAACTATAATGTAAACTACAATTCACACTTAGTGGCGATGCTCCAATATGAGTTCATCAATTGTAACAAATGTACCACACTAATGAAGGCCATTGTTAATGTGGGAGAGTTTGGGAGGGGTAGGGATTGGGGCATATGGGAACCTCCTACATTTTTTATGTAACATTTACATAATCTACATATCTTCTAGTTTTTTTTTTTTTTTTTTTTTTTAATTTTTTTTAATGATAAGATTAAATAGATAAGATCATGTTAGACTAAATCTGTTGACCCAAAACTTCCCATATTGGGCTGGATGGAAACTGCTTTACATTAGTAATATAACTGACATGGAAAAACAGGTCTCAAAATTGGTATTTGGAAGCTTGTCTCTGTATGTATTTTTAGTTCATTTAATTATTATCATAAGATCTAAGAAAAGCACTAAACCTTCAATAATAAACATGATTTTGATAAAACGCTGACTGGTGATGCTTTTAATATACTGAGCTTCGTTTTAAACATCACTGATAATTATCCCAGAAAGTTAAGAAAATAACCAGCAGGCAACCTACAGTAAAAGCTATTTACTTTCCTTATACGAATAAACTACTTGCCGAAAGAGCACAGCTCCACAGCATTGGCCAGCTGGGGTGAATTTCTCTCAAGTTGCTGTTAGAATTCTTGTCTTTTAGGCCTGTGTGGACATATACGGGTTGAAGCTGTCAATACTGTTTGTCCTTGTAACATCCATTTGTCCTTTCCTTGTTAACAGAACACTGTTTTTTGTTTTTTGTTTTTTTCTTTTTTTTCTCCAAGTATCCACCTCTTTGTAAACTGACCTGATTCCCAGGTCAGTTGCAAATCCTGAAAAGTCTAAACCTGTCCTGCTAATCCCATGACCTTTACTTGTGATTGATTTGGGGAAGAACCAGGACCTTCTCCACCTAATTGGGCTACTTAATTATTCAGCTCTAAAGCCAATCTACTGTTGGACTGATTGTCATGGGATTTAACACATTTCCTTTTTGTTCAAGCCAGTTGAATTGGACCTTTGTGCTTCTCACAGCTAAAATGTCTTAACCTGGTGCACAGGCGTTTCTCTAAATAACGATCGAAGGAATTCATTCACTGAGGACTCTGGGCAGGTAACTGAAAAAGAGCTGCTTGATAGGAACTTTTTAGTGACAGACAAATTCATATTCAGATTGTATTCCACAATATTTTGGGGGTCCACTGTGACTGTAATTGCCAATTAAAAAAAAAAAAAAATCCTTCCCAATCCTATTTAGCTAAATGGATTGTAGTGTTACTCCACTACATCAGTTCCACTGTGTGCGACAGTGACCCAAAACAGGAATGGCTTAAAAGATGGAAGTTTGTTTTTCTCTTCCATAAAAATCTTGAGCTGTCATATCAGCCCTGCATCACAGCATCTTTAATTAACCTCAGCTACGTGGTACAAAATGGCTCTGAATCTTATCCACATTACAACTAGGAGAAAAGGAGAAAGTCAAGGGGAAGACAGGCCCATTCTCTTAAAGGCCATATTCCTGAAGTGGCACCCAACAATTATACTCATCTCCCATTGGAGAGAAATTTAGTTACATGGCCACTTGGCCAGCCCCAAAGGCAGCTAGGAAATATCTTTATTCTGTGTTCTATGTGTCCAGCTAAAATTATTACCATGGCGGGACCACCATATCTACTGTATGTCTTCTCTCTCCTTTTATCCCATCTACCTCTTTCCATGTTCAGGCTTTTAGATTTTCATGCAGGAAAAAAGAAAAATTCTTCTTAGAATACTATTTCTCTCTCTTTTCTAAGAGGACTGGGTATTTGCTTGGTGATACTTTTAAACAATAAATGCCTTTCAATTTTTATATCCTTAGGCATAAAAATAGAACTCCAACTCCCAATAATACCTATAAAATTGTAATCCCTTCTTCCAGTAAAAAAAATATTGCCACAAATAACCTTCTGGATTTGTGCAGGTAGAGTTAGCACTCAGTATTGTCATAAACTAAGAGTAGAGATACACTTCTAGAAAATTCTCCAGTTGTACTGAAGTTTTTACCTGCTGATCTTTTTGTTCTAATTTTACATGAAAATGCACTGCTTAACCATGTAGAACCACACTGCTATAGATTAAAACTTTTGGAGTTGCAAATTGAAGATGATATTTCACATAGCATGTGGAGTAATAGCAGCCTGTGATTTACATTTCTAACAGAAGTCCTAGGAGTTTCAGCTTTTATTCTTCTACAGCAATCACTAGAAATCATGCTGTTTTCAGCAACTAAGCTATTCTAATAAGAAACATTCACAGGTGAAAAAAATTCAATATCTCCTTCTTTATATTTAAACTACGTCAGTAATACTTATACAGGAAAACCACTTACTTGTTCTACATCCATTAATTGACTATACAATGAACTGGGCACTATAGGAGATGCAGAGGGCTTATAAAACAGCCACAGATACACAGGTATAAAGATCCACACTTACATGGAAAGGCACACACATATGGCAACGTGTAATCATTCCAATAATGGGTACAGACTCTTAAGTGCCACAGAAATTCAGAAGGGATAAAGTGCCTTCTTACTCAAACTCCCATGTCAACTGAGGAACAGACGTCACTTTAATGCTTATCACTTATCTGGGCAGGGGCCTAGTGGGGCGAACAGAATTGCGTTCTATTCATTTTTGTATCCTCAGCATCTACCAGAATATCCAGCAGGCATATAATTGTCTAATAAATTATACCATGAGGGAAGACTGCTTTGAACTATCGAGGATGGGGGAAGCATCTTCAAGGGATGGGACTTCATCTAGGAAAGGGTGGAAGTGCCCATTTTCTTTAAGACACCCAACACCTACCCTCATCTTCCATTAGAATAAAATTAGTTCATGGCCACTTGGCCAGCCCCAAAGGCAGCTGGAAAATATCTTTACAAGTGGGCACGGGGAATGTTTCAGGGAAGGTACAGAATTGAGGGCTCTGAAAAACTTAACCAGGTAGGCAACGAAGGCTAGTGTTGAGTAAAGGAAGATGAGGATCCTAGATGTGAAGCTAAGGATTTTGGACTTTATGCTATTGACCACAGAGACCCAGTGAGGGCTTTCTGGGGTATAACGTGATCAGATCTTTTGGGAGAAATGATCAGTGTGAAGGATGGATGGAAAGGGAAAATCACTGGAGACAATTTTGACCAATATTATCTTCTTTTAATGTAACCCTTAAAACAACCTTGCAACACAGATATTACTACTTATTTTTTTTCTCATACAAGTTTTTCAGAAATTACTTTAGGGATTCTGGTTTTGCAGTATTAATTTCACTTTAGACCAATGCTTCAGGGATATGGAAGATTTAGCCACTCTTTTGTTTTAGAGATTATTTAGAAACTGATTGAATTTGTGGCCACTTTTTTGGTATACAATAATAATGATGATACAGTGTACACGATGTAATATGTACTCCTCTATTTTTATTATGCCATACATTTTACTGACCTTTTTTTTTTTTAAAAGATTTATTTTATTTATTTATTTCTCCCCACCCCCTCGTCGTTTGCACTTGCTATGTCTGTTCATCTTCCTTGTTTTTTTAGGAGGCGCCAGGAACTGAACCCGGGACCTCCGATGTGGGAGGGACGCCCCTAATCGCTTGAGCCACCTCCATTCCCTGCTTTGTTGTGTCTCTCATTATGTTTTTTCTTCTTGTGTCTCTTGTTGTATCATCTTGTTGTGTCAGCTTGCCGTACCTGCCCATTGCGCCAGCTCGCTGTCTTCTTTAGGAGGCACCAGGAACAGAACCAAGGACCTCCCATGTGGTAGGTGGGAGACCAATCACTTGAGCCACATCCACCTCCCACTGACCTTTATTTTTAATTTAAATGTAAATAGTTTAAGATTTAAAAGTCTTAAATATTAGTTTTCCACTTTTGTATTCTCAGCACCTACCAAGGTATCCAGCACACATGTAATTGTATAAGGTGGTTTAATACTTTTAAGTCCCCCACATGATTAATTTAATGGTGGTTTAATGGGAGCCATGACCCATCCTGGAACCGACTTACCTGTTCCTTGCACGTGTTCCATAGACGCACACCTACACCCATGCAAGCACACACACCTGTTTCACAAACCAGATCCAGAAATAAATTCCTTACAGTTTCACCAGTGGAAAAGTGATTTGTCTACTTAAGTGAACACTGAAACTTATGAATCCTCATTTTAACTCAATTAGTTCCCTGGATGTTTGCACAAATCCCAGAGTCTCAAGGCCAGATTTTCCTGCAAGGAGAAACATCTTGCACATGTATTTTTAAAATAGAGCTAATCACAGTTTAAGCCTAAAATTGGCACCAGTTTTCTGTTTCTGGGGAGGGTATGAAGGTGAAGATTTTTAAACGTTTTTACCAAAAAAACCCTACTAATTTTGATATCTATTTTATTTTCCATGTTATAATTTCTGTAGCTCTGATTTTTTTACAAATACTTTTTACCCTTATGCCTAAAAGTGGGATCCAGTGAAAAAGTTTCAGAACATTTCTCAAAGCTGTTCTTTTATGGTCATATCCTTCTCATCTCTGAACTCCTCAATGAGGAATGGCAAGCCTGGGAAATAGGATCCAGGTGATCTACCAGCAAGTCTGCTATTCAGGCGTGTAAATCACTTTGCTTATAGAGGGCTATGTTTTTTCTCCATGCACTCTATCTCTGTCCCAGGTTATAGGTGCCCTGGTATAAATAGGGCAGACAAGAAGCTTCATTGGGTGGGTATATTTGTTTCCTAGGGCTTCCATAACAAAGTGTCACAAAACTTGGTAGCTAAGACCAACAGAAATGGTATTTCTCTCACAGTTCTGGAGGCTAAAAGTCCAAAATCAAGGTGTTGGTGAAGTCCATTCCTTCCGGAAGCTCTGAGGTAGAATCTGTCCCATGCCTCTCTCCTTCTGGTGGTTGCCTGCGTCCCTTGGCTTGTAGATATATCGCTCCATTCTCTGTCTCCATCTTCATGTGGCTTTCTCCTCTCTGTGTCCTGGTGTCCAAATCTCCTTCTTATAAAGACACCTGTCACTGGATTAGAGCCCACCCTAATCCAGTATGACCTCATCTTAACTAACCACATCTGTAAAGACCCTATTTCCAAATAAGGTTACATTCACAGGTATTGAGGGGTTAGAATTGAATATATCTTTTGGGGGGACACAATTCAACCCACAGCAGTGAGTATACCTCTGAATCATCACAGTTGCCATATGAGTCACACACACTTTCACACCCCAGTGAGCTAGCAAGAGCCAGGGATTTTCTTTTTCCCTATCATTTTCTATTTTCTAGGTTTGCTCTCTAGCTTGGCACAGCTTCCATTCCAACTGAATTCACTGCAGTCCTTTCTCTCCTATTTCCAGGGGCTGAAGGAGCAGATAGATCTCAGGAAATGTTCCTGTTCTTCAAGTCTATCCTAATTCTCCCAGTTTCCCGGCCTTGACTAAACCCTACAATAAGAAGCCTTGTTCTTTCTGCCTTCAAGCTTTTTTCACTTTCTCCACACACTTCTCCCCTTTGGGTAGTTTACTTCTAGCTTCCCATGGGACTAAAGCTCATCATCTCTCATGGCCTAACTCTGGCTCTATACAAAACCAAGCACATACTGGCTTGAGATCAGCATCTTTGGATAAATTCACAGTGGGTATGTCTTAGTTTGCCAAAGGGCTACTGATACAAGGTACCGGAAATGGCTTTTATAATGGGAAATTTATTACAGTTCTGAGGCTGTGAAATGTCCAAATCAAAACACCATCAGAGATGCTTTCTCACCAAGGTCAGTTACTGGTAATCCTTGTGTCCTGCCACATGGCGAAGCATGATGGCAGCTGATCTCTGCTGAGGGCCCTGCCTTCCCCTCCAGGCTCACCATCTCTTCCTCCTTGAACTGCTCCATGGGCCCAGCCTCTTGGGGGCTTTGTGCTTCAGCTTTGGCTGCTAGCGGTCTTCAGGTCTTCTCTCTGAGAATGTCAGGTCAAAATGGCAAAGGTCCCTTTTCTCTGTCCTTTCTCTCTTTCCCAGTAAAAGAGCAGAAACCCAACCTGAGACCTCACTGACATAGTCCAATCAAAAATCCTAAAGTGATCTAATCAAGTGATCTAATCAAAGGCCCCTTAACTGAACTTAATGCAATCAAAGGGCCTCACACCCAAAGGAATAGTTAGTTCAAAACATTTGATTCACCAAATTGAGACTGTCACAGGGTTCTTTACACTGCCCAATCAGGATCTCCCAGAGACTCAGAATTTCTGTTCTCTGCTGCCCTGAGTGGTTGACTCCCTGTTCCACACCCCACACTAGCTCAGCATTACTCTGGATGTGAGAGTAAGGAAGGCTAGGGCAAACTAACAAGCAGCTGTATTGATGGCCCTAATCTCCTGCCAGCTTATACAGAACACCAAAAGAATGAGCCTCCTCTGTCTCGGTCCAGTTTCCTTCATGTAGCAAAGTTGTCCAGGGCAAGAGGTGAGGCAAAGTCATGGATAGGCCTACGATATATCATAATCACATGCTCTGACCAGAGTCTTTTGGAGAAACACAGTGCTACAGTGCTGCAGAGCTTCTCAATCTCACTTGCATATGCTATATATATGCAAAGGAGAAATAGAAACAAACTCCTCACCTTCTTTTGAACCTATTTTTTAAATTTTATCCAGGTTTCCTGCCCAGTACCTCTTTTGAAGTGGTCTTACAGGACTACCTTTTGGGATCTTTTAGAGATCCTTTTAGACTCATAAAATTAATTTCTTCCATCATCATGTCATTGGAATGTGGGGAGTAGTTTGGTTTCCTAAGCAACTTTGATTGGTGCTTGCATGATATTGTCTGAGGCTAGGGCAAATGATGGAACTTATGGAACTTACATTCTAGTAAAATAAATGGGATATCACATGGTAGTAAGTGCTATACTCTATCTCAAGTGATAAAACAGTCTGGAAATATGAAATTGGTATTTGATGTATTAGAATTGTTTTAAAGATCTGAGTCATCATTAGAAAGGTAATCATAGAAGCTGTTCAAGTATGAGTTCTCTGAAAAAGAACAATGTAACAATCTTTTTTCTTAAAAGAAATAAGAAGACTTATGGGTCTTACAGATAGAATGAGGCTGCTCCTATGCCTGCTGGTTTCCAGGGAGGCTAAAAATGGAAAGGACAATTTCTTTATGATTCCCAAACCCAAGGTATCTGATATGGAAGATTATACACAAAGTCGCAGGATAAACAGGTACTACATTTCCCTGGCCAATTTGGAGCAGATCTGAGAGTTGTTATTTTTATATTAAACCAAACAAATGAAGCTTCAACAAATTTCTAAGTTTGCCATCCCTACTTTGGGTTATAATCTCAGACTCTTGAGAGTCTACCTTTTTCTTTCCTCTGCCTTCTGGGAACACCTCTGTGGGAGCGTTTGAAAAGTGCTAATTTAACTGATGGCAAGAAACTCATCTAGGCTATCAAAACTCACTCAAAATGTTAGAGAAAATGTTAAGATGGTGGAAAATAAATAAAGTTTTGTTTTTTATTTAAGTGCATTTTGTATCAAAATTTTTTGCCACTCTTTTGTTTTATAATATGCATCATAAGTTTTTGATGCTCTAAGAAACAGGTTAATGTTCCTGTATTAGTTTATTTATACACCATATAAATGGAACGGGTCTCGGGAGGATTGACATCAATTATTATCAAGTGAACTTTTCCTTCATCATTAAAATGTAAGCAATTAAATCTCTATATCCCAAATGTGATAAATATATTAAAGAATCTTTAACCCATGCAAAGGTTTCTAGCTAGAGATTTAAAAAATCAGTTCATGTTCTAATAATGTCTATAAATGATTTTTATTTTGATAATATTCTATGTGCCTTGTTTAGCAGAAGACAATTTACACATAGGAAATACTCTTTAAAGCAACCTCCCTTAAATTGAGCTGCCCTAGTTATGTAAGTAGTTCAATCTGAGCTCAAATATGGAGGTTTGAATATTTTAATACTGAACCTGGTATAGTATGAATTGAAAGAGAAACCATCTCTCTGTCTCAGGGCTGTGGTGTCATAGGCAAGCTACATAATCTCTCCTGTGCCCTAGTTTCTCAACTGCAAAATGAGGTCTCTTGCAGCTCTGACACTCTGCTTTCTTTCATCCTCCTTCTGATGTTTCCAGAGCAAGCTAACAAGCATGGGACTTGCCTCACTCTAGTCAAGGCACCAGCCATGGCACTCAGTCAGGCAGCTTGCAGGATGGCCATGGATCAACAGTGCTGTTAGTCAGGATTCTCTAGGGAAACAAGACCAACAGGAGATATCTGTAAATGGTATGAGATTTTATAAAAATTTTCTCATGCGACTATGGGGGTGCGCAAATCCAGAGTCCTCGGGGCAGACTGCAAACCAGGGGCTCCAATGAAGGTCCTTGATGAGTTCCCAGGAAGTGCTGGCTGTCTGAAGATGGGAATTCTCTCTCTGAATGCTGAAATCACTTCCCCTTTTATGGACTTCAGCTGATTGGATGAGATGTCACTCATTGCTGACAGCAGTCACCTTAGTTGATTGTAGATATAACCAGCCATCTATGCAATCAACTCACTGATGATTAAAGTTCATGAAGTGCCCTTTTATTGCAATTAGCCCAGTGCTTACTTGACCAAACAACTGGGCACCATTAACCTAGTTGACACATTAGCCTGACCATCACAACCCCCATCCTGCTCCTTCCACCATTCTTAAAGTATCTGCCTTAAACAATCACTTGTCAAATCAGATGTTGTATAGAGAGACTCTTGCCATAAATACCCTAAATTTATTTTGACCAGGAAGGCACATGTTGACTCTAGAGAGGGATCCCATAATGGATTCTGTGGTGGTGACACGCATATCAGCAGAATCACAGGGATAGCTATTTTGAATAATAGACTCCTAAGTGAAGATTATTCAGGCTTTTGCTTAGAAATAATCATTAAAAGAAAACAAAGCAGTGTTGCTGCCTTCTAAGGTGAAAGCACAAGGCAAGCAAACTTTACTTCATTGTCTCTCCATACACAGTGTAAGATTTTTAGGAAGACCCTGTTTATTTGTGAGTTTTTTTGTTCAGTTTTGGATTAATTTCCAAGAATCATTGTCCAGCCTCCTACCCTCAAGTAGGACTTTACCTAATCATTCAAGACAAATAGTCACTCTCCTTGGGAGATAATTATACCATCTCCTGAGGCAGCATTTAATTACCTTTACTGACAAGAAGTTACTCAATGTCTAACCTCAAACCTTTCTTGCTGAATTCTAAATCCCATATATCTTACAATAGCTTTTCATATAGCCTTCTTGAAGACATCCAGGCATAAAGATACAAATTGCTGGTGTGTGCTGATTTTAGTCGTCTGTTATACGGTGGGACCCAATGCATACTAAAATCCACTTGGGGCCTCAGTTGAAAGAGACCCTACTGCCATATAAGGTCTCTGGCACTTCTCTCTCAATGGGAGAAGTGCTGGGGGTCCCATTTTATTTCCCATTATTGCTGAAATGTTCATGGTTACTACTGGGGGCTTCAAGGATGCTCACTTCTTCTGAAGGGTTAAGGAATCCACCTTTCTTTAATAGGTGGGAGCAGAAGTTCCCTGAGGGAACAAGAAGCTCTGTTACAGTTCCCACAGATACACACATCAGCTCAAAAAAAACTGTGTCTTTTTACCCATCATGAGATATCTGACTTCTGTACCTAGGAAATTTTCTAGAATATATTAATAACCAAAAATGGGAAATGAGTAAATATCAATTAGAATAAAATCCTGTCTCAAAATGAAATACATGGGTGGGAAGATGGCAGAGTAGGAAGCTCCAAGAATCAGTCCCTCCACCAGGACAGCTATTAAACAGGCCGGAACTATCTGAAACAATGATTCAAAACTCTGGAGTCCAGTAGAACATGGTACGGCATCCAGGGAAGGGTGGGAGGAAGAGGATGGTAAATTACAGTAAAAACCAATCAATCGCTTTCTCTGCCTGGTGGTTACTGGTGTCCATCCCACACCCTTGCAGCAAGCAGCAGTAAGGTCCAGCCCCTGGCATAGTTGCTGATGACAGAAAGGGACATGAAAATCCACCATCCCAAGATGCAGGGTAGGCATGGGCCCATCGCTGATCAAAGTTTTGATTAGCTACTTCAGATTCCTGGGAGCCTGGCTATGAGATCAGCCATTTTTCCAACCCAGCGTGGACAAAGGTGACAGAGGAGATTTAAACACAGAGCACTTCCTCAGGACTGCAAAGGACAGTTGAAGGGCTACATTTGCAGGACAGGTCAAGAAAGTGAAGTTTGGGAAGCTGTGAAAAAATCTCCTAGTGCCCCTCCTGGCCCCTCACTAACCTTTCCCCAGTGCAGTTTGCAGCCAGCTGGTATTCCCTTTGTGGGTACCTGACCTTGTTCCAGCTAGGAGAGATTGACTTGGGAAAGTCCTCTTCCAGAGTGCTCCTCTCCCAGAATTTGCCCTCCAGGCAAAATCAGCTTGAAATAACAAAAACTATGTAAGAACCCAGCTAAGGCAGACTGCCTGAGGCAAAGTCTTACCTGCTTTGAGTCCTGCAGTAAAAGACCTGAGAGAGAGAGAAATCTGTTTCCTGGGAAGTAGAGGGGGCATTCAAACAGTTGTAAACAAGGGAACTACTAAGACCACTAGCAAATGCAAGGCCAAGACAAGCCATAGGCCCAGAAATAGCAGAGGATCCTGCACTTTGCATTTGCCTTGGGCAGACCTTCCTGATTAGGAGGACTGAACTCTAAATCAATGCAAGGCCAATTTGCAAAGATGGTGAAAGGTATTTTTCACTTAGATTTGCTTGGTTTTGGTATCTCCTGACACTTGAGAAAAACTTCTCTCCTATTACCAACTGGTTACAAACTCAAGTGACAGATATCTTAGGGAATAAATCCTAGAGTTAACATTTTAAAATATTAAAATGTACAGTGTGCATCAAAAGATTACAAGACAGGGAAGTGGATGTGCCTCAAGTGATTGGGCTCCCATCTACCATATGGTAGGTCCAGGGTTTGATTCCTGGGGCCTCCTGGTGAAAAGCAAGCTGGCCCAAGTGGAGAGCTGGCCCACACAGGAGTGCCGGCCCATGTGGAGAGCAGGTGCAGCAAGATGATGCAACAAAAAGAGACACAGAAGAGAGACGATAGGAGATGCAGCAGACCAGAGAGCTGAGGTGGCACAAGAGATTCAGCGCCTCTCTCCACTCAGGAAGGTCCCAGGATTGGTTCCTGGTGCCACCTAAAGAGAAGATACGCAGACAAAGAAGAACATGCAGAGAGCAGACAGCAAGTGCAGAACAATGAGGGGGGAGGGGAAGAAATAAATAAATCTTAAAAAAAAAAAAAAAGATTACAAGACAAACGAAAAATAGGAAATAATGGCCCATCTAAAGGAAGAGGATAAAAATCCAGAAAACATCAAAGAAGACCAGACTGTGGATATACTGGAAGGAGACTTTTAAAAAATGGTCCTTCATATGCTCAAGGAAATGAAGGAAAATACAGAGAAAGAATTAAATTCAGCAAAGAAGTTGTGTACAAGAATAACATGCAAAAAGTCAGAAGTGTTTCTATACACTAGCAATGGAAAATCAGATGAAGAATTTAGGGGAAAAAATCCATTTACAGTAGCAACTCCAAGAATTAAATATCTAGGAATAAATCTAACCAAGAATGTAAAGGACTTGTATACAGAAAACTACAAAACATTGCTAAAAGAAATCAAAGAAACCTAAATAAATGGAAGGACATTCTCTGTTTATGCATTGGAATACTAAATATTAAGATGTCAATTCTATCCAAAGAGATTTACAGATTCAATGCAATCCCAATCAAAATTCCAACAACCTTCTTTGCATAAATAAAAAAGCCAGTCATCAAATTTACATGGAAAGGTAAGGGGCCCCACATAGCTAAAGCCATATTGATAAAGAATAATGAATTTGGAGAACTCACTTCTTGATGTTAAAACTTATTACAGGTAATCTAAACACCTTTTAAAATATATATATATATATATAAAATAACATTTATGTAAGCAAATGCACATATATGCATATATATTTATATATCATTTTTAAAATATTGGTATGTATTGTGAAAAATTTGATTTTTACCCACAATAAAAAAAAAATTTTAATTAAAAAATTAAAAAATTAAAAAATAATAAATAAATAAATAAATAAATAATTTATTACAAAGCCCTCAGTTATCAAACAGTATGAAGCTGACATAAAGACCAATGGTATATAATTGAGAGTTCAGAAATCAACCCTTCCTTATGGTCAATTGATTTTTAACAGGGACGGCAAACCACTCAATTGAGAAAGAATATTCTCTTCAAAAAATGGTGCTGGGAAAACTGAATCCATTTGCAAAAGAATGAAGGTGGACCCCTACCTCACACCATATACAAAAATCAACTCAAAATGCATCAGCAACTTAAATATAAGAGCCAAAGCTATAAAACTCCTAGAAAAAAAACATAAAGAGGCATCCTCAGAACTTTGTTAGACAATGGTTTCTAGACTTTACACCCAAAGCACAAGAAACAAAAGAAAAAGATAAATGGGACCTCCTCAAAATATAAACTCTTGAGCCTCAAAGGGCTTTGTCATGGAAGTAGAATGAGAACTTACACAATGGGAAAAAAAGATTTGGAAACTACATAACAATAAGGGTTTGATATTCAGAATATGTAAATAAATCCTTCAACTCAATAACAAAAAGACACACAACCCAATTTAAAAATTAGCAAATGACTTGAAAAGACATCTCTCCAAAGAAGATATACAAATGGAAAAAAAAAAAAAAAAAACATGAAAAGATGCTCAACATCATTAGCTATTAGGGAAATGCAAATCCAAACCACAATGATATACCACCTCATACCCTTTAGAATGGCTACTACTTTTTTTAAAATGGAAAATTACAAGTGTTGGAGAGAATGTGGAGAAATAGCATTCATTCATTGCTGGTGGGTATGTAAAATGGTGCAGCCACTGTGGAAGACAGTCTGACGATTCCTCAGAAATTAATTATAGAATTACCATGTGACCCGGCAATCCCACTACTAGGTATATATATCAAAGAACTGAAAGCAGGAACTCAAGATATTTGCACACTAATGTTCATAGTGGCATTATTCACAATTGCCAAAAGATGGAACCAACCCAAGTGTCCATCAACAGATGAATGGATAAACAAAATGTGGTATAAACTAACAATGGGATATTATTCAGCCCTGAAAGGAAATGAAGTTCTGATACATGCAACAACATGGATGAACCTTGAAGACATCATGTTGTGTGAAAAAAGCCATACACAAAGGGACAAATATTGTGTGATCTCACTGATACAAAATAATTAGAATAATTAGAATACGCTAACTCATGGAGTCGGACTCTAGAATATAAGTTACCAGGTGAGAAGGTGGGGGGTAGGAAATGGGATGTTAAGGTTTAAAAGGTACAGAATTTCTGTTTGGGTCAATGGGAACCTTTGGGTAATGGATGGTGGTTACAGTAGCCCTGCATTGTGAATTTATCAACAGCGCTGAATTAAATATTTTCATTTGGTTAAAAGGGGGGATTTTTTGAATGTGTATCACTATAATAAAATGTTTTTTTAAAAGTCCTTGGTACTTAGATTACCCAAAATATTACACGGAACCCACTGGGATTCCCATGTTGCCCACCTCCCACACCTCCCACCACATCCCACACAAACATCTCCCACAAGTGTGGCCCACCACCCTCAGTGGACTTACACATCCTGGGGCCTTGCCATCAACCATAGACCACAGTTCACACCGTAGACCACACTCTCTCCCACACAGTTCTGAGTGGTGTGTG
This sequence comes from Tolypeutes matacus, assembly GCA_026826555.1. NCBI lineage: Eukaryota > Metazoa > Chordata > Mammalia > Cingulata > Chlamyphoridae > Tolypeutes > Tolypeutes matacus. The sequence continues at coordinate 1,736,943 of JAKSZT010054281.1, read as the reverse complement.
CTGATTTAAAATGGCCTACATCCATTTTGTAAGCAAATGCACATATATGCATATATATTTATATATCATTTTGCAAAGGTTGGTATGTATTGTGAAATTTTTGATTTTTACCCACAATAAAAAAAAAAAAGAAGCTATCCTCTGTATAATTTCAATCTTTTGAAATTTGTAGAATTTTGCTTTCTGAGCATTGTCAATTAAAAATATTTACATGTGCTTGAAACAAATGTTTATTCTGCAGATGTAGAATATGTGTATATATGTCCTTCTTTTTTTGTTTGTTGTTGTTGTCCTTATCTCATATTATTACTTATATAAATGTTTTTATAATAGTTCTGTGTTTTATGATAGTTCTGTGTTCTATCAGTTATTGAGAATTATGTTTTAACATTTCCACTGTGATAATGATTGCCAATTTATTTCTTTTTGTAAGTCTGACAACTAAATATTATATATTATTATATATATATGACTTTGCCACTAGGAATAAATACATTTATAATTGTTAAAAAAAAAAAAAAGTCCTTGGAATTGCACAACAAAATCAGTGAACTTTAAGTTAAACCATGGACTATAATATTAAAAGTACAATTATAAAAATATGCTTTCATCAATTGCAACAAATGTTACCACACCAAACCAAGCTGTTAATAATAAGGTGGTCCCTGTCAGGGAGGCCTTACCTTAGGATATATGACAACATATTTCCCTAATATAACAGAGATAAACTCATTTATAATTACCCTACACATGGTTGTTCTAACCCTTTTATTTTCTACCCCTTTTATTTGAGCCTACAATTAGCACTATACTTATTACATATTTCTCTCAGAGAATTAAATCTTCAGTCTGTTCATATGCCAGTTGAGTCCTGAATCTCAGAAGAGTTGTAACCAACATCTACTCTCCAGATCATCGGACTCACCCAGGACAATGAACAAAATGATGATGATGGACAATCCACATCCCAAAAAAACAGAGAGTATCTACAGCTACAAATAAAACAGTTCCTTCCATCTCCCCCATAAGATCTAAGCTCCTTCTCAATCTGAAGCAGAGCAGGCATCACCATCCCCAAATCCTCAGGGTTGAGGAATGAATGGACATAAGGGGAGAATGCAACCACGGACACAGTAAACTTATTAATATTGTAGTAATAGAAGAATATGTAACATTGTTATAAAGATAGTGGTTACCAGAGGTTTTGAGGGGAGGGGGAAGGAAGAAAAGGTAGAATATGGGGCATTTCTAGGGCATTGGAATTAAACGTAAACCAAAATGTAAACTCTAGGCCTTGGTTAGTAGCAATGCTTCAGTATTTGTTCATCAATTGTAACAAATATACCACACAATTGTAAGATGTTATTAATTAGGGAAGATGGGGGGGGAATATGGGAATCCCTTATACTTTCAATAACTTTTAACTTTTCTGTAATTTAAAACCTCTTTAAAAATAAAGTTTATTACATTTAAAAAATAATAGGCTGGTAGATTGGAACCCTCTATTTTATGCATGATTTTTCTGTAAACACACAAATTCTCTAATAATAAATTAATTAAAAATTAGTTAATTAAAAAATAAACATTTTGCTCTGTAAAATCACAAATGAAAACCTTGACACGAGGATTACTTTAGCAGTTGCATCTTCTGCCTATTTCTATGTAAATTCTTCAGTTCCAAATACTTCTTACGCCCTTAGTATGTGCAAAGTACTTTGGGGGATAAAAGGGTTTCTAAAACATTGTCTCAGATTAGGAGAGAATTTGTTCAGATTAATTCTAAATCTAAGGAGACAAAGCAAAAGAAAAGAAAAATTTAAAAGCAACATGTACGTTAAAGGGACCTAGATAAATGGCATTCTTGGAATGGCTATCCCATCTCATCCAAGATTTCTCAAGCCAGTTGATTTATTGGTATTGTCAGGGAAAAATAAACCTAGCCCTGTAGTGGTCGATGTCATAAAGATTTGGGAGACAGGAGATTTTCTGGTTAACAATAGCTTGACCTAATTAGGAATTTTAGAGTGTGAATGAAAATTGTCTCATCATAGTAATGAAAGGGTAGTTAAGGAAAATTGACAGTGTGCTCTATGAGTTTGTGTCATCTTAGCATTCCCAGAGCAAATTTTAAAAGATGTCTCCTAAGGGAGAATGGATTATAAAGAGTACCTCCAACCCCACCCCTTAGGCAGACAGACATCACAGGGTTTGGCCAACAGATAGCATCTTCCTGTGAATTAAAGGCACCCCTTCCTCCTGATTGGAACCAGCCCCTTGCCAGGTTGCAAAGTTTGGGGAAGGGAATGCCCTCTATTTCCTATGCCCTCTTGCCCTTATCTGGAATCCTTTGTCTGATGCACAAATTGTGTAAATGTACATGGAGACCCTAGCTCCAGGCACACACTTGGTGCTTAGTAAATGTTTGTGAATGAATGAATAAATGTTGAATAATGTAAATTTACGTCAGAGAGTATTTCTCCTAGTGTCAGTTACTACTGCATCTATATTTTATTTATGGTAATAATAGACCTTCTAATAGGTCAACAGCAGATAAAAAAGAGATTAGTAGGACACAGCAAAGGAGAGAGAAAAAAAAGGAAGGTGAAAATTAATTAATTTTTTTAAGAAAGGAAGGCAATAGGAAATGATCACTTAATATTTAGTTTGTCTGTATTTTTAAAATCTTTGTGCTCATTGCTAAAGCCCAGATACTTTGGAAAGTAAATTAGATGCAATTGTCTGCGCCAAGACCAATTCTATAAGCAGCCAAAATATATTGAACAAGTGAGTGTGTGAGTGTGTGTGTGTGTTGTGGTGTGTGGTGCCAAGTCACAAGAGCCAATTATGTACATCTTTTACCAACTCTATGTCCAGTAACTTCATGTTAGTAGCTTGAAATTTACCATGATAGGAGTATTTGCAAGACTGAATTTTTTTCCAAGAAGATTGAGGAGGAACTGGTTTACCAACAGGCTATTCTGTGCATGTGTGTGTTTGTGTGTATACACAAGAGCGTCATCATTCTATTATATTCAAGCATGGATCTTGAGAAAATACACAATACAAAGTTGTATATATAGGCAAAGTTTGGTTTATAGGCAACTTAGACATACCTTTCTATTTATCTTTTGGGTTATATATATTTCACATTTAGGCCATAAGTATGATTAGATTAAAAATTTTTGATGCACTTATTAATAACATCATCTAAGATATTATGTTTCTTGCCAAGAATTACTTTAAATAATTGTTTTGTTAATTATATCTGTTAGCCAAATAATATACCAAGCATTTTCAGCATCTACAATTAGAATGCGTGTTTCCAAGTTAATACAGAAACTTTCTGATGCAGTGTGTTGAGCTTAACAGTTTGTTTAAATATTATAGCCATCAAAGATTGAAAATATTGAAGATGTAACCCTTGTCTCTGTCCATATTTTAATATTGAGGGTCTGGAAACCATGCCTTTTTCCTCCTCCTTTTGGTCTAACTCAACTTTTCCTATGTTTGCCTTCTGATCATTTTTCCTTCTTTGGTTTTATAATAAAACATCTCTCAAATTCATTGTCTACTTGGTACAATACTACAATTTCCACATTGTTCCTTTTCTAAAGCATTCATTCGCCAAAGAATTCTTTGTTTAATCTCTATTACATCTCTGCCTAATCTTTCAAAGACGCATTCAGGTAATTTCAATTGCAATGACTCTAAAGTATATACAAAATTTTAAAGAATGAGAACAATTTGTGAGGTTCACAGGGCTGGAATTCATTTAATAAGTCTTCAGGGAATGCAGTTTTCCTATTTATTGTACCTTTAGTATAATCCCTGGTTTTATTGTCTACCTAGGATTATTCTTTTCAAGAGCCTCCATTGTAAAGTAAGAGCACCTTACTGGAGAGGCTCCAGCACTCAATCCCTTGCCAATTCTTTTATAAATCTAGTGCCTGTTGAAGTTCATGTTGTGGTAGAGTCATACTGAGTTTATAAAAGCAATAAAGTAAAAATGCCCCATACTATCTGAAATAGGTGGAAAATATTTCAGAAAATCGATTTGGAAAGGAAGTTTTTAATATTTTATGAATCCAACTTAATTACTAACATCTACCAAAAAAATTGGAGAGGCATTTTAGAAGAAAATGTTAGGCCTAAGTCATGCTAAAGCTAAATTTAAGGTGAAATTCAATAATAATTATAATACCAATGCCAGCAACAACCAAAGTCAGTAATAATAGTTTATACTTGTGTAGTGACTCACATTTTGCCAGGGCAGGATTAAAGTAATACATGGCAACAGAAAGCTCCTATCTGATGTAAACGTCTCTAGTTGAAATTATGTCTGATACTTAAGGGAAACATTTACTGTACTACTGAAGCCACTCAAAATGATGAAAGTCCATTTGTTTATTAATCCAGTCATCATATATTATAATGAAAGTTATTTAGCATGGCCCCTATTCCAGTTGTTCCACAGTTTTAGGTTTCTCTTCCCTTAGGGTCTAACATTTTAATTACCAAGCCACAAAGATCTCAGTATGGAGGTTCCAAACAATGGAACCTTCTAATAGGTGCATGGCATCAATGGGACAGGACAGTTTCTAAAATTTATTTATACCTAACCCATACACATTTTAGTCCACCACCATCCATTGATCACGCATTGACTGTAATACACTCACCTGCCCTGAATTAGCGACACAGCATATCAGAAAGACACGTTTTTGCCTGAGAATTCAACCTTAGACTCTCCTGTCCGCTTTAAGTAAAAATTCCAATATTATCTGGCTTAAGATCACACAAACTTAAAGAAATAAATAACACTAATTTATAGTCCTGTCAGTCAGAAGTCGGACACGGTTTTCCCCGGGCTAAAATCAAGGTGTCGGCAGGGCTGTGTTCTTTTCAGAGGCTCTAGGAAGAAATCCGTTTTCTTGCCTTTTCCAGCTTCCGGAGCCTGCCCACATTCCTTGGCTCATGGTCTCGTTCCTTCTTTGCAAAGCCAGCCACAATCTATGTCCCTGACCTTTCTTCCACAGTCACATCTCCCTCTAGCCACAACTGGGAAAGGTTTTCTGGTTTTAAGAATTCATGGGATTACACCAACCCCCCCCACCTCTATATTCCAGGCTGCTCTCCCCATCGCAAGGCCCCTAACCCTAATCATGTCTGCAAAGTTACTTTGCCATGTAAGTTAACATATTCACAGGTTCTGTGGATGGCAGCAGGGACATCTTTTGAGGGACCATTATTCTTCCTGCCTTTCCCAAAAGTCATAAGGAATTACCTGAAGATTATCCATTCCTTAGATGAATTTAAGTGAATCTTACTTGGGTATTATATCCCAGAGAGCTGTATCTGTTATCTATTGCCACAATGATTCTGTGAAACATGCAACCACAAAACCTCAATGGCACACCAAAATAAAAATTTATTTTTCCTCCCCCATCTGCAGTTGATCTGGACAATTCTGCTGGTGTAGGCTACACCCAGATGATCTTGGCTGGGCTCACTCATGTCTCTGAGGTCAGTTGGTGGCCTCAGAGGGGCCTTAGTCAGGATAAGTGGGCCTTAGTGGGGACAAACTGGCTGGCTCATGTCTGCCCCATGTGATTTCTCATCCTCCAGCCAGGAGCCCAGGCTCATGATGTCCAAAAGAGAACAGAAGTATGCAAGGCCTCTTTAGGCCTCACCTCAGAAGTGGCATTTCACCCCCATTCTGTTAGCCAAACAAGTTGCAAGGCCAGCCCAGCTTCAAGAGGTGGGGAAAGATACACTACTTCTTAATGGGAGGGGCTTGTAAAGGCATGGCTACAAGGAAGGGTGGAGAATAAGGACCATTTTTGCAATTAATCTACCAGTCAGCAACTTGGTATGAATTTATCATTGTCATGTCATTGATTTTGTCTTCTCTCAGAGTGACCTTTTTAGAATTAGAGGAGAAATTTCTCCCAAAGATTAATGCAAGGATAAGCTATGTTTCTGCGTCACTAGAGGGACAAAATAAGGATGGACCATTGGAGACAAAAATAAGGATGGACCGGATTGGTTCTTGGATGAGAGTGTCCCTGGTAATATTTGATACATGGTGGGCTCTTCTTTCAACACTTACCATGTTGGCAGGCACCTAGTAGATATTCAAAGATTACTGAAAGCATGCTTTTGTCATATGAATAATGCAAATATTTTAATTTGTTACTTCTCTTCTTTTACTTTCGCAACTAGGATGTTCAGAGACAGATTAGTAATCTAGTAGTATTTCTTGGTGTAAACTTTATATATAGATCTTATTTTACTATTCCAACTGATGTTTCCTTTACCCAGGTTTCATTTTCTGTTTACTTTTACAACTAAGTAATTTGGTAAGCCATCTCAAATCCCTTCTAGAATAAGATGAGGTAAAAAATAAATAAAATTTCAAACCTATGAAACTGAGAAATAATCAACTTCTCTTTGGTGACACCTTCAGGCAATGGATACTGAAATGGTTACTTGTTACATGGATTTTCTAAGTTTGGCAACATTGTGTGTGAAAAGAAAAGCATACAATTTATACTTATCAACCTCATTTTACAACTGTGCCATTTTTCTATCTGTGTGGACCTGGGCAAGCCACTTAACCCATATGAGCCCATCTGTAATATAGGAAGAGCAATCATAAAATAATAATATCGGCACAATGGGGCGATTGTGAGGCCCAAAGGAATAAATAAGTATATGAGACCTAGCACAGTGCCTGGGACTTATTAAGCATTCACTCAATAACAGGGGGCTGGGCTTTGGGCAATTCTAAGGCTTGGTGCCTTCTTCCACCCATCGTGCTAATTTGCAAGCTTGTCTATGTACATGGCACTCAAGAAGGCAAATTCAGCTGCAGAGTTATGAAGTCACAGTTATGGCAGATGTCACATTTTCTAATCCTCCCAGCAGACAAACTTTTATAATAAACTATGGTAGGCTTCCTTCTCATTCCCTGCTTCTCACAGAAAAGAAATTTTCTGGGTGACCAGATTGGTTGAGCAGGAATTTGAATGAAGAACTCATCAACATGAGCTTAAAATGTCCTGATGTTCAGCCCAACATCACGAGGCCAAGAGTCTTGCTACTGTCTCCCTTCTCCCTATTTTATGCTCCCATCAGCCTGCCCTTGGGGTACCAAGAGTGCCCTTGACCTTAACTTTAATCTACTTGCCTTCTTGGAAGTCTTTTGGGACAAGGGAAAGACCCAATAGGATTTGGGGGATTATTGACTTTTCACCCTTGGGCTGGCCACAGATAGGGGAATCGGCCTCCCCAAGCTGGTTGCCCGGTACTCCAGTCATTAGAGAGCAAAGCAGAAAGCCAAAGTGTTGGAGTAGATGGAGGAGAGCTCACAGCAGCCCCCTTGCCTGCAGGCCGGCTGCAGGAAGGATGGCCTGTGGGAAATGCCTGTAGAGGTTGACCTCCAAGCCCAGACACCTCACAGCCAACCTTACCCAGGCTTGCAATTCTTTAGAATAATATTTTTTGTGTGCAAAGCTTCTTCTCCTGTTTTAGAAAGGATGGCATTCCACTATGTGTCCCTGTGGTCTCCTGATGCCTTCTCACGCAGAACCCTATACACATACACACAAAAGAGAATAAATGACTTTCATGCTCCAAAGTCTTATTTTCACATTTAGGATTTGAAATATCATTTGTTTGAGCAGAGTAGAGATAAAAACAAGCTTAAACAAACCCAGTTGATGTTTTGAAATGTGTAAAAAAAAAAAAAGTAGGTTTTAGAATTTCACATCCAGCTTCCTGTAATCCTATATTACAAATGAATGTAGAGACAACAGGCAACTCCACTCTCCTGACAGACTCTGTCCTGCTCTCGCCTACTTATCTGAAAGGAAAGCAGATGAACATTTCACTCTGGTACGAAAATGCGTATTGTTTTGTACATTGATAATTGGTAAAGTATACTTTTGAAAACTGTTTTAAGCAATGTTTTAATCTGCAGAAATCCTTTGAAGCTATGTTTCTTCAGCTCCACATTGTTGATCTTTTTGGGTTTAGCATTTGATGAACCTAAATATCCTCTGCAAATAGATGAGGTTGCATTTGGAACCTCAGGGAAATGCAGTTCTGAAGGTTATAAAGCATCTGGAGTTCAAAACTTTCCATTTTACCTACTTTGGGCTCGAACTATTGTTAGGACCTAGAGATAGTTTTGAACCAACTTTCTGTAGGTACACAATTTTTTTTTCTAGTTGACAACATTTATTTCAGTTCCTTTCTGTCTAACATGTATTCTATACCAGATATTTTGATAAGTGATCGAAATACAGGACTAGGAGTAAGAAACCCTCCCTGCTCTCAAGGATCCACAATCTACCAGATCATTCCAGCCTGCTTTGGGAAGTGCTAGGATAAAGGCATGCAAAGAAACTGTTAGTATTTTCTTGCCGTTATACTGGTAGACAATAATGACAGTAAGTAAAGGGTTTTGCATGTTTTAAAAATGTGAAGAAGAAAATGAGATGTTCCTGGATAAGAATCATTTTGCTTTTAACTCCATGGACTAAATTGTGTCCATTTTCTTTTCCAAATTCCCGAATGATATGGAAAATGTTACCACCTAATCTCACATTGCTGGTTGTCACCCCTCTGATCACAGAGTGATATCCATATTCTATGATTTTTCTTAGAAAGTGTTTTGTGGAAGGGTTAGCTACTATATGTATACAAAGGTTTTGATGGGAAGCAGATGTAGCTCAGTGATTGAGCACCTGCTTCCCATGTACCACATCCCAGGTTCAATCCCCGGTACCTCCTTAAAAAAAAAAAAAAAGCAAGTGCCAAAGGTTTTGAGAGATAGAGAGTAAGAAAAATGAGGGAAAAAGGGTGGGAGGGAGGGAGGAAGATATTTAAGATAAATATTTAATTCCTAGAAAATTAATAGTTAAAACAATGTTACCTTGTTGAAGATGCATGAGGCATACAATAAAGATTGGATATAGGGACATTTACAACATAATAATAATGGCTTTATAATCTGTCACATAGCTAGTTCCATGTGAATGTTCATGGTAATGACCAACTGAGTTTTTTTGTAATGTGTCTAATGTAAAATGACATTGTAGAAAGCATTGTAATTGATGTGGGAATCACTATTGTTTGTGCATGAACTCAAGTGTGAATTGACTGTGTCATTTTCTGTCTCTACCTAGAGATAGTCTGTCTAGAAGGAGATATATTTGTATTTTTGTTTCCCATAAATGTATTTTCTTCTCAATTTATATGTGAATCCTTCTCAGTATAATAGTAAGAACCAGTATGACTCTAAATAAACTATGTTGGTGGATATTGCCAAAAAGTGAAAAAATAAAAATTCAGTTAAATTTAGGTTTTGAAAGTTGGATATGGAAGTAATTTATTATGAGGATTCTTGTCAAAAATATTGTCTTGGCTTACTATATATATATATATATCAGAGTATGTATCTATCCTTATTATGTAGAAAATAAAATAGGAACTATTATTAAATTATATACCAATACATAATGCATTTAGTTTTTTAAAAAAAAACAAAAACAAAAAAACAGCAAAAAAGGATTTTTCTTACATACAGCCTAGTGTTATGAGATGCAAATTAAAAGAGCTTCCATTTATTTTTGTGATGCATAGCATCAAGGGTAGACAAATGAGTGTGAGGATGAAAACATGAAGTTGCCTCTTTCACTCTGAAATTTCCTCAGACCTGAATATACAATGTCTGCCATCTAGTGTTATCCATTCCTTTATTTATTAGGGGTCGTTGAGCTTTTAGTTTGTGCTTGCATGATGAGATTGGGCTTGAGGAGAGATACTCTAAAACTTGGTCTCAGTTCTCTGCAGCAGTGAAAGCCGCATGAGTTGAAACTGATGTTCACAGACAGCACAATGCTTTTGTCATTTTGCATTGCATTTTCCATAACACTTGGTCTGACTGTTTACTAGAAATACCAGCTTTCTGTAGCCTGAAGACAGGAGGGACGTCTTATGCAGTGTACTTCTAGAAGCTGTTGTGAGACTCTGTAGGGCATCCTAGCTGTTGGCCTAAATTGAGATGACAGTGTTACTCATATTAAATTGCCTTCTTGCTTGGCTTGGCATGCTGGGATCCATATCTATTAATGCAGGAGTGTCCAAATGTCCTGCCAGGAAAGCAATTTGTTCCTCAGCAGGACGTCAGGGAAGCAGCTGGTCTAAGAAGCCATCAGAGGTGATGTTAGGGGCAAGTTGTGTTTTTCTTGATTTAATGGAAAATTTTACTGATCCATCGCCTCATTTGTCCTCCCCACTTGTCTACAAGGAAGCACATACCCATCTTCAGCCCTCTCCTCTACCTCTTCACAGGCCTGCCATGGCTCTCTTGTGGTGAGTCGGCCCTTCACACAGCCTGAGCTTCATAAAAGACATTCTGATCACCACAAACAGATTATTAATGGATATTTTTAATACCCTGGGGAGGCAGCCCAATTTAGAAACATTCTTTTAAATATCACTTGTAAAACCACCTCAGTTTTTCACAAAAACATCTCTCCAGGGGAGTAGATGTAACTCAACAGTTGAACGCCTGCTTCCCATGTACAAGGTCCCGGGTTCAATCCCCAGTACCTCCTAAAGAAGAAAATGTACACACACCACACCAATACTTGCTCTCTACATCCTTCCTGCCATTACTACCCAACCCCAATAAAGCTTTCCCTTGAACAAAATTCAAAAATTAAAGATAATCGGTTCACATGTCTTTTCTGACGAAGTGTGTGTTCAGTGAGTAATTCTCAACCTAGATTTCAAGAGTGACTGGACACCAAGTTTATGTTCGCAGTGTGGTGGAGGCTTTCCGATGTGGTCTATACTGAGCAAAAAATACTCACGAAGCTCTGAAGGAAAGTACCTTCATGTCTCCAGTGATTGAACTGGAAGACCTGACAATCCAAAAATGAAACATGCCTCCAAAATGGGCCATCCTTGCCCATTTTGCCATTAGAGCATCCCATGTTTGTAATAAATGTAATAAAGTGTTGCCATCTTAGCATCCAGGGGAAAAAATTCAGGATACGTTAAAATATGGCAGTGATGCTTGTGCTATATGCAGTCAGAGGTAATGTGTCATTTCTCTGATGGCAGGGTTTATTCAAGTTTCTGTTTAACTATAAAAATGGCATATTTAATACTCAAAAAGAAAGAAGAACTTCCCCAGGGCAGCCACCATAGCTTTAATGTACTCTTCTATGCAATTGAATTTCCAGATGATTTTTATGGGACTTCATTACAAAAAAGATTTCAATCCACATTTCATCTTGATTTTAGTGATTTGTCAGACCTGTATGGATGGATCAGTAGCAAATTTCTTTGAAATGGAAAGTATGTTCTTCCACGGTGCAAAATGAATAATATATTTAGGCAAATGAATAATAGAGAGTTCATATATGGTCATTGTTTATCATTTTCTCATTCATCATTTTGCCCAGAATTAGAGACCTCCTCCTTGACAATCCAACCTAAGACTCACATCCCCTTAGATGAGGTCAGTGAAAAGTGTCAGTGCTTATATCTCTCTTATAACTAGGAGACCCTTCAAGGGACAAACTCATTTCAGTCCAAGGTTTAATAAGAGACTGCACACATGGAAGAAGAGATTGGTAAACAGTAGTTAATTAATAATAATAGCCAATAAACTTTCGTGCATCCGATTATGCCTTGCAGTTCATTTCAACAAGCATTTAGGATTTCCGACCATGATCAGATCTTAGGCATCAGCAATACAAAGATGAATATGAATAGTCTATATGTAAAATACCTTCACTACATTTTGGTTTTGAAAGACCAATTTCCTAATAAGTAATCAAGATATTATTTATGAGAATATGTTTAAAGATGTTATGATACTTCCAACTAGAACTAAGCAGATTACATCCTTTCTAAGAGAGTTAGTATAAATGAGGTAATTTAATGTACATTCAGAGTATATGTATGCAGTGATTATGCTGTTTACAAAACAAATCTATGTGCAAATTAAATCTCATTCTAAATGCCTATGGATTACTAATGTAGTCTTGATTGTCTAAATTTTTAGGCTTAGTGTAACATTATTTATTGATTTACAAATAAACAATTATTAAATGATTAATAAATAAATAAATAAATAAATAAAGATGTTATCCAATTCACTGATTAAATAAGATCTGGATCTAAAAGCTATAGGGTCGCTTTAGCCAAAATCATCAAGCTATGAACTACTAGCCTTTGGGGATGGTCAGATTATATTTTCCTCCTTGTGGAATATGCTAGAATAAAGAATTGATTCTTTTTTAATTAGATTTGAGCGTTATTTAGAGAAACCAAGAAAGTGAAGAAAGCTCTAAAATGCTTCAACCCTTATTAAAAACTTATCATTGGGGAGTGGATGTGGCTCATGTTGTTGAGCTCCCATGGGTTCAATTCCCAGTGCCTCCTGAAAAAACAAATACAAACAACAAGCAAAACAACTCAGGAGAGCCGATATGGCTCAGTGGTTGAGCACCAGCTTCCCACATTTGAAATCCTGGGTTCAATCCCCGCCCCTGGTACCTCAAAAACAAAAACAGAAACAAAATTTATCATTAATGTTACATCATGGATAGACCAAGAAAATAGTATGCTGAGTGAAAGAAATCATACACTAAAGGACAAATATTATATGATTCCATTTCTATGAAATATCTATCATAGACAAATTCATAAAGACAGGAAGTAGATCAGAGGTTACCAGGGGCTGGGAGGAATGGGGAGTCATTGCATAATGGGTGCAGAATTTCTGTTTGAGGCAATGAAAAACTTTGGTAATAGACGGTGGTGATGGTGGCACAACACTGTAAATGTAACTAATACCACAGAATAGTACATTTAAAATGGCTAAAATGGAGAGAGGGCTGTGGGAAGATGGCGACAGACTAACAGGCAGAGCTGAGTGCTCTCACAATAACAACGTAGAAAAAACAAAAAGCCGTCCAAGGGACCAGCAGACCAGGACAGTGCTACATAACTCCCAGGAGGTCCAGGGACAGAAAGATGAAGTAGCCAAAAAGACAGACATGAGTTACCAAGTCCCCATGGCAGCCGGGAAGGGCTCCCCTTCCCCACCCCCAAGAAATTAGGCTGGGGTAAAACCTCTGTCTTCACTGTAGCCAACTGGGAGAAAAACAGACATCTTCCTCCCTGTCAGCTGTTTCAAGGGAAAAGGGAGGAGAGGTCGGGGTGCTTTTCTTCAGTGAATTTGGCCTGCTTTGAATCTCTAATCTGGAGATTCAACACTGGAACACAGGAAAGCCAAGACTGAAACACCTCCATGAAAAGGAGCATTGACTAGCACCATCTGCTGGCCGGTCTGGAACCTGCCTGGACAAAAACTGCTCATGCTCTCTGTATCCAACCCCTGGGAGAAAAATCTGCACCGTGCTAGTGAGTACCTGGCCCAATTTTGATAACTTAAGCTGGGCAATTTTAAAGACTGAGAATAAGTTGAACCAAATATCAAAGAATAGCTGTGGGCATATGGATGCATTACCATCCCCCCAGCGAGGGGTATGACTCCCGGGGATGAACCTCCCTGGTATCAAGTGATTACTACCAAGCACTGGCTGGTGATACAACTGGAAAAAGACCTTGAATAAAAGGGGGGAAAGGTAAAAACAAATGAGTTTATATGGCTAAGAGATTTCAAAGTGAGTCAGGAGGTCATCAGAGAGATAATGCTTATGAATATCTAAGCAGAATCTCATAGACAGCCAAAGTGGACTCTACCCCAAACAGTGGGTCTCCTGAGGGCTCTGGAGCCACCCAGGTCCTGCAGTCATGGTGGATAGCTCCAGAGTTTGCTGCCTTGCCAGTCGACCCTACTTTGGAGATTGTGCTCCCAAGTGTGACAGAGTTGGACTCAGATGTGACTTCCCTACACATGCTTCTTCTGTCCCTTTTATTTGAACCTAGAGTTGGTGCTGCAATTGGTAGGTGTGCGTTCAGGAGACTTGAATCTCTGGGCTGTCCATGTGCCGGCTGGGTGCTGAGCCTCAGCGGAGTTGCAGCACCTAATCTCCAGTTCATTGGACTCACCCAGGACAGCTGATGGGGAGGTGAGGATGGACAACACCACACCATGGAACTGAGAGACTCTACAACTACAAGAAGAGATTCCCATCTATCAGCCATATGGGAGCTAAGTCTCCTCTCAATTAGAGATGGAATGGGCATCACTATCTCAGAATCCTCAAGATTGGCAAATAAAATATGGACTAGAGTAGACTTACTGGTGTTCTACTATAGACTTATTGTGATTCTAGCAGTGGAAGAATATCAGTATCATTGATTTGGAGACAGTGGCCACTGGAGGTGCTGAAGTCAGGGAGAGGGAAAAAGAGGTATAATATGGGGGCATTTTCAGGACTTGGATAACACTGCAGTGACAGATACAGGACAGTATATATCGTGCCATAACCTACAGAATTGTGTGGGAGAGAGTGTAAATATAAACTATAGTCCATGCTTAGTGACAATGCTCCAAAATGTGTTCATCAATTGCAATGAATGTACCACACTAATGAAAGAAGTTATTAATGTGGGAGAAAGTGGGAGGTCTGGGAAGTGGGGCATATAGGAATCCCTTATATTTTTTTATGTAACAATTTATGTAATCTAAGTGTCTTTTAACAATAAATAAAAAATATTTTTTTAAAAATGAATAGCTGAGAAAAAAAAATAGGCACAAGAGAGAAATTAGCCATCAGAATAAATACATCAACATATTCAGATGCCTAGACATCAACAAAAAATTACAAGCCATACTAGTAAACAAGAAGAGATGGCCTAGCCAAAAGAACAAACCAAATATCCTAAAGAGATACAGGGTTTAATACAATTAATCAGTGATAATCACACAACTCCCCTAAATCATTTCAAAGAATTTAAAGAAAATATGACTAAAGAAATAAAGGCTATTAAGAAGACACTGGGAGAGCATAAATAACAATTTAAAAGCCTGCAAAGAAAAGTAACAGATCTTATGGGAATGAAAGACACAATGGATGAGATAAAAAATACATTAGAGGCATATAAGAGCAGATTTGAATTGCTTGAAGACAAAATTAGTGATTTTGAAGATAGAGCATCTGACCTGAAAAAGACAGGAGAACAGAAAGAGAAGAGAATGGACAAACTGGAACAGGATCTCAAGCAATTGAATGAAATTGCGAAATGCAAAAACATTCGTATTATTGGTGTCCCAGAAGGAGAATGGAAAAGGAACAGAAAAAATATTTGAGGAAATAATGCCTGAGAACTTCCCAACCCTTACGAAAGACCTATGGATCAATATACAAGAAGGAAAACTCACCCCAAACAGAATAAATCCAAATAAAACTATCCCGAGACACCTATTATTCAGAATGACAAATATCAGAGATAAAAAGAGGATTCTAAAAGCAGCAAGAGAAAAGCATCACATACAAGGGAAACCTGATAAGATTAAGTGCAGTCCTCTCATCAGAAACCATGGAGGAAAGAAGAAAGTGGTATGATGTATTTAAGGTACTGAAAGAGAAAAACTGCCAGCCAAGAATTCTGTATCCAACAAAGCTGTCCTTCAAAAATGAGGGTGAGTTCAAAGCCTTCACAGACAAACAAAAACTGATAGAGTATGTTACCAAAAGACCAGATTTGCAAGAGATACTAAAGGGGGTGCTGCAGCCTGAAAGGAAAAAACAAGGGTGAGAGATTTGGAGAAGAGTTTAGAAACTAAACTAAAGGATAAGAAGACAGACAATAGAACAATATGACAACAGAGAGCCAAAGGACAAAATGGATGAAGCAATTCAAAGTTTTCAAGTAGCCCTTCACATCTATCCAATGAATCCTGAAATATGGAAAGAAGACCTTGCTTGGGCAAGAACACTCCAGGAGCAGCAGAAAGTGGCACAGAGAATTAAAAACAGTGAATCATCAGCAGAAATAACAGATTTCTAACCAAAGTCAATTCTGGACTATGACTTTGAAAGTGACGAGATTGTTGCTGTTTGTGCAGCTATTGCTGAGAAACAGAAGACAGCTTCAACAAATAAACAATGGCTGTGTCTGCTCTGGGACTGTAGAGACTGTAAGTGAGAAGGAAGATGGCGCTCCAACACCAGATGGCTCTGTTTTTATCAAAGCCTGATGAAGGAAAATGCATAGCATGAATTATTTGAATCTGTCTTTTTTGATTCTCTTTTAAAGTTTTAGGCACAGAGACATTTATTCTGGAGAAACATTTATTCTGCTACTATTTAACTCAATAATATTAAATTTCTTTCATTAATCAGAGAAAAATTAATTTTATTGAGCCTGTGCAATAAACATGAATTTTTGGAATGGTGCATAACTAAATGAGGAATAAACAACTCACTGAAAGAATCAACTCAATTTTCATCATAAATGCATTCATTAAAATGCCAGGTCATTCAAGAATATGCTTCTGCAGTTTTCTTCTTAAGCTAACATCTTAAAAACACTAATAACAAACTTGGATCTATGTTGTAGGTTATGTGAAATTGGATATTGCATTACCAGCACTGCTCTGGTGCTTTTTTGAAAGCTGGGTTGATTTAATGTGGTTATTTTTAATAATTATATGCAGTACTTGAAGGTCATTGAGATAAATTACATAATGATGAACTTAAAGGGAGAAAAAAATTATCTACTTTCCCAGAGACTATCAGGTTATTAATTTTTTTCAGTGCATGTGTGAAAAACCATTAGCTTTTTTCCCCCTTTCCTTTAACATCTAACTGCACTAAGGGATTGTGCTTAAATGCTGGTGTTTTCTAGGGGCTAAAATCCCATTAGAAGGACTTCAAGGTCAAAGATGAAAGCTAACCAACTTGGAAGTAGGTGCACTTAGATTTTAAGTAGTTGTTGAGTATGTAGAAGGCTAGAGGTATTTGATATGGCAATGAGCTCTTTTAATTTCATCTTTATTCAATGCTCAAATTAGTGCTAGAGAAAATTCCACTTTAATTATTATGGTAGTAGAATGTAATATTGCTTCAATTAAAACATAAATGAAATAATAATAAATGAAATAATAAATGTGTTGCTCATATTAAATGAGTCTTCCTTTAATGTTGAAATATTGATTCTCATGGCCTAGAGAACTAAATATCTGAAAAATAAGAATCATCTCTAAAAACTATCATTTTTAGATAGCCAGATAAGAAAAAGCACCACAAAATTACATGTACTAAGAGGGGAACTATATAAAAAATGTACACACATGATTAAATACTCTAAGGAAATCCAGAATAAAGAAAATTATCAGGTTAATATGGTGTTAATATGGATAATTTTTACTCCTTTTTGAAAAAAAAACATTCTATAACGCTATTATATTCTCCTTATACTACAAAGGAGGAAACAGATAGTTGCATGTTTATTTCTCTCCTCAGTATTTTTCATATAATAGATGTTCAGGAAATATTGTTGGATGAAGGTATAACAATAAAAATTGAACTTATCAGTATGGTCAATTTATACTTTACTAAAACTAGAGAATAGCTTGGGAGATGATACACATTAGCTTAAAACTTTCTTAAAGAAATAAAACATGAAGGGAAGTACTTCTGTGCATCTTGTGATGATGATATGTTCTATCTTTTTATTAAAAGATTTATTTTATTTTTTTATTTCTCCCCACCCCTCATTGTTTGCACTTGCTGTGTCTGTTTATCTTCCTTGTTTCTTTAGGAGGCACTGGGAACCACACCTGGGACCTCCAATATGTGAGGGAGGCACCTAATCACTTGAGCCACCTCTGTTCCGTGCTTTGTTGTGTCTCTCATTGTGTTTTTCTTGTGTCTCTTGTCGCATCATCTTGTTGCATCATCTTGCTGTGCCTGCCCGTCGCACCAGCTCGTCCTCTTTAGGAGGCACCAGGAACCTCTGCTCCCTGCTTTGTTGTGTCTCTCGTGATGATTTTCTTCTTGTGTCTCTTGTTGCGTCAGCTTGCAGCACCAGCCCATCACCAGGGACCTCTCATGTGGTAGGCAGGAGCCCAATTGCTTGAGCCACATCCACTTCCCAATATTTTCCATTTTTAATGGACAGTTGGACCTCTCAACTCCCACCTGGCCTCAGGTGAGAAGGAACCTGAAGGAGTCATTAGTTGACTCCCATGAGAGTAGCACTGAGTAGCTTGGCTCTAGTGGTCTTCCTAGCCCACTTTTTTTTTTTAAGTAGTTTTAGATTTCATAAATGTTGCATTAAAGATATAGGGGAGACCCATATACCCTACCCTCTCCCCCTCCCATACTTTCCCCCACTAACAGCATGTTTGATTAGTGTGGTACATTTGTTACAATTGATGACTACATATTGAAGCATTGCTACTAACCAGGGTCTATAGTTTACATTTTCCTCCACATAATTTTATAGGTTTTGACAAAATGTATAATGGCTTGTATCTGTCATTGCAATATCATGCAGAACAATTCCAATGTCCACAAAATGCCCCATGTTTTACCTATTCTTCTTTGCCCTCCCCTCAGAATCTCTGGTGACCACTGTCTTTAATTTTTGTTTAATTTTTATTTTTGTAAAGATACTTAGATTACATAAATATTACATTAAAAATATAGGGGAATCCCACATGCCCTGCTCCTCACATCTCCCACATTTTCCCACATTAACAACATCCCTCATTAGTGAGGTACATTTGTTACAATTGATGAACACATTTTGGAGCATTGCCACTAAGCATGGATTACAGTTTACATTATAGTTTACACTCTCCCACCCAATTCTGTAGGTTATGGCAGGATATATAATGGCTGTATCTGTCATTGCAATGTCATTCAGGATGATTCCCAAGTCCCAGAAATGCCCCCGTGTGTCCAGTGGCCACTGACTCCACAACAATGATATAGTTTTTTCTATTGCTAGAATCACAATGAGTCTATAGTAGAATACCGGTAAGTCTACATTAGTCCATAGTTTGTTCCCCAATCCTGAGGGTTCTGGGATGGTGATGTCCACTCCACCTCTAATTGAGAGGGGGCTTTGATCCCATAGGGTCAATGGATGGGACTCTCTTGCTTGCAGTTGTAGACTCTCTTGGTTCCTTGGTATGGTGGTTGTCCATCATCACCTCCTTGTTAATTGTCATGGGTAAGATTAGTGAACTGGAGAGTAGGTGTTGCAACTCCGTTGAGATTCAGGGCCCAGCTGGTACATGGACAGCCCAAAGATTTAAGTCTCTTGGACGTATACCTACCAACTCTAGTACTAATTATATGTTCAAATAGAAGGACAGAAGAGCCATGTATAGGGAAACCACAACTGAGTCCAATTCTGTCACACTGGGAAACATAATTTCCAAAGTAGGGCCTACTGGCAAGGCACCTAACTCCTGAGCTATCTGCCCTGACTATAGTGTCTGGTTGTCTCTAGAGCCCTTAGGAGCCCCGCTATTTGGGGTAGTATCTACTTTGGCAGTCTATGAGATCCTGCTGAGACATGCATAAGCGTAACCTCTGGGGTGACCTCCCAACTCACTTTGAAATCTCTTAGCCATATAAACTCATTTGACTTTACCTTTTCCCCCTTTTGGTCAAGGTCTTTTTCTAGTTGCATTGCTAGTTGGTGCTTGGTAGCAAATCCTCACTGCCAAGGAGGCTCATCCTTGATAGTCATGTCCCACACTGTGGGGATGGTAAGGTATTTATATGCTGAGTTCAGCTTAGAGAGAGGCCATATTTGAGTAAGAAGAAGGCTCTCAAGAAGTAACTCTTAGGCACCCTATAGTACTAGGCTAAGTTTCAATTTCAAGAGTAAAGGATCATAAGCATAGTCATCAATATCAAGGGCCCATCCTCCTTCACTAGTCATTGCCTCTGTACTCAGGGGATTCTTACTGTTCCATTAGAGAATGTGGCAGAGCTCACCAGGATAGGAATTCA
This sequence comes from Tolypeutes matacus, assembly GCA_026826555.1. NCBI lineage: Eukaryota > Metazoa > Chordata > Mammalia > Cingulata > Chlamyphoridae > Tolypeutes > Tolypeutes matacus. The sequence continues at coordinate 1,716,973 of JAKSZT010054281.1, read as the reverse complement.
ATATTCTCTCGGTTATTATGTGAATCTCCACCCATCGTGACAATGCTCCATGAACGTTTGAACACATTTCTATGCCTTATATGTATGCCCAGGTGAGCTTCCTCCCATGTATTCCCCATTACTGACACCCCACAACAATGATCCTTCCCTGCCACAGTTGTAACCCTTCTGTGATTCTAAACCTCTTTGAAAATGAAGCCAATAAAATAGGCAAATACAATTAATAAGAAAGTGAAATAATAATGATAGTTTTAAAAATAAGAAATAAAATTCAAAAAAAATTTAAGGTAAAAATAAAAAATTGGGATAATAAAAAATAATGAAAAATTATTTTAAAAGTTTTTTGGACATTTTTCCTTTCATCACTGTTGGGTCTGTTGTCCTGTATGTACAGTGACATTTTCTTTTGTTTATTCCCCCGGTGTCTTACTTTTTTTCAGTTTGTCTTCAAAGCAGTTTTAGGTTACAGAAAAGTCACATACAGGGGACTCCCATATACCCAACATCCTCCCCCTTTTCCCCCTTCCCCTATTAATAACATTATATATGTGGATGGTATGTTTGTTACAATTGATGTACAAATATTGAAACATAGCTGCTAACCATGGTCAATGGTTTATATTTGGACCCATACACTTTTATAAATTTTGATGAATTTTAACATGGCCTGTATTCATCATAGCAAGATCATGTAGAACACTTACATCATCCCCAAAATGCCCCCTGTTCCATCTATTTCACTCCTCCCTTACCCTCCCCTCGGGACCCACAGCAAACACCAGGCTACACTCCTTGAAGGACAAGATTCATAGTTACTTGCAACAACAGTGAGGGCTTGACACACTGGTCTGTCCTCCCCTATTAGGCACCGCCCATGCTCTCGAGAAACTCCCGCCCCTATATTTGAAAATATAGTAGGCCTCCCCAGGATGGGAGTCCACCAACTTCCCGCTCATTATGTGGGTCTCCACCCACTGATATAACACACTATGACAAGATGAACACTCACACACTCCCTAGAGGCCTGCCCCAGGTGCGCCCTGTACCGAATGCCCCCCATATCCAACACCCTAAACCAGTAACCTTTCCCTGCCATATTTGCCAAAAGAGCATTCCCAACATTGTAGTTTCAACCACACATCTGCCAGTCCCCAGTGTTCATCTGCTCCCTCTTCCCAATCCACTTCCCCAGTTCCATGGACAGTCCATCCCACCCTCCCCAGCCTACCACCCCCAATGAAGCAGCACCACCCAACCCAGTAATATCACTACACCACTGTCATGCCTCTCCACTACAACACTACACAATTCCACCTTCTCTTAGATTTTACCCATATGGACATTGGCTCACAACCTTCTTCTCCCTTTCTCTTCCCTGGAAACCTATCTTCTAGACCAGCTCTGTGTATCTGCCCAGTTTGCTTAATTCATATCAGTGAGGTCATGTAATATTTGTCCTTCAGTGCCTGGAGTGCTTTACTCAACATAAGGTCCTCAAGATTTATCCATGTTATCCCATGTGTTAATACTGTATTCCTTCTTACAGCTGAGTAATATTCCATTGTATATATATACCACAATTTGTTTATCCATTCATCTGTTGAAGGGCATTTGGGTTGATTCCAACTTTTGGCAATAGTGAATAATGCCACTAAGAACATTGGTGTGCATATATCTGTTTGTGTCCTTGCTTTCAGTTCTTCTGGGCATAATACCCAGCAGTGGAATTGTTGGATTATATGGCAGTTCTATAGTTAGTTTTCTGAGGAACCGCCATACTGTCCTCCACAATGCCTGCACCATTCTACATTCCCACCAGCAGTAGATGAGAGTTCCCATTCTCCACATCCTCTCCAACACTTATAGCCCTCTGTTTTTTTTTAACAATCCATCAGTTTAATGGGTGTAAGGTGATATCTCATTGTAGTTTTGATTTACATTTCCGTAATAGCTAGTGATGTTGAGCATCTTTTCATGTGCTTTTTAGCCTTTTGAATTTCTTCTTCGGAAGAGTGTCTATTCAAATCACTTGCACATTTTTTAAATGGGTTGTTTGCCTTTTTATTTGCAAGGTGTAGGATTTCTTTATATATGCTGGATATTAGGCCGCTATCAGATATATGGTTAACAAATATTTTCTCCCATTGAGTAGGCTGTCTTTTCACTTTCTTGACAAACTCCTTTGAGGTGCAAAAGTTTTTAATTTTGAGGAGGTCCCGTTTATCTATTTTTTCTTTCATTGCTCATGCTTTGGGTATAAAGTTCATGAAAGCATTTCTACTACAAGATCCTGTAGATGCTTCCCTACTTTATCTTCCAAGGTCTTTATGGTCTTTGGCTCTTATATTTAGATCTTTGATCCATCTTGAGTTAATTTTTATATAAGGTGTGAGATGGTATTCCTCTCTCATTCTTTGGGATATGAATATCCAGTTCTCCAAGCACCATTTGTTGAAGAGGCCATTCTCTCCCAAATGAATGGGCTTGGTGGCCTTGTCAAATATCAGTTAACTGTATATGCAAGGATCTATATCAGAACTCTCAGTTCGGTACCATTGGTCAGTATGTCTATCCCTGTGCCAATACCATGCAGTTTTGAACACTGTAGCTTTGTAATATGTTTTAAAGTCAGGTAGTGTGATTCCTCCAATTTCATTTTTCTTTTTCAATATGTCTTTGGCTATTCGGGGCCTTTTGCCCTTCCAAATAAATTTCACGGTTAGTTTTTCCAATTCAGTAAAAAAATGCTGTGATGATTTTTATTGGAATTACATTAAATCTGTAGATTAGTTTGGGTAGGGTAGACATCTTATTGATGTTTAGTCTTATCCATGAACAAGGAATATTCTTCTGTTTATTTAAGTCTCCTTTGATTACTTTCAACAGTGTTGTCTAGTTTTCCACATATAAGTGATTTACATCTTTAGTTAAATTTATTCCTAGGTATTTGATTCTTTTAGTTGCTAAAATGGGATTTGTTTCTTGATTTCCTCCTCAGATTGCTCATTATTGGTGTGCAGAAATGCTACTTATTTTTGCACATTGATCTTATAACCTACAACTTTACTGAACTAATTTATAAGCTCTCAAAGATTTGTGGTCGATTTCTCAGGGCTTTCTATGTATAGGACCATGTCGTTTGCAAATAGTGAAATTTTTACTTCTTCCTTTCCAATTTGCATGCCTTTTATATCTTTTTCTTGCCTAAGTGTTCGAGCAAGTACTTCTAACACAATGTTAAATAGAAGCGGTGAAAGTGGGCATCCTTGTCTTGTTCCCGATCTTAGAGGGAAAGCTTTTAGGATTTCACCATTGAATATGATGTTAACTGTGGGTTTTTCATATATACCCTTTATCATGTTTAGGAAATTTCCTTCTATTCCTATCTTTTATAGTGTTTTTATCAGGAAAGGGTGCTGTATTTTATCGAATGCTTTTTCTGCATCTATAGAGATGATCATGTGGTTTTTTTCTTTTGATCTGTTTATGCAGTAAATTACATTGATTGATTTTGTTATGTTGAAACAACCTTGCATACCCGGAATGAAACCCACTTGGTCATGGTGTATAATTCATTTGATGTGTTGTTGAAAATGATTAGCAAGTATTTTGTTGAGGATTTTAGCATCTAGGTTCATTAGAGATTTTAAAGTTTTCCTTTCTTGTGGTATCTTTGTCTGGCTTTGGTATTAGGGTGATGTTGGCATCATAGAATGAGTTAGGCAATGTTCCTTCCACTTCTATTTTTTGGAAGACTTTAAGCAGGGTTGGTGTTAGTTCTTTCTGGAATGTTTGGTAGAACTCACCTGTGAAGATATCTGGTCCTGGGCTCTTCTTAATTGGGAGTTTTATATATATATATATATATATATATATATATATTTTTTTTTTTTTTAAAGATACTTAGATTACATAAATCTTACACAAAAATATAGGGATTCCCATATGCCCCACACACCACACTTCCCACACCCTCCAACATAAACATCCTTCATTAGTGTGGCACATTCATTGCAATTGATAAATGCATCCTGTGGCTTTGCCACTGAGTATATACTATACTTCAGATTGTAGTCTACACTCTCTCCCACACAGTTCTGCATGTTATGTGATGATATAAAATGGCTTATATCTGTCTTTGTAATGTGATTCAGGACAATTCCCAAGTCCCAATAAAGCCCCCGTATTACAACTGTTTTTCCCTCTCCCTCCCTCCACATCAATGTTGTAATTTCTTCCAAAGCTTGAACCACAATATGTCTATAGTAGAATACCAGCAAGTTCACTCTAGTCCATAGTTTATTCCACAATCCTGATGATTCTGGGATAGTGATGTCCACTCCAACTCTAACTGAAAGCAGAGTTTAATCCCATACAGCCGATGGATGGGACTCTCTTGTTGCAGATGTTGGTGATCCCATTTCCTTGGCATGGTGGTTGTCAATACTCATATTCTGGTTAGTTATCCTGAGTGAGTTCAATTAACTGGAGAGTAGGTGTTGCAAATCGACTGCAGTTCCAGGCCCAGCTGACACATGGACAGCCCCAAATCTCCAGTCTCTTGGATGTACACCTACAAACTCCAGGGTCAAGTATAGGTTTAAATAGAAGGGACAGATAAGTCATGTATAGGGAAAACATAATTGAATCCAACTCTGTCACTCTCAGGAGCACAAACTCCAAAGTAAGATCCACTGTCAAGGCAGCAAACTCTGGAGCTATCTGCCCTGACCATAGGACCTGGGTATCTCCAGAGCCCTCAGGTGCCCCACTATTGGGGTAGTATCCACTTTGGCAATCTATGAGATCCTGCTGAATTGTGCATAAGCTTACCTCTGGGATGACCTCCCGGCTCACTTTGAAGCCCTTTAGCCATATAAACTTTACCTTTTCCCCCTTTTTATTCAAGGTCTTCTTCCAGTTGCATTGCTAGGTGGTGCTTCATAGTAATCCCTGGGTGCCAGGAAGGCTCATCCCAGGGAGCAATGTTCCATGCCAGGGGAAAGGTAATGCAGTAATGTGTTGAGTTTGGCTTGGAGAGAGGCCATATTTGAGTAAAAAGGAGGCTTTCAGGAGGCAACTCTTAGGCACCCCACAACACTAGGCTAAGTTTCAATTTCAAGAGCAAAGGCTCATAAGCATAGTCATCAATATCAAGGGCCCATCCATGGATCATCCTCCTTTACCAGCCATTGCCCCTGCATTTGGGGGAATGTTGCTTCTCCATTAGAGAAAGTGTCAGAGCTCTCCAGGATGGGAATTCAATATTCTCTCAGTTATTGTGTGAATTTTTACCCACTGTGACAATGGCCTATGAACTTTTTTTTTTTTTTTTTGGTTGTTGTTGTTGTTATTTATATATATATATATATACATATATTTTAAGAGGTGCTTAGATTACCCAAAATATTACATGGAACCCACTGGGATTCCCATGTTGCCCACCTCCCACACCTCCCACCACATCCCACACAAACATCTCCCTCAAGTGTGGCCCACCACCCTCAATGAACTTACACATCCTGGAGCCTTGCCACCAACCATAGACCACAGTTCACACGGTAGACCACACTCTCTCCCACTCAGTTCTGAGTGGTGTGTGCTGATTTAAAATGGCCTACATCCATTGCCACAACGGTACTCAGGACAACCTCTAACTCCCAAAGAAGCCCCTGTATTTCAACTGCTCATCCTCTCCCTACCCCAAAAGTGTCAAGTGGCCACTGGCTCCACCTCATTGTTATAATTTCTTCCATTGCTAGAATCACCATATGTGAACAAGAGAATACCATCAAGTCCACTCTAGTCCATAGTACTTCCCCCAATCCTGAGGGGACTGGGATGGTGATGTCCACTCCAACTCCAAGTGAGAGAGGGCTTATATCCCATGGATATGGTGGGTGGGATGATCCTGCCTGCAGATGCAGGCCCTCTCCATTCCCTGGGATGGCCATTGCCCATCGTTGTCTCCTCACCAGGTGACTTGGATGAGTCCATTGAGCTGTAGGGTAGGAGTTGCAGCTCCACCGAGATTTCATGCACACCTGGCACGTAGGTAGGCGGGAGGCTCCAGTCTCTGGAAGTATACCTAAAAACTCCAGCATCACATATAGGTTTGAATAGAAGGGACTGGTGAACCATGTGCAGGGAGGACTTATTTGAGTCTAATTCTGACACTCTCAGGAGCACAGATTCCAAAATAGAACCCACTGATAAGGCATCAGTCTCTGGGGCTATCCCCCCTTATATAGGACCTGGGTGTCTCCGGAGCTCTCAGGAACCCCTCTGTGTGGGGTGATAGGCACTTAGATGTTCTATGAACTCTTATGTGCGTAAGAGTTACCTCTGGGATGACCTCCCGACTCTCTTTGAAGTCTCTTAGCCACTTGAACTCATTTGTCTTTACCATTTCCCTCTTTTATTCAAGGTCTTTTCCCAGTTGTGTTGCCAGTTGGCACTTGGTATTAATCCCTCGTTGCCAGAGAGGCTCATCCCCGGGAGTCATGTCCCACGTTGGGGGGAAGGGAGGTTTTTGATGATTAATTGTATCTCATTACTTGTGATTGGTCTGTTGATTTCATCAATTTCTTCTTACAACAATGTAGGCTGCTTGTGTGTTTCTAGGAATTTGTCCATTTCCTCTAAATTATCTATCTTGTTGGCATCTAATTTTTCAAAGTACCCTCTTTTGATACTGTTTATTTCTGTGTGATCAGTCATGATATCCCCTTCCTCATTTCTTATTTTATGTATTTGCATCTTCTCCATTTTTTTCTTTGTTAGTTGCGCTAAGAGTTTGTCAATTTTATTAATCTTCTTGAAGAACCAGCTTTTAGTTTTATTTTTCTTATTTTCAGTTTCATTTAGTTCTACTCAAATCTTTGTTATTTCTTTCTTTCTACTTCCTTTGCAATTTGGTTGTTGTTCTTTTTCTAACTCCTTGAGGTGTGCTGTTAGGTCTTTGATTTTAGCTCTTTCTTCTTTTTTGATATAGGCATTTATGGCTATGAATTTCCCTCTCAGTACAGTTTTTGCTGTATCCCATTGCTGTTGATATGTTGTGTTGTCATTTTCATTCATTTCAAGGTAGTTACTGATTTCTTTTGAGATTTCCTCCTTGACCCACTGTTTGTCTAAGAGTGTGTTGTTTAACTTCCATATCTCTGTGCCTAATCTGATTCTCTGCCCCTTACTGATTTCCAGCATCATTCCATTGTGGTCAGAGAAATTACTTTGTATAATTTCAATCTTTCTGAATTCATTGAGAGTTGGTCTGTGGCCTAGCATGTGATCTATCTTGGAGAATGATCCATGTGCACTCAAGAAGAATGTATATCCCATTGTATTTGGGTGTAATGTTCTGTATATGTCTTTTAGGTCCAGATCCTCTAATGTATTATTCAAAGTCTTTGTTTCTTTATTGATTATCTGCTGAGATTTTCTGTCTAATGGTGATAATGGTGTATTAAATCCCCCCACTATAATTGTAGTGGCCTCCTTTTCCCCACTTAGTTTTTCCAGTGTTTGCCTCATGTACTTTGAGGCACCCTGGTTAGGTGCATAAAAGTTTATGATTGTTCTTTCTTCTTGATAGATTACCCCTTCTTTGTGTCTTACAATAGTTTTGCATTTAAAATCTATTTTGTCTGATATTAGTATAGCTACTCCCACCCTTTTTTGTTTACTTGTAACAATTCACTTTCAGCCTCCTTGCATCCCTGGGTTTAAGGTGGGTTTCTTGTAGATGAGTCATATTTCCCTATCCATTCTGCCAATCTGTGTCTCTTGACTGGTGAGTTTAATCTATTAACATTCAATGTTATTACTGTCAAGGAATTACTTACATTAGCCATATTTTCTTTTGGTTTATATATGCCATGTGTTGTTTTTATTTATTTTTTTATCTTTTTATTTGTTCCCACACTCTCCATCTCTCTTTCTCCTGTTTTTTACTTTTGACCTGCAGAACTCCCTTTAGTATTTCTTGAAGGGCAGGTTTCTTATTGACATACTCTCTTAAATTCTGTTTATCTGTGAATATTTTGAACTCTCTCTCATTTTTGAATGCCAGCTTTGCTAGATAGAGAATTCTTGCCTGGAAGTTTTTTTTATTTTATTTTAGCACTTTAACTATATCATACCACTGCCTTCTAGCCTCCATGGTTTCAGATGAGAAATCAGCACTTAACTTATCAAGCTTCCCTTGTATATGATGGTTCCCTTTTCCTGCTTTCAGTATTCTCCATTTGTCTTGAAAATTGGACCATTTGACAAGTATATGTCTTGGAGTAGTTAGGGTTTATACTGTTTGGGGTGGGCTGCACTTCCTGGACATGTACGTCCATCTACCTCAATAGAGTTGGGAAGTTTTCAGCTATTATTTTCTCCAACACTCCTTCTGTCCCCTTTCATTCTCTTCTCCCTCTGGGATGCCTATAATGCATATGTTTGTGGGTGTCATGTTGTCATTCAAATCCCCAAGTCCCTGCTGGATTTTTTCTATCTTTTTATCTATCTGTTCTACTATCTGTTTAATTTCAAATGTATAGTCTTCCACATCACTGATTCTTTCCTCTGCCTGTTCAAATCTGCTGTAATGTGCTTCCAGTGTATTTGTGATTTCTTGGATTGTGCCATTCATCACCATCATATCTGTTATCTTCTTATTTATGTTTATAATTTCTTCAGTATATTCTCCCAGTGTCTTCTTAATATCTTTAATCTCTTCCTTCACTTCATTAAGTTGATTCATGATATTTGTTTGGACATTTCTGATTAGTTTTTCTATGTTCTGCGTCTCCTCCTGGTTTTCAGTTTGTTTGTTGGACTGGGACATTTCTTAGTATGACTTGTAATTTTTTCTTGGTGTCTAGACATCTGTTTATCTTGATGGGTTTATTCAGTTGATTAGCTTCTCTCCCTACTCTCCGGTTTTATTATGTTGTTTTTTTATGTGTTTGGTAAGGTTTCACTTTGACACTTCATTCCTCTAATTCTATTTCCTCATTGTTGTCTATGTTACCTTAAAAAAATATTAAGACTAGAGAAAAGGAAAGAGATAGGAAGAGAAAAAGAATAATAGTAGAAATAGGAGAGGAAGTATACACAACCTAGGAAATTGAAAAATTAATGCAAATAAGAAGTACAGAGGAATAATATTAGAAAAGTGGAATAGAAACAATTAAACAAGAAATAGAATAGAGAAAAATATATACAATGAATTACAAGGCCAGAATGATGCGAAGAGAGGAAAAGAAAAAAGAGGGGAAAAAAAGAAAGTAAACAGAAGAAGAGAGAGAGGGAGAAATAAAAACATGAAAAAATTGAAGACCAAACAAAAAGAGATGGAATGAAAGAACAACAGAAAAAGAAGATGCAAAGATGATAGAGAGAAAAGAAATAACATAGGTAGAGAAAATGGTAGACAAAAGATAAAAAGAAAAAAAAAACAGAAACAAAGGAAAGAGAAATACAACAAACTAGAAACAAGACAGCAGCAACTTGTTTAAAAAGAGGAGAAAGAGGAAAGAAAAAAAGGTCAAAAAACAAAAATAAACATGGAAAAACAGCCTTCCTTCTTAGACCCCTAAGGATCTTCTCAGGCTGCTGGTGTTCCCCAATCAGTCACCCTGCAGCCTGCCCTCTGCAGGTTTTGAAATGGGTTTTAGTGAGTAAAGTAAGGAAAGTTTAAAAAGGAATCTTTTAAAATAAATAGGATGTCCAAGAAAAGCTAATACAAAGAGAATGTCTATATGTTCCCTGTCCTAAAGTTTCAGCTGGATGCCTGATAACTTGGTGGATCACTTTTCTAAGAAGAGCCGGGAATCGAACCAGGGACCTTGTATTTGCTAGGCAGGAATTCTTCCACTGAGCTAATCTATCTCCTTAGGTTAATTTGCCTTTTGGAAGGCTGTCTGCTGCTTTTCCTTAGGGCAGGTTAGATTCCCTGAAGTCCACCAGAGTCCTGCTGATCAGCCATCTGTCTCTGTCTCCTCTCTGATGTAATTCCTCATTTTACCTAGGTGGCTGGACATGTCAGCCTGCCTGAGGAGATCCCACTCCCCTCTCCCTGTCGAGTCGGGGTCCCTTCTGATATTCAAGGGGGACCCAGCTGGGTAAACTCACCTCAAAGCAACCACTCTCCATCGTCTAAGACCCCTCTTCCTCCCAGGGAATCAGCCATCACATTCCTCCACTGTCTTTATATCAATGTTACAAGTTCTTCCATTGCTAGAATAATAATAAATCTGCTTTAGTCCATAATTGTATTCCCCCCTTATGTTTGTTCCTTCCTCAGTCTTGAGGATTTGGGGATGGTGATGCCCACTCTGCTTCAGGTTGAGAGGGGCATAGCCCACTTCTTAAGGTGATGAGTTCCTGCCACATCCCTAGTTCTCCTGGAACCAGAACCCATCTCATCTCTCAGCCCACTAGTAACAGAGCCTTCTTCAGTTTCCCTTCCCCTGAGCCCAGTCTCCACAAAATGGGGTCCCAGACACAATCCCCTCAGCATCACAGAGACTGTTCCCCAACCAGTGTGGCCTTCCTCATCATCAATCACCTCCCTACTTAGATAGCCTGAGCTATAGCCACAAATCCTTAGAACTTAGCTTCTCTCACTTTTTCTCATCCCTGCCCCTCACATTTAGATCTTCTCAAGTTCATCCCCAAATTCCTGGTAATATTCTGTTTTCAAACCTTTCCTTCTTCACCTATAATCCATCTCACCGTCTACCCACCCCACCCCCCAAATAAAACTTGTCCCTAAAAAACTGCTCAGACTCCCAACCCCAGCCTTCCAAGGTCAGATACAGTCACACAGTCCAGACCCTGTTTATACCATTTCCCAGGATTATGTCCACATCCAATGCCTTTAGGTACAACTTGCCCAGTTGAATATTTATTCTCTAGTTTGCAGAAAAGTGAGAAAGGAAGGTTTCTGGCTTTTGTCCCCGTTTCTCTACTTCTTTTTAATTCATCCATTTATTGATTGATTCTTTCTTTGTTTCAATCAGTCATTTATTCCAAGTTCCTGAAATCCTAACATAAGCCAAGAAAGGTGGTAGATAGTAGGGTTATAAAGAAGTAAGTTTCCGCTTTCGAGAAGATCATAGATCTCTTCACACCTCCTTCCAGGAGTAAAAATAAAGCGGTATATACCACACAAAAATAAACCACAAGTGGCTGAAACATTAATGAAGCTCTGTGGGCTCCAACATGAACCCTATCCAGGAACAAAGGGGGAAGCAGGGAACAGCTCCGAAACTCGCAGGTGGAATAAGGCCTGAGCCTCTGAGGAAGCTCATAGAACCACAGGACAGGGCCATGGAGCCAGGGGGTGGATGGGGGGCAGGCTTCTGGTTCTCAGGAATTAGATCCATGCAACATGGTTGATAACTATTGGAATTATAGTCATTACAATAGCAACTGACTTTTCATAGACTATTAGGGTTTACAAAGGGCTGCCATTGCTGTTATTTCATAAACTCTCTGAAGAAGGCATTATTTTCATCATCTTTTCATAGAAGAGGAAACAAAAGATCAGAAAAGTTAACTATCTTGTGCAAGATGACCCAGCTCCCATGATGCTTAATGCATGTAGAATTTTTGATAAGGTTTATTGTAAATGTGTAGAAATGAATAGAATTGATGGTAACACATAATGACTATAACTAACACTTCTGATTTATAAATGTGATTGTGGATGAAAGGGGTAGTTTGTGGACGTAATATTTCGATTGAAAGGAAGCTAGAGAATAATGTAGAGACTGTATAACAGTGATTTCAGTGGTGGATGAAGTTTGTGATTAATAGCGTAAGAATGCTTTTCTTTTACAAAGTGTTAAGAATATAGTGATACTCGGGAAAATTACAAATAATGTAACTTATGGATTATAGTTAAAAAGAATACTGTAATATTCTTTTGCAGTGACAAAGAAGAAATTATATCAATTCTAAGGGGGTATAAGGGGGTACAAGATTTTTTCCTTTTGGAGTAATGAAAATGTTCTAAAATTGACTGAGGTGATGACAGCACAACTCTGTGATAAAAATGAGAGCCACTGAGTTTACACTTTGAATGGCTTGTACAAAGCATGGAACTGTATAACACAATGAATCCTGTAGTAGAAGATGGACTGTGGTTAACCGAACAAATATAAGAACTTTCTCTCATGAACTATAGCAAGTATATAATACTAATAAAGGGTGTCAATAACCGGGTGGGTTGGGGGAAAAATATACCCAATGTAAGCTATTGGCTATAATTAGTAGTAATGTTTTGATGATGCTCTTTCCTAGTTTGTAATAATTGTTTCACAATAATGCAAGGTGTTGGTGGTAGGGAAATGTATGGGAGCCCTGTATGACGATATGCATGCTTGTTGCGTAAGTTCACAACTTTTACTATACACTTATTGCTTATGGATGTTCATGTGTGAATGATAAGCTTGTAAATGTATATGCATTTATATGAGTGAACTTTTACATTGATGTGAATGGTAAATTTTTAAAAAGTAAGAAAGAAAAGAAAAAAAAAAGAGATGACCCAGCTGCCAGCAAGAGAGCTGGGATCTAAACCCACCTCCTGTGCTCGTTGTACACACACTGTTTGCACAGCCTCATCATGAGCTATCCAGAGAGAAAAGTCATGCACAAAGTACCTCCAGCCACTGCAACAAAGGGAGCATACAGTCTGAATATGTGGAAAACACACGTCCCAAGAGAATTCCAAATTGGGATTCCTCCGTGTTGTGACTCAGCTTGATCACTTTCTTGCCTGCATTTCCCTTAGACAGAATTTTTTTTTTTTTTAATCAGAGCAGTCCCGCATTTCCCTTAGACAGAATTTTTTTTTTTTAATCAGAGCAGTCCCTTTAAAAAAAAAAAAAGGATATCTGAAGCTCAAATGGGAATTTCCTGTCAGAGATTGAGTGTGTAATAGTCTAAGCAGCAGCCAATTTATTATTTCTATAAACCAATTTATTCATCGTTGGGAATCCCCAAAGAAGAAATGCCTAAGCATCTGAATTTCTAATGAGCTGAATTTGTCCTGGTCTTGATCAGAGAAATCCTGGCAGGAGTACTTATTTGGAGGTGAGATGGGAATTTCTTTCGCAGGCTGATGTATAATACTCCTGAAATCCATAGGCCTAACAGTGTTGATTAAATCATGTCCAATATTGTGAAAAATAATTAGCAAGGATACTCTTTTTTTTTAAAGATTTATTTATTTATTCCCCCCACCCCCCACCCCGCACCTCGTTGTTTTGCACTTGCTGTCTGCTCTCTGTGTGTTCTTCTGTATCTGCTTGTCTCCTCTTTAGGCAGCACCGGGAACCAATCCTGGGACCTTCCAGAGTGGAAGAGAGGCGCTCAATCTTTTGCGCCACCTCAGCTCCCTGGTCTGCTGCGTCTCTTATTGTCTCTCCTCTGTGTCTCTTTTTGTTGCATCATCTTGCTATGCCAGCTCTCCACGTGGGCCAGCTAGCCACACAGGCCAGCTTGCCTTTCACCAAGAGGCCCCAGGAATTGAATCCTGGCCCTCCTGTATGGTAGATGGGAGCCCAATCGCTTGAGCCACATCCATTTCCCAAGGATAATCTATTTTAAAGCATAGAAGTAGTCAAACAGAACAGGAAAAAAAAAAAAAATGCCACCTTGGCTTGACTGAAAGTAACAATGCTATAATTTCCAGCACCAATTACTGTTTGCATCAAAAAGACTGGGAATATTGTAAATAAGAGTCAGAGTAACTGGTCTCCACATAGTCACATTCACTCCCTCTATCGTCATTGTTTTCTACTCATGTAGAATAATTATCTTAAAACTTTAAAAATTAGAAAAGCATCAGTCTGGCAAAATGGTTAATTTGGATACAAGGTTAACAACAAACCTTGTAGACTATTTCACCTGGAATCACAGTCAAAGCCAGAAGGATTAAATACGGTGAACCAAGAAGAAGCCTAATAAGTCATCTTTCATGATGATCATGAGTAATGTACAGTTGTTGGCCTTTTAATTGTGTCACTCTTACTGTCTTAGTTTGCCACAGGGCTGCCAATGCAAAATACTAGAAATGGGTTGGCATTTATAATGGGACTTTTATTGAGGGTAAAAGCTTACTGTTCTGAGGCCACGAAATGTCCAAAGCAAGGCATCCGCAGAGATGCTTTCTCATCAAAGTCAGCTACTGGTGATCCTGGCATCCTGCCACATGGTGAGGCAAGATGGCTGCCGATCTCTGCCAAGGTCCCTGCCTTCCCCTCCAGAATCTGCCATCTCCAGGAGCACAGATGTGGGCAACCAGGCATAGGGCTTATCTCTTCAGCCTTGAGATGCTCTGTGGACCCAGCTTCTTGGGGGCTTTGTGCATAAGCTCTGGCTGCTAGCTAAACTCGAGTTCTCTCTCACATGGCAGGATCAAAATGGCAGAGCTCCCTTTTCCGTTGTGTCTTTCTCTCTGTGTCTCCCAACAAGAGAGTGGCAACTCAACCTGAGTCACACCTCACTGATGTAGACCAATCAAAAGCAATCTAATCAAGTAATCTAAAGTGAATTTAATGTAATCAAAGGGTATAACACCCACAGGAATAGGTTAAAGAAAATAATCTTTTGGGATTCAAAAAGAAGTTCAAACTGTCACACCATCTAGGCATCCTTTTGGTCATTTGTCAAGTTCTTTCTTGGTATAATTTACTTAAATTTTATTATCAAGACCTTTTGTCAAAGTCAATTTTTATTATATTAAGGCTCACTATGTCTGTTACCTGTCAAGGCATCCCTTCTGGACCAAAGTGTATTTCTGCTTTAGTTTGACTTTCATGGAGGTTAATTTTGATGCCTGGGCATTTCCTTTGAGTTGTTTCAAACCATTTTGTTAGGTTTGAATGTGTATGGTTTTTTGTTTTGCTTTTTCACATTTGCAGAGTATTTTTTACTAATAAAAATTATAAATTGTCCCTGTTACTATTTTAGTAATATTGTCTTTTGTGGATCTCTTCCCCTTTTTAGGATTTGCATAGAATAAATTAGGTATCCTTGTTTTCTTATTTGCATCAAGATACTATATTATTTGGGGGACTTTGGCCCTTATGGGAGAATGTCCTGGCGGTGATGAAGATGTAGTGATGTGTGCACAAATATGGATATGTTATGGGGGAAATGTCGACTTGAGACTCAGCTAAGCCCTCACAGCAAGCCCCAGCTTTTCCAGGGATTGTAATGAATGGAACTGCAGGAGCTGTCTTCACTAAAGTGAGATATTCTTCTCCCAGACTAATGTTTTCTGCACCGGTTGGCAGATTTTTCTCCCCTAAGATCAACTCATCTGCCATGTGAGTTCCACAGTAACCTGGCAACTTGCTACCTGGGCTATTCGTTCTCTTTGACCTCTGGCCTGCAATTTCGTGATACTCCTGGAAAAAAATTGCCTGGTCGCTTGGGCAGGTCAGTGCTGTCATTTGCTCATGTGAAAAGGGCTTGGTGTTCTTGAATAGACTGGTGACAGTGTGGCCATAATTCTAATGTGCCCAGGCAATTGTCATGGACTAAAAACCCTTTCCAGAAATAGTGTGTCAGATATGGCTATGGAGTCCATGAAACATGCATTAATATTTTGCTCATCCTTTGTAATGCTTATTTTCATTATCTTTATTGCCAGTTACCTGGAGTCCAGCAATAAGGGGACTTTTGTCTGATTTGTAAGCCTCATAGACCTTATTATGTTCTTTTGGAAAGGAATATTGATAAATGCCAACTATCATTTTTATTGCAAAAGTTTAAATCATCTAAATGACATATAGGTAGGAGTCCAGTTTGTATTTATTTTCCTTTCTTCTTTAAACTTAATTGTGCTTCCAATCTGACTAACTCAACTGCTCCTCCAATGCAAAAGGCTTCAAGCCTCATAGGTCTCTTCAGATGATTATCTCATCTATTTTTTAAAAATCTCTCCAAAGAAGATTTATTTTTTTCCTTCCGAGTAAACAATGTCATTGTATATCAATATGTTAGCAATGTCTTATCAAATTTTAAGATAAACTGTCCTTTGTTCTAGTTTGAGTCCATTATCCTAAGAGATTAGCTCATTTTCTACAGCAAACAAAAGATCAGTGGCCTCTTTAGAATAGCATTTTCCATATTGGCAGAGAAAAATTATGTCCAGACTGGCTTCCTTGCCATAATGAAAACTCTTTAGTTTATACAGACTCAATACTCCAAAACACCGTCTTCTACAAATGTGGCCACAAACCCCTTTCCATAGGGAGGAATCTCCATAAATTAGTCATTGTTCTCCAACACATATAACCCAAATTATATAAGATTATACATACATATGTAATTTGCTTTTCAGAGAGATAAAAATATTTAAAAGCTTGAGTTGCTATTATTTTCTTAAAAGTTATCAGAAATAACTTCTGCCTTAAATGCACTGTCTCTCTTGGGTCAGTGCATACCCAAGCTGGTTACTTATGCAGATAGCTGTGCTGTGTAATTAGGGTAAAGAATTTTGGCTAAATTGTCTTTCTACCCCAAAAACTCTTAGACCAACCTTTGTAAATAAATTGAACCTGCTAGTTTTGAAAATTAGAATACTAGGCACAAATGGGCACATTTATTCAGTGGTCTTTGTCATCTTCCATCAAGAGAGATTTGTAAAATATACATTTATGGTTTTTCTTTTAAAAAAATAATAAAAGATTTAGTTTTAAAAATAATAAGGGATTAATAAAGAATGGGCTTCTGCTAGAGGGTGTTACGAATGTGGTGATACATGGGAAATATAACTACTGTAATTTATGGACTCTAGGTAACAACAACATTGTAATGTTTTTGTAGCAAAAGCAAAGTTGGTACTATTTAATTCTAAAGGTTAAAAAAAAGAATATGGGGTTTAGTGTTGTGAGTTGTTAATACGATTAAGCAGTTTTTTCTCTTCTTCATTTTTTTTTTCATTAATAAGGAGACCTTGACTGTGTCATTTAACTAATCTGTGTTCTTCTGTGTATCTTTCTGAACACTAGAGGAACAACTGAGTTAGCAGTTGGAATTAGATAAGATAAAAGTGCCTGAAAATGTTTCCATAACTTGCTGAACTATCTTTTTCTGTCCTTTTGATTTTTTGAGTTTGAAATGAAGTTGTTAATAAAAAATAATAAAGGTAGCTCTTTAAAATTTTTTTTTTTATTTGAGAAAGTGTGAGTTTCCAGAGCAATCGTGCATACCATGCAGGATTCCCATACAACACCCTACCACCAACACCTTACATTGTTGTGGAACATTTGTTACAAATAATGAAAGAACATCATCATAATATTACAGCTATCTATAGTCATAGCTTATATCTGGTATATTTTCCCCACAAGCCATCTTATTGTTAATACCGTGTATTAGTATTTTATATTTGTGATAGTAAGGAAGCTCTTTTTAAAATATACATTTACAGCTTCTCTTAAAAATAAATAAATAAAAAAAGAAAGAAAGAAAGCTCTTACAACAGTGAATGGGCATTCTCACATGAAAAAAATATCAGTTACAGGTGAAGCGATGGCTGGTCCATGAAACAATACAGTGCTCTCCAACTTGCCCCATCCCTTCCTCACCTCACCACCTGCTACACTCTTAGAGGTTCCCTGCCTGGCTCAGAACGCCTTCAAGTTGGTTACCCCTCTTTTTGAGGCTCTGTCATTCTTCTTGATCTCATAAATCAGTTTTTTTTTCCCAAAAGAAGGAATAAACAGTTATTATTGAAAATATATCTTTTTTCCCCCAAGCATTGCTGAAAAAGACTCGGAGGTAGAGTTGCCAAGGAACAATTGCTGAGCCAGCACTCTAGTGTCACTATTACCAAAAAGAAAATGCCAACATGTTCCCGTGGTGTTGTCATAGAATTATAACACTCAAGAACTGTGAAGCTGTTCTCTCCAAAGCTTAGCTCTAGTCAATTCTGCATTACCCTAGTGTTTAAATTGGGGCCAAAAAAATGTAAGTGGGATGGAAATGAATTGGAAGTGATTCAAATGATAACCACAAAAATGATTAAAATGATAAAGAGTTGCAAAATTGATCTATGAGGACAAGCTTGAAGAGTTGGGCTTATTAAGTCTCAGGAAAAGAAAGCCCAGGGGTATTTTTTCAGTATATTGAGGGACATTATATAGAAGATGTTGGCCTTTGTCCTCTTGCTTTGCTGAGAACAGAGAAAATGGAAATGGTCTTAAAATGTAGCAGTGGATTTGGAGCCCCTTACCCTTCCATATAAATTTGATGAATGGCTTTTCCATATCTGCAAGAAAGTTATTGAATTTCTATTGGGACTGCATTGAATCTATAAATCACTTTAAGTAGGATTGACATCTTAACAATATTTAGTCTTCCAGTCCATGTACATGGAATGTTCTTCCATTTATTTAGGTCTTCTTTGTCTTCTTTTAGCAATGTTTTGTGGTTTGCTTGGCACAAGTAAAAAGGAATGACGTTCTGACACATGCAACAACATGGATAAACTTTGAAGATAGAATGTTGAGTGAAATAAGCTAGACACAAAAGGACAAATATTGTATGATCTCACTGATATGAAACAATTAGAATAAGCAAGCTCACAGAGTCAAAATCCAGAATATAGGTTACCAGGGGACAGGGTGGGGATAGGGAATGGGAAGTTATGGCTGAAAATCTACAGAATTTCTATTTGGGGTGGGGGAAATGTTTTGGTAATGGATGGTGGTGATGGTAACACATTATGAATATAACAGCACTGAAATATATATCTAAATGTGGTTAATAGTGGAAATGTTAGGTAGTATATATGGCAATAGAATAAATTTTTTAAAAATCCGTGGAACCACACAAATGATGAAAACCTAAGTTAAACCATGGACTATATAGTTCAGAGTACAATTATAAAACTGTGCCTTGATCACTGGTAACGAATGTACCAGACCAATGGAAGGTATTAATAATAAGATGGTATATGGGAATTTTGTATTTTAAGCATGATTATTCTGAAACCCACAACTTCTCTAACAAAAATTAAATTTAAAAATATAAATAACAGGAGAATTTTTACCATGTATGATGGAGAATGCCAGGATTATAATGGCTGCCCCTCAGTAGAAGCATTTCTGGGGAAAAGAGCACTAATCTCTTTTCTTCTTGAGATAGGCTTTAAAGTCTCGGCAGTTGACAACTACTTTTATATCCTATTCTGCCTGGAGACAGGAGTTTAGGCTAGGTGACCTTTAGGGACATTATCTATCCCTTTGAGTCTATGGAACTATAGACGATCTTGAATCTGAGTTTAGTATATTTAAAAGCTAGTACACGTCACCCGCAGCCATCAGAAGCCAAACTACAAGGACACACACATTTTTTGCTATTGAATTAACACCTGGGATCACAGATATTCAGGCAATCATTTCTTTTGTAGTCAGTGATTGCAAACTAACAGTTATTAGTCTGCTGCAGCACTTAAAAAATGGTATGACTTTTATGCCTAACATGTATAATACTTCTATCACTTGTGTTTCCATGGATACATATTCTCAGAAACTTCACTGCCAAAAATAAGAATATAGAAAGGCATTCCCATGGGTCAGAAAAGGTAGGTCACTCATTTCTTATACCATTGTGTATTGAGCACCTTTTAGATATCAGGAACTGTGCTTTGCACAGAGGATACAAAGGGAAAAAGGCCAAGGAGCTCACCCTCTGCATGGAGGGTGTGGAAGCAATTCAGGACAGACATGAAAACATATTAAGAGGTTGCAGTGAGTACTAAATAGCAGCAGAAAAATATGAAATCCCACCTAAGGTGCACTTTACAATCAGGAGCAGAAAGAAGAGTAAAGATTAATTGCAGGTAGAGAAAGGAGGGTTTGGGGGAAGCGGTCTGAAAGAAGAAAGGATCCCTTCCTGACAGGGCTGTGTGATATAGGTTGGGGAAGGTTCTCATTCCCAGAGGAAGCTTGGCTATAGCCAGCAGGTCCCTGGAGCTTGTCCTAGCATCCTGACCAGAGGCATGCTATTTAGCAGAAGAGATCATAATTTTGATTTTAATTTGTGGTAGAAAGTCCCCTCGTCACTTTAAAGGATTAACTCAGGTTCTATAGGGTGCAGACATATGCATAATGTGAATTAATAGTTTATCTAAGTCATTGTGTCAATACTGAGGGCTGATGCCTGCAATTCATTGAATAAGAGACAGATCATTCCATGCCAGAGAGATGAACCAGCCTTCAAATGACAATCCCAAACCGAGCAGAGGCCTTGACAGAAATGTATCTGCACCTAAACATGGCCATGCTTCTTAGATTCATAGAATCTTGAGTCGTCGGAGAATTTAAAGATCAGTCATCAAACCTCCCACCCATTACTTGAATCCGCTCGACACAGCTTCCTTTGTAGGCAGGCATCCAGCTAAGCGCCAGGAAGTTAAGATCATTTGTGAAGAAGTAAGATTTTAAGAGAAACTGTAGGGGGACGGGAGAAGACCTCCTGGATCTGCTCCTTGGAACTACTTAGATTGGTTTAGTTGTCCTGCCTAGGAAATTCTTCAGATTTCTGAAGACCCCTCTCGTGTCCCCTCTTCTCTGTAGGCTTAACTTCTGATGTTCCTTCAGATTCATGGAGTGCTGGTTCTGGATCTTCCACCTTGGTGATACCCCAGTATGAATGTGTAACAGTTTGCTACTGTGTTTCTTAAAATGTGACTCCCCAAGCTGACCTCACACTGTACTCCAGACTATTAATTAGCAGGACCTATGATTGAGTTAGCTTCTTTGGCCGCCATCCCGTACTTATCTAGGAAGAATTAAAGTTCTAATAAATTAGCATCGCTTTTATCCAGTTAAAATAATTATGCCCTGATTGTGTGCCAGGGAGCCTCCCAACGAGGTTGGTTAGGTACTCCTCTATTATGGGCTTCCTCGGCTCCAAGTACTTCTCCAAGTTCACCATCGACTGTTGCACTAGCCACTCCATGTATCTCTCTCACCCACTAGAGCTATTGATTCCTGCACAGTGACTGGCACAGAGTAGCCATCCAGGAAGCATTTGCTGATGAACTCAACTAGGAAATTAGCTTTTAGCTGCTGTTAAGTCTGCAGTTAACACCAACAGAAGTGGAGGAGAAGTTCCACAAGGTCTGTTCTGCACACTGCTGTATCTCTGGCATCTGCAACAATTCCTGACTTAGAGCAGGACATAGTCAATAAGAGTGGAACAAATCAAGGGTCCCCCATGATTTCTCCATCCTAGCACCCCATGATTTCTCCATCCTAGCACACCTGAGATATATGGCCCACTCCCTCTTGGACCTTAAGCTCATTAAGGCAGTGACCCTCAGGGTTGGGGGAAAGGTAAGCCCTAGCAATCAAGTCCTTGACTGAGCCCCAGGGCGATTCTGTTCTGCCCCACACCATAGCTTCTTTCTCAGAAAGTTGGGTTTCCCACAGCTCTGACTTGTGCAGAAAATTTTGTGTTCAAGAGTTTAAGTCATCTCATGACATGTCTTATAGTTCGTTCTGGTCCATTCTTCTAGCCTTTTGAGACCCTTTAGTATCTTTCTTCAATTGTGTAATGTATTGAACATCTTATATCTTTTATTTTTTGACATCCTAAAAAATATGAAAAACCATACCTTCTGTTTCAACACCCACGATTAAAAAATGTGTTAACACCTTTTCTAATGCTACAGGAATAGACACGAAAAATAATGATAAACTAAGTCAAAATTGAAAATCCAGATCATGGATAAACAAAATACTTATGGTGACTTCAAGGCCACCAGGAAGCCATAATTCCGCCTAGAGCCCCCTGGTAATCAAGGCAGAAGAGGACGTGGCAACTGGTATCATTATCAGAATAGTGACATGCCAATTCCTTAGAGAGGTTAGCTTTTCCTTAACAGTGGATTCTAAAAGAATTCTCACATTTGACTTTGGATCAAGGCCACCCTGTGTTGTGGTGAATGATGTTTACAGACTTTTTTTTTTTTTTTTTTTTTTTTTTAATAGCACTGCAGTCCTTTCTCTTGTCTGGCTGGACAGTTTTGTCACAACAGAGATCAGAGCCCTGGGGACAGAGTTCCTGCTATAGCCTAGCCCTATCACGGGGTGACCTGTGACTCCAGGCCAGTCAATGACCTCCAGAAGCCTCAGTTGTGCTTATTCATTCAAGGATAAGGAAAGTCCCCACCTCCTGGGGTCACTGTAGCAATTAGAGTTAAAGACTGTAAAACACTTAGCTTAGTGATGGCAAAGGTTACCGTAGGATCAAAACGGTACTTAACCCATCTGTTTGTTGTGAGAAGGAGCTAGATAATGTATGCAAAGAACACCGTGCCTAGCAAAGAATAAAGTCTGTGAGGGTCAGCTATTCTAAGGAGGAAAGTTTTGTAACTTGTTCAAAAGAAATAAAAATCTCCAGAATGACATCAATAAATTCATCAATACTCTGTGGTACAATAGCAACCCATTTACCTCCCATTCTACCCACCTTTTAACCTGTCTGATATTACAAAGAACGTCCAGGTCTTCCTCAATCCTATTTCCTTTCTCCCAGAAGGGAGGTCAATTTGTGTTAATAATACACAACCAGTGTTTGCCTCGGGCAGGAAGACACACTGAAAGTCACTGGAATGGTTTCTTCAACATCCATAAAATAATAATAGGATTTTCCTTTCTCGAGAAGTTGCTATGTGTCAGACATGATGCTTAACATTTGATATATATTATCTAACTTAACCCTCACCTCAGGCTCTTGAAGTAAGGACATGTTATTCTCATGCAATTAAAATGAGGAAAGTGAGGCCTAAAGCAAGTGATGCCCCCAGTCCCCCAGTGTACACACCCGAGTCTCCTACCGCCTCCTCCCCTTACCCACACTTGTCAATCTTCATCAGCACCAGTCACCTCACTCTGCATTCGGAGTGGTTAAGGGTGGTCCTTCCAAATCCCTCTTTTCTCTCTTCTTTTCCCTTTTTATTACTGGCCTCTTTGTTCAGTATTCTCTTCTCATCTCCATCTCTAGAAACCAACACACGTAAATAATAGATCAAAGTATTCCATGTTTTTTAAAAGTGGGAGAGGATTCTAATGCCATGGATGCTGTTTTGGAGAATGAGGAGGTGGGAAAGCAAGCATCTCAGGACACTGAAAATGAACTTTGCTTACTTCCCAATTTTAGTTAGAACTGGTCCCTTTACCCTCAATTATGTAGACTCATAGAAACTGGGTTGTTGGTTTGTTTGGGGTTTTTTTTTTTGGGGGGGGGTAGTTGTTTTTCTGCAACAGCCAAATGTTCATGAGTTTAGAGAAAATATGGTCATTGACTTGTCTGACAATTACTTACTCTCTTTGTGCCTAAGTTTCCTCAACTGTAACATGGTGAGGGAGTCAATAAACTGGTACAGAGGAAACACTTGGAGCATTGCATGGCATAATTAGGGGGTTATTAGCAGTGATGATGTTGACGGCTACACAATTCACAGTTGCCTCATGTCAGCTATGAAAAGCAGTTTTCAGCGCAGCTCATAAAAAAGGGAATTTCTGTGCCCAGATGATCCAATAATCAAGATATGACTGTCATATGAATGATAACTAAAACCTTCAGATTTTCTCATAATGCCGACAGCATATCCCCCAGTTCCATCCTATAGACGTGGCATTCTATCCTCCTCAAGGACATGGTGTGGGACTGTGTGATGGCCAAGGCCTTACTTTAAGGGGCTTCCTGCCTGGCCCACCCTTGTTCCTTTGGTTTTCAGACCCACACTGACCCACAGGCCGGCGCTCAAGAAGCTGTCGGGACATCACCATCCCAGTCCCCTCAGGATTGGGGGAAGAACTATGGACTAGAGTGGACTTGATGGTATTCTCTTGTTCACATATGGTGATTCTAGCAATGCAAGAAATTATAACAATGAGGCGGAGCCAGTGGCCACTTGACACTTTTGGGGTAGGGAGGGGATGAGCAGTTGAAATACAGGGGCTTCTTTGGGAGTTAGAGGTTGTCCTGAGTACCGTTGTGGCAACGGATGTAGGCCATTTTAAATCAGCACACATCACTCAGAACTGAGTGGGAGAGAGTGTGGTCTACAGTGTGAACTGTGGTCTATGGTTGATGGCAAGGCTCCAGGATGTGTAAGTTCATTGAGGGTGGTGGGCCACACTGTGGGAGATGTTTGTGTGGGATGTGGTGGGAGGTGTGGGAGGTGGGCAACATGGGAATCCCAGTGGGTTCCGTGTAATATTTTGGGTAATCTAAGCACCTCTTAAAATATATGTATATATATATATATATATAGATAACATTTTTGTAAGCAAATACACATATATGCATATATATTTATATATCATTTTGCAAATGTTTGTATGTATTGTGAAAATTTTGATTTTTACCCACAATAAAAATAAATTAAAAATTAAAAAAAAAAAAAAAAAAAAAAAAGAAGCTGTCGGGAGTTATTACAATGATATACAATGACCGGTATCTGTCATTGGAATGTCATTCAGGACAATTCCCAAGTCCCAAAAATACCCCCAAATTATACCTATTTTTCCCTCTCCCTACCCTCAGAACCTCCAGTGGCCACTGCCTCCACCTCCATGATAAAACCTCTTCCATTGCTAGGATCATGACAAGTCTACAGTAGAACAACTGTAAGTCTGCTCTGTGTGGAAGAGAGTGTAAACTACAATGTAAACTATCATTGTCACTTAGTGGCAGTGCCCCAAGATGTATTCATCAACTGTGGCAAATGTACCACACTAATGAAGGATGTTGCCGATGTGGGAAAATGTGGGAGGGCTAGGAAGCGGGGCATATGGGAATCCCCTATATTTTTTATGTAACATTTATGTAATCTAAGTTTCTTTTTAAAAAAAATTAAAAGTATATTTTAAAAAAAAAAGAAACTATTGGGCCCTCAGACAAATCAAGAATGTGAGACAGTATTCAAGACAAATGGCCAGTTTCTCCAATATATCAAAGGCATGGAATAAAAATCTAAAGGGAGAGGAGACAGAATAGAAGAGACTTGAGACAAAGAACCATATGAACATCTGGACCTTGTTTGGGACCAGATTCAAACAAACCAATCCTAAAAGGACAGTTTTGAGATAATTGAGTTTTAGATGATAGTAAGGAATCATTGTTAATTTTCCTTAACATTTCAGCTGCATCTTAAAGATGGGTGAGATTTCAATAAAGGGACCTAGGGGAAAGGACATTTGACTGATGAAACAGCATGAACAAGAGTAGGGAAGAAGAAAAATAAGGGTAACTAGCATTCAGGTAATAACTTGATGCTTAGTTCATTCTTAATTTTGAAAATAGTTACGGTTTCAAATATTTTATTCCATTGTTTCTCTATACCATTTCAGAAGCCATAGGATTTTGGCATCCAAATTCTATCCTTTGAATGGTTTCATAAGCCTAGAAGAAAATAAAAATTCTTGAACAGATCTTGGAATTTTGGTTCTGAATATATAATTGCCTCAACCACAGGGCAATAATTCTCAAACTTAAGGATTGTCTGAGGAAAGGAAATGCTTATGAAAAATGCAGATTTATGGGGCCCTACATCACACACACACACACAAAATCAATAGTCTAAAGTTGGACTTACGATCTGCATTTTCACAAGCATTATAGCTTATTTGGATCCAGATGGTTCAGGTACCAAATTTTCAGAAATCAAGCCATAGGGGCATGTGTGAGGGCCTACAAGAGGCATCACAAATTCTAAAGCCTCTTAGAAGCAGCAGGTCAGTCACATAAATGAGTGAAATGAGAAGTATAGAACATTGATAAGCTTAGTCTTCATTTTAACACCTAGGAATATTATTTACTCCAAAGAAACATGCTCTTTCTTTTACTTCTAGAAAAACACAGTCTTCTCTGTTTATATTTTCTCACTTTTGACAGGAACATGGGACAGAAAAACAGAAGGATAATGTAATGACAAATGGCAACTGTTGTGACCTTGGTGGAAGGGACACAGCAGGGGGGGATTGTGGACCTAAGGGATTCAGTATTTCCTAGTTTTTTACTTTTTCAAGAGAAATTCATATTCCAGATGTTATGTGTGACCTCTTAATTTTTCAATGTTGGTTTAGATTCTTTTAGAACACCCTGTGGGCCAAAATAAAATAAAACATGTGGGTGGATCCACCTCTTGCTCACTGGCCACCGGTTATAACCTTTGGACTAGAATTTCAATTGGCAAGATTTGTTTGGACTAGATCGTTGGTTTTCAAACTGAGTTCCAAGAAATACTAGAAAGTTGCAAAGGTACATCATAGGCTACTGTAGAAGATAAAATAGAAGCTTAATCTCCCCCCACACACAAATTCAACCCATCTAACCCCTCAATAACATTCTCTCTGCTCTTATTCTTTATTGGTGTTCCTGTCAGATTATACTTGAATATAGAATTTGGCTACTAAAATTTAAAATGAAAAAGAAAATCTTTGATATATTAGTCAGTATAGACTAAATGAAGGTGCAGTAACAAACAACTCCCCCAAAAAATTTTAGTGGATTAAAACAGCAAAGGTTTCTTTCTCATTCATGCCACATGTCCTTTGTGGTGGGCAAGGAGTTCTACACAACATTCTCAGTTAGGGACCAAGCTGGGGGAGGCCCCAGCCTCATGAATGTCACAGCCACTGGAGACGGGACAAAGGAGGGGTGGAGAGTTGAGCACCGACAATGAGATGGTTTGGCTGGAAGTTCCACATGTCACTTCCACTCATTTCACGGGCCAGACAAGTCACTCGGCCATACCTAATGTCAAGGGAGTCAGACAAGGACCTCCTTCTGTGATTTCTCAGGGAGGGGAGAACTGAAAATACTACTGAGCGGCACTAACATCTGACACACCCACACTGTATCGTGGTGTGAGGAGAGGCTGGAATTCCAAGATAAAGATTGTGTTTTTATCTATTTTGCAGTGAGGAGTTATCATGGGATTTTGGAGGAAAGGAGTGACATAACAAAGATGATAAATATAGACACTGATTTTAAAAAGTTAAATTTTTTGTTTATCAAGTAAAGTCATATGTCACATGATTATGACTTGCAATCTGAATAAAAATCCCCTTGGTGAGTATTGTTCTCTATTAGCTAAGTAATGGATAGATTAGATTAGAATTGATTCACAATAATGAATTTTTTTTCTCCCATGTGAATTTAACCAGTCTAATAAGAGCTTTATAAATAACTAATGAAAGAAGGCAGTTGTGATGCTTATAATATGAATTCTCCTACCACAGAAAATTAGACCCATCTATTGAACAACAAATATCCCCTTGTGAAAGTAAAGGTTTCTTCTATCATGTCACTTAATCAGATTTAGAAGCATAATTACCATCATGCAATTTGAACTAAATATATTAAAGTATTTCTTTTAAGTGAAAATAATTGGAAAACATCAGGAGCAAGCATTTATATTTGAGGCACCTTGAGAAAGTTAACCTTGGCAAAGGTTGGAACAATTACAGCTACTTATCACTGCTGCTGTTTTCCCTCCCACATTGACAACAGTGAAAGCAAAATCCTGGCCTCATATAGTTTGCATTTGATGTGAGTACTGTCAAATAGAAGGGGATAATTGAGTTACCCTTCTAAATTGAAAGAGGGAGAAGAGAAAACAGCAACAGCCTAAAATCATGTGGTACAAAGTATTCAACCTGTAAGAGGGAAACACTTTTTGGAAATGATATATAACCACAACAGACAAATGCAGACTTGAGAAATGCAGCCTCGATTCTTTTCAATGGGAATATTGAGCTTCAAAGAAGAATAATATCCATCTATTATCTCTCCTAATTTATTCTCAGTTGAAGACTGAAAAGCAAGAATTCTCTTTTTCTTTAAAAGGATAGCCTTTGCCAGAGGTGTCTGTTGTGAAGGAGAAATCTGGGTACCTTTGGGAGAGCTGGATTATTATGTCCCATGCTACTTCTTATAGTAGGTACACCCTGCCCTCCACTCACCCTTCCCGACTGAAGTCCTAGAAGAAGTCAACAGCCTTTAACTTCTTGGCCAAGTTTTCTGTACTTCTTCACCTGTCTTGAAGATTCATATTGGGAGTGATGGAGAGCTTGGCAAGTGCCCATCCTGCAGATCACCAGCCAGCAATGCTACCTTGTCCCCGTGGCAGCAGGCTTCATGTTGTGCTCGGGAGGAAAAGACATGTGATGCAGTCTTGGTAGGGTGTTGGCAGCTAGCCCCATCCAACCAACCTTGCCCTTGTGAGTAACGTCATTCCGTTGATACTAACGTGACAAAACCTAACAAGATCTGAGTTTTCCATCAGACGTGGAAGGGCAAGAACATTTCAGTGACACATTAAGCCCCTTAATTTACATCATTCATTTCAGCAAACACTGGGTACTTCCAGGTGCCATGGCCTGTGTTAAGTGCTGAGAAGACAGTCATGGGCCCTGCCTTTGTGACACTTAGAATCAATTAATAGTTGGGAAGACTGGCATTAAATAATTCCAAGAGTGAATAGTGAGAAAGCTTTAGATGGCATGGGAGCCTATAAAGAGGGATATAACCTAGTCTTGAGAAACTCAGAAGTGGAGTTTAAGATGAGACCTGTAGAAAGACTTGGGACAGAGCCCCCCCAACAGGGTAGGAAACCAGGCTCTGTGAATGATGAAAGTAAATGAAGATAGCTGTACTCCTTAAAGACAAAATTCTCAGGGGAGTGGGTGTAGCTCAGTGGTTGAATGCTTGCTTCACATCCTAAAAAAAAATTCTAAGGTAACAGTTCCCATAGGTGATCTAGGACTCGCCGATGGCTCTGTGGTAAAGGAAACCCAGAGACCGTCAGTTTTGCTGCTCCACCATCCCTGGAGGATACTCTCCTCCATGTGGTTAAAGATGGCTCACCATCACATTTGCATTTCAGCCTGCAGGAAGAAAGGAAGAGAAGGCAAAGGCACACTCCTTTCCTTTAAGGGGCACAGCCCAGAAATCGCAGTGCTTCAAATTTAGCTTGCCTCCCAATGACCAGATCTAGGCATGTGGCACGCCAAGCTATAGGGGAGACTGGGAAATGTAGTCTTTCATCTGCTTTAGTCCAATTAAGACTTGAATACTCTAAAAGGAGGGAAGGATAGATATCAGAGGGACAACGAACAGCCATAATAAGCTATTTGACATCATCGCAACTATAGATATCTTCCTCCATGATTGTGCTGTCCAATATGGTGGCCATTAGTCACTTAAAATGCGGTTGGTCCAAATTGAGATGTTTTGTAAATGTGAGATACACACCAGACTTCAAAACCTTAGTGCCAAAAGAGAGAGAAAAATATATCTCATTAATAATTTTACATTGATTGTATGATAAAATGACAGTACATTTGATATATTGGATTAAATATTAGATATTATCAAAAATCAATTACACCTGTTTCTTTTTTACCTTCCTAATGTGGGTACTAGAATATTTTAAGTTACATATGTGGTTCACTTTTTATTTCTACTGTATAGCACTACAGGGTAAAGTGCTCACTACAGGAGAGACAGGTGTAAGTCCCCAAAGTTAATGTAAATAGGATGCCATAAGTGCCGAAAAACGGGTCCAAAGTGGGGTGAAGAGAAGAAAGAAGCAAAGAGATAGAAGAAGCGTCACCTCTTGTAGAAAGGGCATTTGAGCTGAGATACTGGAATTATAAGAATTTCTTTCAGATGGAAGTGAAAAAAGAGTAAGAAATTCTTTAACAGAAGAAAGAGTGTGAACAAAGAAAGTGGAGCAGAAAATCCTGGAGACAGAGGGGTGTGGCTGGAGGAGGGAACTGGGTACAAACCCTGGAGGCCCTTTAGTATTGCACAGAAGACTCGGATCTTAAAAGTTCACCTGAAGCAGAAGGAGTTTTCAACAGCTTCTCAGTCATGTGCATGTTACTGAACCCTCTCTCCAGCCCATTTCCTCGCCCATTAAAAGGGGATAAGCTTGCTTATTTCAGAGCATTGTTATGTATATTAAACCAGATAATGTGTGTAAAGCCTTAAGACAGTGCCAGCAAATAAAAATGTCCCAATTAGTTACTGAATGAATGAACACATAGATGAAGGATCTGGAACTTCAGTTCTATCTGGTGGCTCCGTGTACAGACAGATTTCAAGGGTTTACGTACAGCTTTTGAAAGAAAGCATCAGTGACCATTAAATTCCATGAATAGTTCCTTGAATGCAGAGGGTAGGTAACACAAACTTTTCCCTAAGAGTCAATGCCTTTCCACAGAGGACATGAAAAGGACCAACGAATACTTCTCAGCTGACATGAGGCCTTAGCAGTGTGATGATGGGTAACTTTTTTGTTAAGGCTTTTACATAATCAAGTAGATTGACCCTGACATACCAGGATAGAGGTGTTGGGTAGAAGTGGAGTAAGAATTGACAGCATATCACAAAGTCCTGAAATGGAACTTCTTTTATTTCAACAGCACCCTCTGATGTGTCTTCTCTGTAATCTGGTGGGGGTTTTTGCAAGCTGCCAAATGGTTATGAAAGTTTGAAATGTTCTACTAATTCTGGAATGAAACTAAGTATAGGCTGTGTCTGCAAGCATCCACTACATCAGATGCTGCTGTCAAAAATTATTTTTCAGTCTCGGTCTACATGGTAGAGGGGGAAAGCGTTTGTTTCGTTTTGTGGGTGGACACTTTAGCACGCTAAAGACACTTGATTGAGTGTCTCTGCCTCCCTCTACTCTTCTCTTGTCTTTGCTGAGCTAGCCCTGTGTTCTTACTTCAGGCTGTCACTTCATTAGTCACTTATATATGGCATTTTGAAGGAATGCTAATTGAGGGACTTTACTATTAGCTTCTAACTAATCGTTCTGACAGAAAGCGTCTCCTGTGCAAAGGAAGAGGAGGAACTCAAGTGTTTTGGCTTCTCTATGCTGACATGCGTCATTTTATATTTGAAAGGATATGTGACAGAGTAGTTATCAGTGTCCCTCATCAACCATTTTTGCATCTCATCTCTGTAAACTACCCTCTTCTTACTCACTATGGAAGATATTTAGATCATTCTGTCCTAGATCTATCTTTAGTCTTTCTGTCCATATTTCTACCCATCAATTCATTGATTTAATAAACATTGACTGAGTCCCTCTCTCAGCCCTGGTTTCCTCACAGGTAAAATGGGAGAGTGCCAACCTCATTGGGCACTTTTGAAGATCAAATGAATGAATACGTATAACCAGTTTAAAATATTGCTTGAAACAAGTGAATATTTAATAAAGGTTCTCTATGTTCATTATTACATGTGCCGGGCACTTTGTGGAAGATGGAAATATGATTAAGACATGGCCCTCCCCCTCTAAATTTTAAAGTCTCTTAAATATGATCAAGAAGATGTTTCAGATAAGTCACCTTGCAATAAATAAAATTTGAAGCTAGTTCATTATTTTCATCAATGGTGTCATTTACTGGGTATTTAATGTTTATATTTAATAACTGTGTGTTTTTGCATGGCTCCATTTTGAGAAAGAATAAGACTATAAAAATCATGCTCTGCTGTATCACAGAATCTTGAAACCTAATAGGGACCTTAGAAGTCAGATGGGCCAGTCTAATTCCCAGTGTGAGAATCATTCCCATGATAGCCAACTATCTATATCACAGCAGAATGCAATGGAACAAATACCTCTCAAAATTTGGGGGTTCTGGTGATATGGCACAAAACTGCATTAGCTTTTCATCAACTGTGGCCTATAGGACGGTAACATGCTTCATCCCACAACTTCACATGTACTTCAGTTTTTAAACCTAAAAGTGAACTTTACTTTTGTGTCTTTTCAACTTCAATTTTTAGTCAATGATCTTGGTTATGTCTTAGTAGGATACCAAGCCTAGATTTGTGCCTTCCATCCATCTGATGAGCATAACTTCTACATCTCTAACCCATGGACAAAGTAACTCAACAGGACAGGACTAAGGGCAGAGCAATACTCAGCTTCATCATTATAATAACTAGCATTTATTTAGGTCTTAACTAAGTGCCTTCACATATATACTGATATATGACTGAAGGCTCAACAACATATGTATGACAGCTAACATTTATTGAGTACCTACTACGTGACTGGCCTTATACTGAGTTTTATCTCACTTAATTTTCCCACCAGTCCTAGGAGGAAGGGAATATGTCACCCCATCCTTAAAGAGGAGGAAACTGAGGTTAAAGAAATTAAGTTACTTGCCCATAAAAAGTTCTTTAATAAAATAAAAGGCTAGGATTTGAACTTATATCTGTGCAGCCCCAAAGGGTACATCTTTAAGCAATACTCCAGTGCTGCTAGATGAGAACATTGAGGTACAGAGAGATGGAAGGACTCCCCCAAATCATGAGTCTGGTGAGTTGTTTCTCCAAGACTCAAGCTCACACACTATTAGAAATGCCCCTTTGGCTCTCTCTTCCTTGGCGCTACCTACAGAGGTGACTGCCATCTCCTACCCAGCATCATGGCTGTCCTCAGACCCCTTGTGAAATCCAAGATCATCAAAAAAAAGACCAAGAAGTTCATCTGGCACCAGTCAGACAGATATGTCAAAATTAAGTGTGACTGGCAGAAACCCAGAGGCATTGACAACAGGGTGCGGAGGAGATTAAAGAGCCAGATCTTGATGCCCAACATTGGTTATGGGAGCAACAAGAAAACGAAGCACATGCTGCCCAGCAGCTTCTGACAGTTCCTGGTCCACAATGTCAAGGAGATGGGCGTGCTGCTGATGTGCAACAAATCTTACTGTGCTGAGACTGCTTACAATGTTTCTTCCAAGAAACACAAAGCCATTGTGAAAGAGCAGCCCAGCTGGCCACTAGAGTCACCAGTCTAATGCCCAGCTGTGCAGTGAGGAAAATGAACAGACAGTTTATTTTCAAGTTTTATTTGTGTGAAATAAACCATAGAAAGAGAAGAGGGAAGGGAAGGGAAGGGAAGGGAAGGGAAGGGAAGGGAAGGGAAGGGAAGGGAAGGGAAGGGAAGGGAAGGGAAAACAATTCCTCCAATGACGTTCAGCCATGTTGAGTTGAGTCTGTTTCGTATGTACCCCTTCAACATCCTCTCTCATTTCTCTCTCTGGCTCACGGAGCTATCATGAAAGCCTTGGGTAAATAAATATATATAACCCTTTTATCATTACCCTGCTCTGTCAACAAAGTCACCTACCCAATTATGCGTGTAAAGCTTCCTAAGACAACCAAATCATTTCAAAAATGCTTAAGGTTATCGGTTATGTAACTGAGAATATTTCATTGTCACAATGAGAGCCAAACACAAGCAATGGAACCTATCCAAAGGGGAAGAAAGCTACATCAATTAATAGAGGGACAGGCACAGCATAATGACTCCTCTGTTCCAGGAAACCACATCAGAGGTAGCACTCTGCAATCTAGGTAGAACTCAGTAGTCTTTGTGACATGGCATTCTCTGGTCTTATTTCTGTCAGCTTCTCTTTTCTTCTTTGACCTGACTAGGGTAGGTGTTTATGCATTTTATAGTAATTGCTGGCCTAGTATCCTCTTGATGGTACATTAAGTCGGAGTGTTCTAACAACTACCTTCTTTCTGAGGCTTAATGACACTGCAGTAACAGATGGGTGAGCAGAACCTAGAGTTTCTGAGGGAATCGGATGCCCAGCTTAACGTAATTGGAAGCAGTATGGCAGGAGCCTTTGCAACTCAAATGGATCCAGAATTTGGTGTTCACGTAATCAGCATCAAGCCAAGAACTGGGGAGTTCCTGCAGAGCCTGGAGAGAAGCCTAAATGTAATTGTTTGGTTTTTAAAAGCTTTCCTTTTCCTTGAAAGCTCTGTCATCTTTGAGCTAAAAAACAAATCTTGACAATTCAAAAAGGAAAGATAACAGAAATGTCGTAACAATAACAGTCTAGGAATTCCTGCGTGAACAATTTATGGTTTTGATCTCTGGAGAGGTTAAAAAAATATTTAAATATAATAAATCTGATTGCTATTGTATAGCCCATTTACAACATATAGTAATTTGTATGTTTTATGATTACACTGCTCTGATTTTTTTTCAATATGAATTTAGGCACTCTACTAAAAAGGAATCTAAAATACAAAATATAAATAACTTAGATTCCATTAAGGAAAGGAAGGGAAGAAAGAGAAAAGGAAGGAGGGAGGGAGAGAGAAGGAGGGAGGGAGGGAGGAAGGGGGATGACAAAACATATACCATAAATGAGTATACCAGGGGGACAGATATGGCTCAAATGGTTGGGCATCCATCTCCCATATTGAAGAACCTGGGTTCGATCCCCAGGACCTCCTGGTAAAATAAAGAAAAATATAGAAGGCGTGCGAGCTGCCAGGCCCCGCATGCGGGTGCACCGCCAGGCCCCACGCAGGCATGCCAGGTCCTGCCAAGCCACACAGCAAGATGATGATATAACAGGAGAGTGACACAAGGGAGAGCCAAGACGAGACGCACTGAAAAACCAGGAACTGTGGTGGTACAGGTGGCAGAACGCCTCTGTCCCACATTGGAAGTCCCCAGGATCGAATCCCAGTGAAGACAGAGGAGAAGAATGACAAGAGAGGGCAGGAAACAGACACAGAGAATTGCCCAGCGATTGGATACAAAACAGCAAAATGGGGGGTGGGGGGGGAGGTTAAAATTTATCGATAAAAGTAAATAAATAAATAAATCTTTTTTTCAAAAATGAGTATACCAAAACTGGTTCCGATTTTTAAGATACTTATTAAATAGTAGTATTCGAATTTTGAAAAACCTCAAATTCTTTTCTTTCCTTTTTCTCTTCCAATTCCCTCAAACACTAAGATATGACTTTACAATAAAAAAATATTATCAGCCAGAGTCAACTAGCCACTTCTTCAGTTCCAAGGGTCTACATTCCATCTGTATCCTTCTTAATTTCTCTTCAGCATTTAGTACGGACAACCCTTTTCTTTCCTAGTTGCTGTGTGGTTTTTCGCCCCCATGGTCCCATGGTATCTTACTTCTCAGAATCACTGTCAAACTTCCCTCTTGGTTGGTGATGGTTAAGTTCATGTGTCATCTTGGCTAGGATGGCATCCAGTTGTTTGGTCTCAAGCAAGCACTGGCCTGTTTGTTACTGTGAGAGTATTTCATAGATGGATTTGCATCTCTCATCAGTTGATTGCATCTACTGTCTGATTGCATCTATAATCAACAAAGGAGATTGCCCTCAGCAATATGGGGATCTCCTCATCAAATTAGTCAGAGGTCTTAAAAACTGAATAGAGGATTTCAGAATTCAGAAAGAAGAATTTCTGCCTCTACTTCAGTCAGCCAGCTTCTCCTGGGGAATTCCATTTCACCTTCATTGGAGTTTCCATCTTGCAGCCTGTCCTATGAAATTAGGATTGGCCAATTACCACAGTCTCATGAGCCAATTCCTGTAATAAATCTCTCTCCACCCCCCTCCCCTCTACATAAATATCTCCTGTCAGTTCTTTCTCTGGAGAATCCTGATTAATAAATGGTCTCTATTCTTTTCTTGACTCCTCAGTGAACAAGATTTCACTTCTATGTAAAATTTATATTAACAATGCTATCAACTTCCCATTGTTTAGGATAAAATTCGGAGTCCTTCTCATACTCCACAAAGACCTGTATGATCTGACCTTCTTTCCTCGACCCTATCCCAGCCCCCTTGTTGACAATGTTCCAGCTACTCTGGCCCTTCGTAGAGTTCTTGGAATAACACAGACTTGCTCCTCTTGAGGGCCTTAACTCTCCTTACTGGCACCTCTTCCCTGGTACGGATATCTTCTGCTACTCAAATGCCCCTTCCTGAGAGAGCCCTTCTCTGACCACCCTTTCCCCCCATGTGCCACTCTCTATTCCATCACATAGCCCAAACTTCTTCACAAACACTTATCACGAGCTATGTAATATTATTTATCTAATTGCCTTATTTGTTTTCCATCCCCTTTCATTGGAGCAGTAACTTCATCTGTTTTATTCATAGCAGTTTCTGCACATATAACTAGGACCTAGCAATGAATGGGCATTCAATAAATAGTTGTTTAAGGGGGTGTATTAGTTTCCTAGAGCGTCCATTAAAAAATGGCACAGCTTAAAACAACAGAAATGTATCCTCTCACAGTTCTAGAATAGAGATGTCCCAAATCAGAGTGCCTGCAGGGCCACAGGCCCTCTGAAGGTTCTAGGGTAGAATCTTTCCTTGCCTCTTGGAGCTTCTGGTGACTCCTAGTACTCCTTGACTTGTAGACACACCACCCCAATCGCTACCTCTATCTCCATGTTGTCTTCCCTCTGTATCTCTGTCCTCTCCTCTTGTTATAAGAACAGCAGGCATTGGATTAAGGGCCCGCCCTAAACCCAGGATTATTTCATCCTGAGGTCCTTAATATATCTGCAAAGATCCTATTTCCAAATAGGATCACATTCTGAGGTTCCAAGTGGATATGAATTTTGGGAGACACTATTCAACCCAATACAGGGAAAGAAGGAAGGAAATGGGGAGGGAGAGTGGGTGGGAGAAAGGAAATGTATTTCAGTCATTCATCAAACATTTGGCGGTGCCTCCTAATACCAGGGATAGTGCTAGATGCAGGGAATGCCAAGAAAAATAAGCGCAATGCATCTCCATGGCAAGCCCTCCATCAGTACTTTTTTGTAAATGAATGAATGAAAAAGAAGTCACAGTCCCTACCCCATAAGCTAACTATATCTATTGTAATAGCAGTAGTCCGTACATACTATTATTCAACTAGCTTTTGTTTGTAATTGCTTGCAAGGCTAAAATAGATTTTATATGACTTAAGCGACCATTGGAACCCTAGTAAGATGATCTATAAAATTATGAAACTGCAGAATATAGTCTAAAATCCCAGGCCTTATCCTACCTCACCTTCCCAACCCTGTCTCATTACCTTCCCAGCACACATCTTTTGTCTGGAAGCTTTCTTTCCCACTGCACAAGCCCCCGACTGTCTTGCTGGCCTTGGCTCACACAGACAAATGAGGGGTTCATTTGGTAAAATAAATAGGAGCATGGGGTCTGAAGTCAGGCAAACTTGGGCTGGAATCCTAGTTCCTTTACTCAGCAGTTATGCAGCTGCAAAAGCCTACCTAACAGCTCTATGCCTCTCATGTTCCATCTGTAAAAAGGAGTTGTCAATCATTCTTAATTCAGAATGGCTTTGAGAATTAAACTATGCACAGCCTTTAGTGCAGTGCTCAACACTGTCAACAGTCCATAGCTGTTAGCCATTCTTCTCTTACTAAATTATACCTATCCCTTACGTTCAGTTGTCTTTGACCTCCATCAAGCCAACCAGTCTTCTTGGACCAGTCTCTCCTCTGGATTCTTTGATGCTGATTTTTATTGTTTCAACTATGAGCTCTCCATAATAAAACTGTAAGCTCTTTCAGGGAAAACTCAGGTCATACCAGCAAAAAGCAGGTTCTTGAAAAGTCCTCGATTAATTAGAATTGTGTATTACAGTGTTGGAAGATTTGAACACACAGTTTGTGGTGCTATGGAACTTTAAATTCATATTAAATACGTCTACAATATTATATAATTCTAGACTTTCACATATAATCAAAGGCTTAATCATAATGAGCAGCATTTATGGAAGGGCAATTAACAGATTCCCAAAAGAACTAGAAATAGTAAATTGCTAATAGCATCCCTAAGGTGTTGATTTTTGCTGTTAATAATTAAGTAATTTAATAATGGAGGCAGTGTGGACTGAAATTAAAAAAAAACAACAACACTGGGTTAAAAGCCAGATGACCCAAGTTTTGATCCCTGCCCTGCCATTGTGTGACCCTGGACCAGCCACTTATCTACTCATCTTTCATGTGAAAAGTCATATTAATTTAGTGATTTTCAAAATGTGCTCCTAAGTCCTTAGAGTTGCATGGATAAAGTTTGACTTCAAACTTCATTGTTACATATATTTAGACTATTTACAAACTGTTATAGAAACAACATCTACACACCTGCATTAGGAACTAAAAATGCATTGTCTTGTGTAGATTGGGATGGAGATTCTCTGTTTAATGCAGAGCATCCTGAAATTAGAAAAGAAACTTTTTTCAGAAACTTTGACTATTTACCATGACTTATTTAAGCATATCAGAATTTGCTTGATCAAGGCGACTGAATAAAATATAGAACTAAATAAGATATGATTGCATCTGTCGTCCATGAAACAGTTTCAAAAGCCTTTGCTCATAAAAAAATAAGTTCAATTTATTTAAAAATAATAATAATTTATCTGTTTTAACAAGTTAAGTTTCTGGGTAATATTTTATTTGCTACAAAAGTAAACATCTCTTCTAGATAATCTTTAAGGTTAACTTTAGCTCTCACGTTCTATAAAAATCATACTTACAGCCTAATAAAATCTTACAGTCTCTGGTATGAATGCTTATAAATTAAAAATTCTCAGTAGAGTCATCAGCATTTCTGTCTTTAACCTGGTTTTCACATACTTTAATAGTTTTTTAAAAATCCATTCAATTCCAATACAATGCAATTTCAAGTCACCTTATAAGCCATTATTATTGTTCTAAGTCTCCAGATTATTCCAGATCTGTCCAGAATATTCTGTTTTTCACAAGATACCCTCTCCTTGAATTTTTTTCACTGTCTAAATAAACCTGTCAAACAAAGCATTGATTTCTAATTCATCACAAGAAGAAACTCCTCTCTCATACATTCTGTTTCTTCCTCGAAACTTTGACCCTACCCTACATAAATGAGTGTGGTATGAGGGTAAGTACAAGGCAGCCCAATGATTTTAAAGAAACCTATTTTAATTATGATAATAAAAATATTCTCATGTATAACTCCACTTATTACTATTGACAACCATTATATTAGAAAATCAGCCCAGCCTGAGTCTTCACATTGTCAGTTACAGAATGCATGCAAGAGGAAAACAGAATTAGGAAGAGGGAACCAGGACAACTTTACTTTAAAGAAAGGGTGAATGGGGAAATTACAAGAATTATTTGATTTATTACCCACCAAGCCTTGGTACAACCAGGAAATAGAAAAGGTACTCCCTGGCCTATTTCTAGCCTACCGAATTAAATCTAGTTTAATTCATGAAAAGACCTAAGGCGTGTAGGCTTTTGAATGACTGACTTGGAACATAATAAAGTCCCAAAAATATTAATAGATTTGTTATAGCCTGAATGTTGATTTATTGAAAATGTCATAGCAGCCTATGCAAATTCATTCTTAAAGCGAGTGTATGGCAGATGTGCTTGGTTGGGCAAAGTTTTGCATGAGCTGGTCCCACTGCTTCATTTTCCCATCTACATACAGGGAATCTGGGCATCAATTGAACCAGATACTTAAGAGCAGAGATTTTTGAGTCATACCAGTGGTTCTCAACTGTGGGCAATTTAGCCCTCCCACCCCACCCCCACCTCCCCGGGGGATGGGCTCATTGGGCAATGTCAGGAGACATAGTTGGTTGTCACAACTCGGAGAGCGCTACTGCCATCTAGTGGGTAGAAGCCGGGGATGCTGCAATGCACAGGATGTTCAAGAGCATTCTGCAAAAAAAAAATTGTCCAGCCCCAAACGTCACTAGTTCCAAGGTGGAAGAATTCTGAGTCAGGCTCCCTGAGTTTAGTTCTGACTCTGCCTGTACCAGAAACTCGCTTGGGTAAAGTTGACCAACCTTCTCAAGCCTCAGTTGGCTGATCTTTAAAAGGAGCAATTCCCATTACCTACCCCACAGGTGGTTGGAAAATGAGATTTAGGACACTGCCTGACTCATAATAAGATCAGTGTATCTTAATTACTAGTAGTAATGATAACAACAACAATGAAAGCTTCTTTCAGATTTGCTGTCCTACCTGGAGGTTTACAGTGTTTCTCAGCTTTCTGAAAGGATTGTGGTTTGAAAAGCTAATCAACTAGGTATTCGGAAAATGGCCATGTGCTGAAACTAGAAAAATTTTCTTTAGACTAAAATCCTTCCATGATCTAAATGTGCCACTCCCATGCCCCTAAGAGGTGAAAGAGGTCACAATGAGTAATAGGCTTTTGGAACTACTAATGTGCTATTTGGAGGGGAAAAAAGGTGGGGGGGGGCGGCTGCTACTTTCAGGGATGTGATTTCTGAGGTAGGGATGGAATGGTAGCTTGCCAAAGTTTACTGAATTCCATGGGCATTTCATGTGCTTATATGCTGAAAATTAATACAACTCCATATGAAAGTGAGTATCCCATCCCTAAACTTATAGGCTAAGTTCGACTTATGCTGAGGCCAGCACCCTGAGGCTAATTAGCACTTAGGCGTGACAGATTCCTTCAACCATGCTCAATCTTTATCATGGATTTTCGGTGGGGAAGCTAAAATGAAGCCCTTGGAAACATTTGGACAATCATTAGCAATTGCTCCGGAATTTATACGAAGCCAATTCGGTCACCAGTTGAGAGAATAGTTACAGCTATTTCATGTAACGCTCAGCATCTCTGGGTTAGGGCTCCTTTAAAAATATGCAAGTATTCCTTGAATTGGAATCGGATTGCTAGTTGTCCTGAATCAGAACCATCATTTAGCTGCTGACAGCCCATGAATTTTGTCTCTGGCATTTTCTCAGAAGACCAAGTTTGCTTTCAAACTTGAAAAGAAGTGGAGAGAGAAGGAATGATTCTGTAATACCAGACTTTGCTGATTAAATTCAGTGAAGGTGCTACAACTGTCTGTGGAACTTCCCCCGAATCATAAAATGTTAACTATGCCAACAGTTACTAAAAAATCTGAGATGAAATGCTTAAAGTGCTTATGGAAGTCATATTAGAAATCTATTATAACATGGCCTTTTGTTTTAGTACCAAAAAGTTGGGGAAATCTTCTATGGAACTCTTGTAAAAATTCAATTAACCTTTGTGCAGAAAAAAAGAAGACCCAAAGACAGTGCCAGAATTGGGGTCATTAGTCACGTACTAGCTTCATGGTCAAGGAGAGCCAAGTACTCAAAGTCAAACACTCTGAAAGTCAAACTAACTTGCAGGGGATTGCTAATACCATGGAAAACATTCTTCATGCTTCCATGCCTATCCAATATACAGTGGTACTTTATCTCAATTTTTTCTAAAATATTCAAAGTCATATATAGAAAATAGGTCCTTAAAAGCTAATTATCAAGCTAACTAGCTAATCCATGACCTCCAAATTTCTCCCTTAAAATACTTATCTATGTTATTTTATATATTTACTAAGTTTCATATCAGGTACAATTTTTTCTTTGACTTAATAGTGGGGATAGGGACAGATTTCTATATAAGTTTCTTGAGGGAGATTATTTTGATCTTGACATATCTGCAAGGACTGACAAATGATCTTTTTTTTTTTTTTTTATTATGGGTAAAAATCAAAATTCTCACAATACATACAAACATTTGTAAAATGATATATAAATATATATGCATATATGTGTATTTGCTTACAAAAATGTTATTTATATATATAGACAAATGTTCTTTAAATGGTTAGTAAGTCCTTGGGAAGTTGTTAGTAAATGCTGTGTTACACAGTTCCTAAAAGTGGTTATTTGAGCAATAAAACCTTAAATCTATCATTTGATGAGAAGTCTAGTTGAGTTTTCCTGGGTTTTGTTTCATGTTATTTGTTGAATATACAATTTTAATTTTTAAATTTATTTGAAAATCATCTACTTTTCTTCATTTTAAGTAAGTGCAGAAACTATCAATGGTAAATCATGATGTTATTGCACTCCTCCCCCAAAATGGAACATATTTATTTACCAGTGTCACACTCTAACAAACTGGATTCTCCTTTCCTTTCTTCCTTTTCTTCCTTTCTTCTCTTCCTCTCTTCCTCTTTTCCTTTCTTCCTCTTCT
Source organism: Tolypeutes matacus (assembly GCA_026826555.1). Taxonomy (NCBI): domain Eukaryota; kingdom Metazoa; phylum Chordata; class Mammalia; order Cingulata; family Chlamyphoridae; genus Tolypeutes; species Tolypeutes matacus. The sequence continues at coordinate 1,675,070 of JAKSZT010054281.1, read as the reverse complement.
CCTGTCTTTCTCTCTTCCATTCTAAAAAATTACCCAGACTGATTTCTAATGAAAAGAGAAAACAATGACGCAGGATCTGTGTCAATTCACTGATGTGTTCTAGGGCAGAGCCAATGAAGAACAATAATATAGAGATCAAAAAGAATTATAGTGAAACCTATGATTAAATGAAAGCTGCTCTTTTTTATTACCAAATTCACTACCTATACTCGTTGTTTTTTCTTTACCTTTTCTTTACCTTTTCCTAAAATGTTAGGGAAATTTTAGTGCTGAAGTTTGGGGGCGGGGGGATGCTTTCATTCTCAAAGGAAAACCCAAATGAATTTAATTGGATGAGTCTTTTTCAACAATAGGTTTTATAGGTTTTGCTTAGCTTTGAAGGAGTAGATACAAAAGATTTCAAGAATAGTAAACAACATATGTAATTGAGAATATTTCACTTAGCTTGAATGTGCTTGGTGATTTATAAAGTTAAAAGGCAGTGACAGCTTGCTTCTCCACAATGCACTCCAGTAAACGGTCTCAGATCTTTCCCTCAGGAATCCCCATTTGGTGGTTCTGGATTGCTTTTTGCCCTGTCTGGTTACCATGGAGTAAAGTGTACCATCAGCTTTTGTTTTCAGTTACCAAGTGGTTGTTAGAGCCTAGCTTATGAAAATGATTTCTCTAATGCTAATTAGTTACAGCAATGAAATTAAAAGCTGTGCCTGCTTTTCTTCTTAGTTCTCTTCAGCATGTGCAGATGCAGGTATTTCAGATAAGGATTTAAATTACTAATTATGCTTTCTGGCAAAAGAAAACACTTACTTTATTTGTAATGAGTTAGACTTTAACTCTTTCCTTACCTTCTACTGGAGCTTCCAGATAGACAACTTTCTCCAAAGGAGTCAACATTTCCCAAGTTGTGACTGTTTTCCATAAAAGTTTGCTTGGCTCCTTCTCCAGGAGCCATCCAGCTACAAGAGACTAATTACAACAATGTTAATAAAACTGATATAATCAAATTCTGTTTCTGACATTTACTAACTCTCTGACTGAAGCAAGTTGCTTAATCTCTTCCTTGTCAGTGAAAGCAAGGGAATGAGGACCTATTTCCAGGCTTGTGTCGGTGGTTAAATGGGCTAATCGAGCCAGCTTCGTGGACACGTGGCCTGCACAGTTGCCCAGCTTTTGGTTCAGTGCTCTGTTGTCTCCGTCTTGCAATTCTTAATAATGTTTGAACCAGGGGTCGTTTTGCACTGGACCCCACACATCTTGTAGTTAGGCTAAGCTAAGTGGTGCCGCAGTAATAATAAATACTCCAAAATCTCAGTGGCTTAACCCAACTTAACTCAAGAAAGTTAGTTTCTTGCTCATCTACGTGTCCAGCGCAGGTCAGAATTTGGCTTCATAGTCACATGGGTTCCACAATCTCCATAGCAAAGGGAAGGGAACTAGAATTGTGCCCTGGCCTTAAAGCTCTCACCCAGGAGTGATATATGTCACTTCTGCTCACATTTCTTTGCCCAGAACCAATCACATGGACTTGCCTAACCTTAAGGGGATGGGAAGCACAATTCTACCCTGTACCAGAAAAACAAAAATAATTGGGGAATGGCAGCAACACTTTCACAATGTATGGAGAGTCTTATGACACCTGTTAGTTGGAATCTACTCTTTAGAGGAGTAAATTTTGAATTCTCAAATTTTTGAAAATGTTGTGAGTAAAACTGAAATAACATTTCTAACAAAACAAAACCAAATTACCTGAAAGCAAAATAATTTCTTCTTTAAAGGAAGTCCTTAATTTTCTTATTTTCCAACAAGTTCACGATTTTCTTGATTTGTCGTCTTCCCTGGGGACAAAGCATATGCTGAGAAAGTTAATGTTGCAGCTTCAGGACTAAAACCTTCCTCTGTGAATTGAAACACTTAAACTAGTATTGCTGATTCCTTCATTACACTTTCTCAAAATTGAAATGGCATTTTGGTTTGTTTTCTGGTTGTAAAATATAAATGTATCATCATAACACATTTGAGCAAGATGAAAAAGTATAAAGTTAGTGTAAAAAGTTAAAATCAGTAGAGATCCCACTGCTTACTATTACTTCATTATCTTTCTAGGCATTTTAGGATATGTACCCATATTTTAGAATTCTTTTACAATGTTGGGATTTAAGACAGTTTGGGGCTTTTTTTTTTGTGGGTCCCAGAAAGGATCATATTGGTGTGGGACCCTTTGGTTGGATTAGATTCCATTGGGGGGGGGGCTTGATTGGATTGCTTCAGTGAGGCATGACCCAGGGTGGCTCTTGGCCCTCTTGCTAGAGTCCTTTATAAACAGAGGACTGAAAGCACAGACACACAGAGAAAAGTGGCAGAGACGAACATCAACAGAGCACAGAGGCACAGAAAGAGGCCCCTAGGAGGCTAAAAGAGAGGCCCCATGGAGAGAGGAGAGAGGAGAGAGGATCAGAACCTGTTATGTGCCTGATCACCCACAACTGAGCTCAGGGTGAAAGTGAACCTGGAGGGAAAGGCAGAGACCAGTAGAGCTGCCATTGTGCCTTGCCATGTGGCAGGAGTCCAGGATTACCAGCAGCCAACTTTTGACGAGACAGCCTCTCTGACAATGACTTAATTTGGACATTTTCACAACCTCAGAACTATAAGCTTTTTTTTTTTTTTTTTTTACTTTTTAAATTTTTTTTAGAAAAATTTTAAGGAAGCTTTAGATTACATAAATGTTACATGAAAATATAGGATTAACATCTTAACAATATTTAGTCTTGTAGTGCATGAACACAGAGTGTCCTTCCATTTATTTAGGTCTTTGTTGATTTATTTTAGCAATGTTTTGTAGTTTTCTACAAAACCTTTCATCCTTTTCATATATATATATATATATATATATATATATATTTTTTTTTTTTTAAGAAACTTAGATTACACAAATGTTACACAAAAAATATGGGGATTCCCATAAGCCCCACTTCCCACACCTTCCACACCCTCCCACATAAACATCCTTCATTAGTGTGGCACATTCATTACAATTGATAAATGCATCCTGGGGCATTGCCACTGAGCATGGACCATAGTTCACACTGTAGTTTACACTCCCACACAATTCTTCAGGCTATGGGAAGATATATAATGGCCTATATCTGTCATTGCAATGCCATTCAATACGATTCCCAAGTCCCGAAAAAGCATTATACCTGTCTTTCCCTCCCCCTCCCCCCAGAGCGTCCAGTGGCCACTGCCTCCATATCAATGCTGTAAGTTCTTCCATTGCTAGAATCACAACAACTCTGTAGTAGAATACCAGTAAGTCCACTCTAGTCCATAGTTCATTCCCCAGTCCTAAGGATTCAGGGATGGTGATGTCCAGTCCATCTCTAATTGAGAGGGGGCTTCGATCCCATACAGCCGATGGATATGACTTTCTTGCTTGCAGTTGTAGGCTCTCTCATTTCCTTGGTATAGTGGTTGTCCATGCTCACCTCCTTGTTAGCTGACCTGGGATGGTCCAATGACCTGGAGAGTAGGTATTGAACTCCACTGGGGCTCAGAGCCCAGCTGGCACATGGACAGCCCAAAGATTCAAGTCTCTTGGATATACACCTATCACCTCCAGCACCAAATATAGGTTCAAATAGAAGGTACAGATGAGCCATGTGTAGGGAAGCCATAATTGAGTCCAACTCTGTCACTCTCAGGAGCACAAACTCCAAAGTAAAGCCCACCGGCAAGGCACCAAACTCTGGAGCTATCTGCCCTGACCATAGGACCTGGGTGTCTCCAGAGCCCTCAGGAGCCCCACTATATGGGGTTGTATCCACTTTGGCAGTCTATGAGATCCTGCTGAGATGCGCATAAGCAAACCTCTTAGATCACCTCCCGGCTCACTTTGAAGTCTCTTAGCCATATAAACTCATTTGTATTTATCTTTTCCCCCTTTTCTTAGGTCTTTTTCCAGTTGCATTGCTAGCTGGTGCTTGATAGTAATCCCTCGGTGCCAGGGAGGCTCATTACCGGGGGTCATGTCCCATGCTGGGGGGACAGTGATGCATTCATATGCTGAGTTTGGCTTAGAGAGAGGCCACATTTGAGCAACAAGGAGACTCTCAGGAGGCAACTCTTAGGCACCCCACAACACTAGGCTAATTTCAATTTCAAGAGCAAAGGCTCACAAGCACAGTCATCAATATCAAGGGCCCATCAATGGACCATCCTCCTTTGCCAGTCATTGCCCATGCACTTGGGGGACAGTTGCTGCTCCATTAGAGAACGTGGCAGAGCTTTCCAGGATGGGAATTCAATATTCTTTGTTATTGTGTGAATTTCCATCCACTGTGACAATGCCCTGTGAACATTTGAACACATTTATATACCTTATATGTATGTCCAGGTAAACTTCCTCCCATGTATCCCCCATCACTGACACCCCACACCAATGATCCTCCCCTGCCCCCATTGTAACCTTTCTGTGATCTAAAGCCTCTTCAAAAATGAAGCCAATAAAATAGCCAAATACAATTAATAGGAAAATGAAATAATAAAGTTAGGTTTAAATATAAGAAATAAAATATATAAAATTTTAAAGAAAACTAAAATTAAAGTAAATTTTAAAAATTGGGATATTAAAGAATGATGAAAAATATTTTTTCAGAAGTTTTTTTGACATTTCACTGTAATATCTGTTGTCCTGGATGTACGGTAACATTTTCTTCTCTTTATTCCCCAGTGTCTGTCTTTTTTTCATTTTCTTTTTTAAAGAAGTTTTAGGTCACAGTAAAGTCACATACAGAATACAGGGGACTCCCATATATCCTACATACTCCGCCTTTTCCCCCTTCCTGTATGAATGCCTTTTTATATGCAGATCGTACATTTGTTACAACTGATACACAAATAGTGAAACATAGCTACTAACCATGGTCAATGGTTTACATTATGGTTTACATTTTAGACCATACAACTTTATAAATCTTGATGATATTTAACGTGACCTGTGTCCATCATTGCAAGATCATGCAGAACACTTCCACTGCCCACTAAATAGCCCCTTTTCCATCTATTCTACTCCTCTCTCCCCCTCCCCTCAGGGCCCATGGCAACCACCCAGCTTCACACCTTGGATGACAAAATTCACAGTTACGTGCAACAACACTGAGGGCTTGACACACTAGTTTGTCTTCCCCTATTAGGAAACATCCGTGTTCTCATGAGACTCCCACCCCTCTGTTTGAGAACACATCAGTCCTCCCCAGGATGGAAGTGCAGTTCCTTCCCACTCATTATGTGGGTCTCCACCCACTGATGCAACACATTATGACAACATGATCACTCGCACAATCCCTGGAAGCCTGCCCCAGGTGTGCCCTGCCCCGAGTGCCCACCCCCCATCCAACACTGTAAAACAGTAGCCATTCCTTGTCATATCACCATAAGAGCATCCCCAACTTTGTACTTTCAACCACATACCCACTAATCCCCAGTGTTCACCTGGTCCCTCCCCCAACCCTCTCCCCAGTTCCATGGACTATCCAACCCACCCTCCCTGCTCTACCCACCTATCAAACCTGTACCGCCCAGCCTAATAGTATCACTACCCTCCTGTCATATCCCTTCAATGCCCAACTACACATTTCCACCTTATCACAGATTACGCCCATATGGGCATTGGCTCACAAACTTCTCCCTTTCTATTTCCTGTAAACCTATCTTCCAGACAATAGCTCTCTGAGTCTGCTCAATTTGCTTAATTGAAAAACTATAAGCTTTTAGCCTAATAAATTACCATTATAAAAGCCAGCCCATATCCATGTGCCAGCTGGGCCCTGAATCTCAATGGAGTTTTGACATCTACTTTGCAGTTCATTGGTCTCTCCCAGGACAACTAACAAGGAGGTGAGGATTGACAACCACCATATCAAGGAACCAAGAGAGTCTACAACTGTAAGCAAGAGAGCCCCATCCATCAGCCCTATGGGATTGAAGCCCCCTCTCAATTAGAGGTGGAGTGGACATCACCATCCCAGAAACCTCAGGATTGGGGAACAAACTACGGACTAAAGTAGACTTACTGATATTTCTTCTATAGAATTACTGGGATTCTCTCAATGGAAGAAATTATATCACTGATGTAGAGGCAGTGGCCACTGGAGGTTCTGAGGGCAGGGAGAGGGAAAAACAGGTGTAATACAGGGACATTTTTCAAGACTTGAAATTGTCCATAATGACATTGCAACGACAGATACAGGCCATTAAATATCTTCCCATAACCTACAGAATCGAGTGGGAGAGAGTGTAAACTACAATGTAAACTATAATCCATGCTTAGTGGCAATGCTCCAAAATGTGTTCATCAATTGCAATGAATGTACCACACTAATGAGGAATGTTGTTAATGTGGGAAAGTGTGGGAGATGTGGGGAGTGGGGCAAGTGAGAATCCCCTATATTTTTTACATAACATTTATGTAATCTAAGTATCCTTTAAAAAATAAAAATTAGAAAAATAAAATGAACTAACAAATCTCTCTAAAAAAAAATACAGAAGGAAGAAGAATCAAGAAATGGAAAGATTCATAAGGCAAACCAGTGGCAGAATTTAAGCCATAAAACCAGTTATGTCTGAAATTTTCAAATAAACAAGCCAATAATGTTTTGTTTTGTTTTTTGTTAAAAAAAAAAAAAAAAAAAAAGACAGCCCATTTCTGATATTTTGCATTGGCAGCTTTTAGAAAACTAAAACACTTTTATTATACATCCTAATTTATACATAATGTTTTATTAAATCGTGTTGTGGTTATTAAATATTATTCTAAATTGTTTTATATGAAAACTTACATGATTGCATTAGTATATCTACATAAAGCTTATTTACTTTCTTATTTGAGAAATCATTCAGAATTTCTTGGAGAGGCCCCTTACCAGCTTTTTTGAGGACTGAATGAAATTATCCTTTTGCAAGTATTTTGTAAATTACTTATTATTCTATGTCTAACTATAACATTTTAAATAATAATTATTGCATTATTGTATTAATAAATATAAGTATTACTAAGTGCAATAGTAATAAAATTGTCTGAGTGTAATGTTTTAGTTTCCTTGACTGCTCAAGCAAATTCTGTGCAATGGTTAGCTTAAACAATGGGAATTTATTAGCTCACAGTTTTGAGGCTAGAAATGTCCAAATCAAGGCATCATCATAGTGAAGCTTTCTTCCCGAAGACTGCTAGTGATTCTTGGTCCTGGGCTCCTCTGTCACATGGCAAAGCACATGGCAGCCTCTCCTGACCACTACCTTCTCTTCCATGTTCCTTAACCTTGAGCTTCTTGCTTCCCATAGCTTTCTCTCTCTCTGTCTGAATTTCATTCTGTTTATAAAGGGCTCTAGTAAGACACATCCTGATTGGAATGAGCCACACCTTAACTGAAGTAACCTCTTCTACTTACAGTGGGTTCACACTTACAGGAATAGATTAAGTGTAAGAACATGTTTTTCTGGGGTACATAATTCCAAACCACCATATGCCATATGTTAATTTCACTTTCCAATGGAAATCATACTATCGAGAAATTAGATTTATATGAATAAGCATATAATTATGGAACTTTAGCGTGAGAAATGAGAACCATACATCTTGTTTGTTCAAGAGAGGCTGGTTTATGCCCTTGTCCTGAAGTACTTGCTGATATCCTCCATTTCACTCTCAAAATGTGCAATTGGACATTCAATTACATCATCATCCTACTTATGAATTAAGTCATCATACCACAAATCTTGGAAAATATGTCCTTAATCTGTCCCCGAGTGTGGTCATTTTATGGTCCTCTGAATAATTGAGATGGTACACATAGCAATTTATCCTTGTTCATTCAGTTCACTGTGATACAGCTCAGGTACCATCAAATATTTACTATTACTTTACAAAGATCTGTCAATTTCAGAACACCTTTGATTTAAAGACCAGTTACAATTTTCTCTCTCTGTATTCAATCCAATCAGTCTGAGCCAAGTGCAAATAAGGTATTAGCTTCTCTCCCAGATTATATTGCAAGCAAGGAGTTGCCATGACATTCTTTAGTCTGCTGCCATTATCAGGAGAACCTCATATTAGCAGTGTTTATACATTCTAGCAATGTGACAGATCTATTTAAATTTTCCCAATTCTAGTATTTTCCCATTTTTTATACAGAAAAAAAATTTTTTTTTAGTATCCTATCTAAAAACACCGAAGCAATTTATCCTTTCCCCTTCTCTATTGTCATACCCAAATGAAATTAGTTTAATTTCATCATATGATGCTGTAACTGAATTAAAGGAAATATCATCTTCATAACCTTTGTTCATTAACCTGATATGAAATAAAATTCCCAACAGTTCTTTCATCACCAGTACAAGTGACTGATAGCCTGCAAGCAGTGTCACTTGATGTTTTAACACTGCTCTTTTCCAAATGCTAGGTAGGAAATTCCACAAGAACAGTGTTCGCTAAGAATTAACCACACTGGTGAGTGAAGCGCTCTTGGCTCTATCCAACATCATCCAATTTAATTAAAAGACATAACGCTTCCTTCTTTGTCTGCCTTTCTGCCTAATTAGAGCTGCATTGTATTGGTTTGTATCAAAGCCATTTCACCTCAGCTCACCCACCAGTTACTCAGTTAGCAATTCCTATTAGCTGGCTCTCCGATTTCCATTCCCTTCCTTTTCATGCTAGATAACTTCTTTACAGATGATGGGAAGCAGGGTCTCATTTCATTGTAATTATGGGATGTCCCAGTTAGAGCCAAACAGTGTAGAAATTCCACACTAATTCAAGCCCATCTCCAGTGTTCTCAAATATGGATCACTGTGTGACTAAACCACAAGGTCCAGTGAAATAAATCACTGGATCTCCTGCCTCCTGGCCATCCTGACTTCCCACCAGCTGTTCTTTTCCTTGTAGCCATTTTTTAACAGCCCCTTTAATCACCATCATCAACAGTAAGGGATGCTGAATAACAGCTTAAGCTTTAAAAAAAATTTGAACATGAGTTGGAAACTTATAAATACTTGAATTCTCTCAGGAAAAAGCATTTTAAGTGCTCTGGTTTTATATTTGAGCTGGGTCTTCTTTTAAAAACATATCTCAACCACACTTGTAAATAGTAACCTCACAAACAAGACCCGAGAGGAGGAAATTACAAAATCCTGCAAAAATCTGTAAATTCTGATTTTTCCACAGACATGTCAGAAGCAACAGCTCTTCTGCAGAATCTAATAGTCTTCTTGATATAAAAATCTCAAACTCCTCATACCAACTTCTTAGGCATTTTGTGCCAGAATAATATTTTTAAGTGCCTAAAACAAAATAAGTAAGACTCAAAAGAAAATACAGTTATTGAAATAATAAAAAATAAACACGTTAATAGTAGTGTATGGGGAGCGGATGTAGCTCAAGCGGTTGAGCTCCCACCTCCCATGTGGGAGGTCCCGGGTTCGGTTCCCAGTGCCACCTAAGAAAAAAAAAAAACCAAACAGCAAGCAAAACAAACCAAGAAAACCAACTCGGGGAGCCAATGTAGCTCAGTGGTTGAGTGCCCACTTCTCACATACAAGGTCCTGGGTTCAATCCCCAGCCTCCAGTACCTTAAAAAAAAAAAAAAAAGTAGTGTATGTGCTTCTTTATTACTACATTAAATAACCAGAAAATACATTTAAAATGCAGGCAAGTTGAAGTTAAATTGTTTAAAGATATGTCATTTTAAAGAGTGTTTTTGCTTAGTTTGAATAAGAACATTGACCTGTGAATCAGTCTTTGACTCACCTCCTTCCTCATAACACCTATAGATGGAAATACTGGAAAGCAACGTTATGTCTGGGTCACTGATGTGAGAAGGATGATTCCTGCCTTTGCCCATTGTTTCCAGCTGTGTCACACAAATAGGTGGGAAACAGCAATCACACAGAATGAACTGTAGAACAAATAATGATAAACATAGATGATATTTCAAGCTATCTGCAACAACTCTAGAATGATACAAAAAAAAAAAATACCTATGATTCTTGTTGATGACAAAGTCACAGATACTACCAATATGACTGATATTGTTACCTGATTCCATAACTGAAGGAAAGGCTAAATTTTAGGTAGAGGTTGGTGAAATTCAAGCCCCATGGACATCAATTAACAGCCCCCAGTCCCATGGGTAATAAGAGATTCCATCTGTGGTTGGAGTAGTGAGGACAAGATGAGAGACAATGAGCTGATGTTTATTGAGAATTTACTATGTACCAGGCATTGTGCTAGACCCTTCCATGGAGTAGCTAATTTATTCCTCTCAAATTATACCTCACAGTTGTCAGTTGATATTACTTCCATTTTATGGATGAGGCATCTAAGCTTAGAGGGATTAAGTGATGGTTTGAGGTTACATGCTGCAGGTACATGGTGAAGCTATGATTCAAATTCCCTCTACCACAGGGGAGGTGAGGTGACTTACTGGTAAGATTGGAAAAAATGATCTGAGCATGCTCTGCTCCTATTTTAGTTTGTCAAAGGGCTGCTGATGCAAAGGACCAGAAATGAGTTGGGTTTTATCATGGGAATTTTATTAGGTGAAAATCTTAAAGTTCCAAGGCCATGAAATGTCCAAATCAAGGCACCATCATAGATGCTTTCTCACCAAACTCAGCTACTGGTGATCCTGGCATCCTGCCACATGGTGAGGCAAGATGACGGCCCATCTCTGCCGAGGTTCCTGCCTTCCCCTCCAGAATCTACTGTTTTCTTGGGGCCCAGCTATGAGTGATCAGGCATATGGTTCATCTCTTCAGCCTTGAGCTGCTCTGTAGGCCCAGCCCCTCAGCGGCCTCTTTCTGTGCCTCTATGCTCTGCTGATTCCAGATTCTGGGACCTCTCTCAGCTTCTCTCAGCCTCTCAGGGCTTCTCTGTCTTCCTGCAGTCCCCTCTCTCTTACAGGACATGATCAAAATGGCAGCTTCCTTTCTATGTGTCTCCTCTCTCTCTGTGTTCTCAGTTTATATAAGACCCAGCAAGAGGGTGGAGATCTAACCTGCATCACACCTCACTGCCGTGGGTGTTCCAATCAAACACCCTAAAGCAATCTAAATGAAAGTGATCTAATCAAAATGAATCTAATGTAATCAAAGGGCACCACACCCACAGGAATGGATTAGTTTAAGAACATCATCTTTTGGAATTCAAAAAAGAACTTCAAACTACCACAGTTCCCTTTTTTTATCTTGAGAGTAGATGCTCTACAAAGACCAAATGTTCTGCTCTGTGTTTCCAGGAACTTCAGCCGTGCCTATGCTTAGGTGGACAGTTTTCCACAATTCAGGAATTCAGATTTCAGAAGCCCACTAGTCCACACACATAAACCATGTCCTCCTACCAAGCTAAATCATTAAAGCGCCACTCCATCTGCCACTCCTTTATTTTCAAACAGATGGAGATGAGGGGTACCTTCTTCTTAATGCTAAAAACAGCAGGTTCTTACAAAAAAGTTCTAATATAAGGGAACTTCTCCATATGCTTCAGTAACTTTTTAATACCTCTCAAAGTTAGTGTTAAAATGAACAGTACTGGGAAGCGGATGTGGCTCAAGCAGTTAGGTGCCTGCCTACCACATGGGAAGCCCTGGGTTCAGTTTCCAGTGCCTCCTAAAGAAGATGAGCAAGACAGAAAGCTGATGTGACAGGCTGGTGTGGCGAGCTGATGCAACAAGATGACACAACGAAGAAACACAATGAAAGACACAACAAGCAGGGAGCAGAGGTGGCTCAAGCGATTGGTTGCCTCCCTCCCACATGGGAGGTCCTGGGTTTGTTTCCTGGTGCCTCCTAAAAAAGATGAGCAGACACAGAGAGCACACAATGAACAGACACAGAGAGCAGACAGTGAGTGCAAACAACAAGGTGGGGAGGGGAGAAATAAATACATAAATAATCTTTTTAAAAAAATTAAAAAATAAACAGTACTCCAGGTTGGATCTTGCCACAACCTAGTAAAGGAAAACTATTCATGCCCTCAATCTGTACACAATATTTCTATTAATGTGACCCAATTAATTTAATGTTCTGTAGCCACGTTGTACATTTAATTCCCTTTGTCACACATTCTGTTGTTAAGTCACAGCTTCCACAGCCAGTTAAACTACTACATTCTAGAGCTGAGATTTAGGCTGCTCTGAAAAGTTTCCTCTGTTCATCTTGTTAGGTGAGCCCATGATTTCAGGCTTTTGGGGAATGCTTTTGATTCCTGATTCTGTTTTTGGTCTACCTTCTAATCCAAGATCAGACAGAAATTTGTTCAGCATTCTAACAGTGTCTTTATTCAAGTTGTTCATAAAAATGCTTAGCAGGGATACATTTATTACACAATCCTTGATTCTCCATTTTTTTTTCTTTTCCATGGACTGAGGGTTTTTGTTTTCTTTTGTTGTTTGCATCCTATAATGTCTAGTCTGGTCCTGACATTATGATTACTGTCCTTACTGATTATTTATAACTTTGAATTCATGAGCAATTTTTTTTTCTGATTATAAACCTGTTTATGTGTATGTATGTCTGTGATTTAAAAAAAAAACAAACAAACACAACAAATTGCCCCATATAATAACCCAAACACCTAAAGATTGTAAATTCTGCTACTGTTTGGTTCCATTTCTTTCTAGACTTTTAAAAATGGCATTACTCTATTTATTTCATTCTATTTCTCCGTCTCCTGGTCTTGCTCTGCTGCTCCCTCTGATGGGGATGAGTGATTAAGTCCACCTCTAATATTTGCAGGACCTGGGGCAAGAGAACAAAATGGAGATCCACAGAGCCTATATATGAATATTTGAAAATCATAACTCACACTGGCAAGCTGTTAAATAAAATATGTCCCACCCTCTTACCTTGACAAACCCAACTTCATAAGGACCTGGTAGGCCAGTTTCTAATTTAGAAAAGCCCAACCCCTCAGAATTCTTGACCAGAACTTGGTAGACCTGGGAGAGTCAAACCTCCTCCAGCCCAGTCCCCTTCTCTTCCCCAGCTCTACCCTGCGAGAAAGATCCTTGCACACACACAGTGGACACCCCAACATGCAAACCCGAGGTCTGCCACATCCCCCTCCCCAGATTTCACTTCCTAGCTATGTGATTTTGAGCAAATTAGCTTCTCCATGGCTTGGTTTTCTCTTATGTTAAATAGGTATTTCACACACACAAAAAGGACCTATCCCAAAGGATTGTTTAAAGGATTGAAGGAAATAATGTATATAAGATGCTTAGGATAGCAGTGTCCTAGTGACTAATTATCATAATAGAGTAAAATTATCATTTCAATTACTACTATCATTAACACATTGCTATAGGAGCTATGATAAAGAGCAGGATAGCCTCTTTCTTCCTCTCACAGTTTGATCATGTGTGTATTAGTTGCCTTTTGCTGCTATAACAAGTTACCACAAATTTAGAGGATTAGAACAACACAAATTTATCATCTTACACTTAAAGATCAAAAGTTCTAACCTTCCTTTTGGAGGTTCCAGGGCAGAATGTGTTTCTTTGCCTTTTCCAGCTTCTGAGGTCACCCACATTCCTTGGCTCATGGCCCCTCCATCCTCCATATTCAAAACCAGAACACAGCATCTTCACATCTTTTCCTCTCTCTCTCCCTGCCTCTCACCCTCTCTCTCTCTGTTCTTCTCTCTTTCTTTCACCTGTGATTCTATCACCTCTCCTTCTCTGACTCTGACTCTCCTGCCTCCCTCTTTCCTTTATAAGAACCCTTGTGATCACATTGAGCTCACCCAGATAATCCAGGATAATCACCCCATCTTAAAATCCTTAATCACATCTGCAAAGCCCCTTTTCCCAAGTAAATTAACATATTCTAAAGTTCCAGGCATTAGCACATGGACACATTTGTGTGGCCATTATTCTGTCTACCACAGTATGCCAGATTTGATTATTTGGTGGTATTTTGGTGGGGAGTCATTGGAAGATATATCAAGAAATGTCCCTTGGCTGCTAAGGAACCCTCACTTGCATACTGCTAGGAACTGAAGGAACTGGAAGTAGCTTTGGTTGTAGTCAGCTCCATATAACAAAATTAGTATACGGTATATCATGTGGAAAGGGCAGAGTATTAGATTCTCAAACCATAACTACACAGACAATTTTAAACAAGTAAATACACGCTGTGCCTGAATTTCTTGTTTCGTGGGCAGACCATACCCGAGGACCCTGAGGCTGTGTCCTCCCAGTCTTTTAAAGAGTCATTGTTAGCAGAGTCATCCACAGGCCATAGATGGGAGGGGAGGAGGCTGCTGAGTGGCAGCCCCTTTATTTAAACCTTGGTCTTCCTGGAATATAAATATTTGAAAGAATTGCAGATGATGTTGGACAGATTTCGTAAATTGTGCATGTATTTTTATTGTTAAGCTCCTAAAAATATTAATAAGCCCATATCAATTAAAAGAGAATGAGTATAAAGTGGGGGTAAGGCAAAGGATTCAAGCCAACTTGCAGCAAATACAATTATAATAAGGTCAGTAAAAGCAAAAATAATAAAGGAGATTAAGAACAGAAAGCTAAATCAGAGGGTGATTATTCGTAGTAGCCAAAGAGTCTTCACTTTACACAAGGAGTATTAAAGGAAATTCCTTAAATAAAATGCTTCCACATATATTTTAGGACTGTAATTCCCATGAATAGAGGTACCCCTTGCTATTAAAAAAAAACAAAAACAAAAAACACTCTATTTATGATTGACAGTTCAAGGTTGGTCAAGCAGTCAAGGTTTTTCTTTAGTATTATTCTCTGCAGACAGTGTCCCTTTTCCACCCTTCCCCTTCCTACACGAACATAAATGTATTAAGAATTAAACCTATTATATCTGTTAACAGAGCATTTCCAGCATCCCAGAAGGCTCCTTCATGTCTCTTCCTAGTCAGAAGTAACCACTCTTCCGATTTCTATCACCATCAATTAGTTTTGCCCGTTTTTGAACTCCTTATAAATGGAGTCTTATTGTATATATTCTTTTTTTGTCTGACTTCTTTTGTGCACATGTCTGAGATATTCAGCCACATCATTGCATGTATCTGAGGTTTGTTCTTTTATCGTTGCATGGGAATCTATTGCATGAACACCAACCCCCACTTAAATCCATCCGGTCCAATCCTCCCAGATTGATTATTTTTTAAATGAAAAATCTCCTCTTAACACCACCATCCCCATCTTTCAGGATAAAGCCCACCTTTCTTAGCATGGGATGGGAAGCCCTTCTGCCGACCTTGTTTCCCACTGTGCACTACTTGAGGAAATCCAAAGTACCTGTGATGCCCCCATACTTGTCATGGGTCTGTGCCTTGGCTCATCTGGAACCCTCTTCATAGCCTACCCGTCCCAGGCTCAGCATCCCTCTTTCCCATCCTCATGTCACCTAATACATCCGTTATGATTAGATTTGACTGTAGACAAAAAAAAAAAAAGTGGAAGGTAGGCGTGTTAGGAAGAATAGAAATTTATTGCTTCTCCTATAAAAGAAGGCTGGAAGTATGAAAGTTGAGGGGTGGGATGGTACCTCCATAATCATCAGGTCCCCAGTTGCCTTTTGGGGGGCCATCTTTCTGTGCCTGTAGCTTCCTGGGACACCCACCAAAATCTTCAGCTCCCAACTCATTAACCAGCCCTGATGCAAGTAAGGCTGGAAAAAGTCTTTTGCTGAACAAATTGTTGATGTTCTGTTGATGAGGACAGAGAAGAAGATGGTATTGAGTTGGTGTTAAGAGTCTCTGTTATTCCTGGATGGCTCCTAACTTCTTGAAAACTCACCTCAAGTATCATTATCTCCAGAAAACCTTCTCCCTGTGCCCCCAGATTAGGCACAGCACTTCTCTATCTGCATTCTATAACAGATAGGGTTTCCCTTATCATGGCACTTTAAAACAGTTTATTGAAATTATTTTTGTGTCTTCCCCACTGAACCATAAGCTTAAGGAGAGAAGCATGTCTTATGCCATGTTCCCAACACCTACTAGAATTTAGTAAACTTATGTTGAACTGAACCCATGAGATGTTAATAATTTAAATGTGCCATATGGGCTGGAACTGTGTCTGCATTATGTACGTCTGTATCAAATGCCCAGCACAGTGTTGAACACAGAGTCAGTCCTTAATAACATTTTTTGATGAATAAATAAATGAAATAGAGTTAAGGGTAAATGGCATAGACCGAAGAAGTCCCTCTTAAATGTGCTTTCCTAATATGTTTAAAAAGTCAACCATTCATCAGCTCAAATGGTTCCCACAACAGCAGGACATTGATGAGCGGTAACGAGAGAAGCCTCTTAATCCAGAGGCAACAATGAGAAAATGAGAGAGGAAAAAAAAAAAAGAAATGTGTGGCAAACACACACACACACATACACATACATACAAGCTTAGTTCCCAAAATGCAGAGCACAATGCAGAGAAAAAGCTGGCTTATAAATATGAGGTCTCTAATCTAGACAGAAACTCCAGGTCTATTTCTCTTGACTAAATTTCAGCCCTTTTCCCTAAAAAGAACATTTAACTTCAACCACCATAAACAAAATAATTGAAATCCAGCATCATCTAATTTGCTTGTGTGTTAGGAAAGAAGTATTATAAGAAGCTTGTATGCAAGACTGATAACTGCATTCTTGCCCAATAAGACCCTGACGTTCCTCTCTTTATTGTGCTGTATTTGCTAGCTTTAAAATAAATCTATCAAGCATTTATCAGAAAGCCTGTCCTTGTGTGTGTGTATGTCTGTGTGCCTATGTGCAGTTGTTTGCTATAGCACTACGGCTGAATAATCCTTAAAGCATCCATGAAGCATTCCCATCTTACATTGAGAGTGTTCCTCGCCAGAAAGGAGGGCAAATTTCATAGTTATACTGGCTTATCTTTTAATGTACAACTGTACTTTTAAATCCTAATATTCATAGTGTCTGGGTTAATTGAATAAGTAGATTAAATTCAGGTATTTATTTAACATTGGGCCTAAATAGACCAGAGTGGATGAGTGCAAAAATGGGAACTAGTGGCGGAGCAGGTGCAACTCAGTGGTTGAGCACCTGCTGTGCGTGTATGAGGTCCTGGGTTCAATCCCAAGTACCTCCCCCCACCCAAAAAAAAAAAAAAAAAATGAGAACTAGTAACCTGATAACCACCATAACAAAAAGAAGAACAAGCCAAGCAGGTTATACATTTGTAGGGAATTTTTTTTAACCAATCAGAGAGCTTAGGTAGAAAAGAAACCTAAATAAACAAAATTACTAAAATGATAAACCCTTCCTAGAAGAGACCCACAGCTATTCACAGCCCTGGTGAGACAGTCAGAAGAGAAGGAATCTACCACAGAGGAAGGAGAAACGAGCTGAACTTTTTTCTTGGTAACTACTTTATTGAAATATATTTTATATACCATACAATTCACTCATCTAAACTGTACAATTCAATGGTTTTTACTATCTTTACAGAGCTGTGCAATCATCACCACAATCAATACTAAAACCTCGTAAAGTAAACCTGTGCCCTTTAGCAGTTACTCACCACTTTCCTCTAAGATCCCCTACCAGCACCCTAGGCAATCACTAGTCTACTTGTTGTCTCTATAAATTTGTCTCTTCCACACATTTCGTATATATGGACTTAAACAATATTTGGTCTTCTATGGCAGGATTTATTCACTTAGCATAATGTTTTCAAAGTTCATCTAATTGTGACATGTATCAGTACTTCATTCCTTTTTAATGGCCACATAATATTCCATTGTGTAGATATAGGACATTTTGTTTATTCATTCATCAATTGGTGGACATTGGGGTAGTTTCCACTTTTTGGCTATTATAAAAAATGCTGATATTAACATTCATTTACGAATTTTTGTGTGGGCACATGTTTTCCTTTCTCTTGGATGTATATACCTAGGAGTGGAATTGTTGGATCATATGCTAACCCTATTTTTAACATTTTCAGGAAGTATTGGACTATTTTCCAAAATAGCTGCACCGTTTTACATTCTCACCAGCAGAGTACAAGGCTTCCACTTTCTCCACATTCTTGCCAACATGGGTTATTATCTGTCTTTGTAGTTATAGCTGTCCTGGTGGGTGTGAAGTGGTATCATCGTGATTTTTAAAAACATTTTATCGTGATAACATATATACAACAAAATTTCACATTTTAACCACTTCCAAGAATAAAATTCAGTGGTATTAATTAAAATCACAGTGGTGTGATACCATCATCACCACCTATTACCAAAACTTTTCCATTACCCCAAACAGAAATTCTGCACCCCTTAAGCATTAATCCATTCCCCATCCTCCTACCCCTGGTAACATGAATCTATTTTCTGTCTCTATGAATTTGCATATTCTAGTTATTTCATATAAGTGAAACTATACACTATTTGTCCTTTTGTTCTGGCTTGTTCAACTCAACATGATGTGTTCAAGGTTTATCCATGTTGTTGCATGTTCCATTTTACAGCTGGATAATATTCCATTTATGTATATACCACATTTTGTTTATCCATTCATCCATTGATGGACACTTGAGTTGTTTACAGATTTTCGAAATTGTGAATGATGCTGCATTGATACATAAATCTCTGTTTGAGTCTGCTTTCCGTTCTTTGGGTATATACATAGAAATAGAATGGCTGGGTCATATGGTAATTATGTACTTAACTTTCTGAGGAACTGCCAAACTGTTTTCCAAAGCAGCTGCAGCATTTTACATTCTTACAAACAATTGATGAAGGTTCCTAATTCTCCACATCCTTATTAGCACTTATTTTCCATTTTTTAATAATAGTTATTCTGTTGGATATGAAGTGGTATCTCATTGTGGTTTTGATTTGCATTTCCCTAACAGATGGGGACATTGATCATCTTTTCATGTGATTATTGGCCATTTGTATATCATCTTTGGAAAAATGTCTATTGAAGTCCTTTGTCCATTTTATAATTGTGTTGTTTATCTTTTTATTGTAGGAGTTCTTTATATATTCTGGACATTAAGTCCTTATCAGCTATACTGTTTCCAAATGTTTTCTCCTGTTTTGTAAGTTGCATTTTTGCTTTTTTGATAGTCTTTGATGCATAAGAGTTTTTAATTTTTATGATCTCCAGTTTATTTTTTCTTTTCCTTTTTTTGCTCATGTTTTTGGTGTAAAGTCTAAGAATCCATTTCCTAGTACAAGGTCCTGAAAATATCCACCTGTGTTTTCTTCTAAGAGTTTGATTGTTTTAATTCCTACATTTAGGTTATCAATCTATTTTGAGTTAATTTTTGTATGTGGTGTGAAGCAGGGGCACACTCATCTTTTTGCATGTGGATATGCACCAGCTGAACTTTTAAAAGACATTTAATAGACATATGTGATGAAGTGACAAAGTTGAATCCTAAGAAGGCCCAACCAAAGATGTGTCTGAATGCATGGGGCTGAGGATAAGTCCATACCAGGTACCCAAGGCCTTCACAGAGTACAAGGCAGCAGCTTCCAAAGATCAAAGGATGAGCAAGACAGCTAAGAGAAATACCAGTGAGTCACTCTGGGCCTTCACTGGGTACACTCCAGTGGTCCGTTAAAGGCTGGGAGGAGAACAACAGAGATGATAGAAATTGTCTGTGGTATAGAAAGCCAGGAAAAGCACATGAGAGCATAGAGAACTCCATAGTGGCCCAAAAAGCTGGCATCCCGACTTAAAACTGGCAGAGATTTCCTACGGTTGGGAAAGCTATAAGTTGGCTGTAAAGAATGAAAAGATCTCTGAAGTCACACCATACTAAGATCCAAAGTCCTACTGTAGAGAGAGGCCTGATCCTTCTCAAAATATTTGAATCCAGTAATGAAATTAATCTAATGATTCAACAAAACCGGGTCTATCTCAATTACAGATTTGACTGACTCAGCCACACACACTAACAGTTTGACAGGTAAAGGGACACACTCTCTTCTGGAGTAAATGTTATTTAATTTGGTCTCCAATGTTCCTCTATACAGAAAGTCTGACACAAAATTTTAAAAATTAGGCTACATGCATAAAAGCAAGAAAATATAACCAGTGGTCGAGAGAGGAAATAGTCCGTAGAAGTAGAACCAATGATATAGGTGGGGATTATTAGACACAGTCTTTAAAATAATTATGATAAATATGCTAAAAAAAAAAAAAAACTACGTTTTCTCAAAGTTAGTAAACTTTATTTCAACTTCAAAAAATAAAATAACAGACAAAAGGCAGCTTGACAAATTATGGAAGCATTACTTTAAAAATTCTATCCAGGCACATTTATCTTATTTAATCCTAAAAACAAACCCAAGATAAAGAGATAATCTTAAAAGCTGCCAAGGAACAAAAGACATTACATAGAGGGGAACAATGATAAGAATGAAGGCTGACTTCTCCATTAAAAATAATGGAGACAAAAAAAAAACCAACAACAACAATGGAATAACATCTTTAAAGTATTAAAAGAAAAAACTGTCTACTAAAATTCTATATCCAGCAAAAAATATATATTCTTCAAACTAAAGGCCAAAAAAAAATGACATTTTCAGACAGACAAAAGCTGACAGATTCCATCTCCTACAGACTTGCAGTTTCAACTTGAAAGGGCATCAAATGAAGCCTAGATCTAGAAGAAGGATTGAGGAACATCAGAAACTGTAAAACTGTGGCTCGGCTGTGAAATTATTTTTTTAAGTCCCAATAATAAGAAATCCTCATTACCAAGAGAAACAGGCCAGAAAATGTCACCCTTCAAAATGAGCTACAACTCCCATAAGAATTGTCAAAGGAACTGGAAAGCACCACAGCCTGGAGCAGATACCATGCACCTATGTCTTGATTATATGAATTGGCATTGAGTTTATAGAATTGTTGTCTTCTGTTTCTGCTACTTTTTACATTCTCACGATGCTGGAGTCAGTGATTTGAAGAAAGCTCTGAGAGTACAATGCATTACCTCCACAGCTCAACTGGCAAGGACCTCAACTTGCAGCTTTTGTTGTCACCAAGGAACCCAGCAATACAGAAGTAGTTGTTGCCTCCTTTAGGAGCTCAAGCCTCAGTTGTTACATTTAGCAGCTTAACCTGGCTAAAAAGAAAAGAAGCAAGTAATCTGACAGGCATACAATGGGTAGGAAAACCAAGGCAGAGAAACTTGTTTTTATTGCCTGGTGGGTTTTTTTCTGATAGTTAAATGATTTATAATGAGATTTATAAGAAACTTTAGATACTAACACATCAGAATTTGAGTGGTGGCTCACTGAAGATCTCTTCAAGAGATCATTTAACCATGGCCAATGGTTTACATTATGGTTTACATTTTGTACTGTACACTTTTATAGGTTTTGACAAAATTTATAATGGTCTGTATCTGCCATTACATGTTCATGCAGAACAATTCCAATGTCCTATGTTCCATCTATTCCATTCTTCCCTCCTCCTCCCCTCGGAACCTATGGTAACCACTAAGTTTCAATTTTTGAAGAATAAGGTTCAAAGTTACATGCAATAATATTGTGGGCTTGCCATATTGGTCTGTTTTCTTTCATCAGGCACTCCATATATTTTCGAGAGATTCTTGCCCCTCTAATTGAGAGCATAGCAGGACTCCCCAGGATGGGAGTTTAATATTTTCTTGTTTATTTTGTGGGTCTCCACCCACTGAGATAACACACTGTGACAAGATGAACACTTTCATATTCCATAGAAGCTTGCCCCAGGTGCACCCTGCACCAGTAACCCTCCTCTGCCATATTTGCCACAAGAACATTCCCACTATTGTAGTTTTTAACCACAGACCTAAAAATCCTCAGAGTTAACCTGTTCCTTCCTCCGGCTCTCCCCACAGTTCCACGGATAGTCCAACCCACCCACCCCCATATGTGTTAAATATACGTCCCAGAGTCTTAAATCTTCAGTCTGTTCATATGCCAGTTGAGCCCTGGCAACATCTACTCTCCAGTTCATAGGACTCACCCAGGACAACTAGCAAAAGGATGATGATGGACAACACCTATCCCCCCAAAAAACAGAGAGTATCTACAACTGCAAGCAAGACTATTCCATCCATCTGCCCCATGGGATCAAAGCACCATCTCAATCAGAAACAGAATCCCAAAATCCTCAAAATTGAGGAATAAACAACCATAAGGGGGGAATGCAACTATGGACTTCAGTAGACTTTTAATTATTCTAGCAATGGAAGAACTTGTATCACTGATATAAAGGCAGTGGCCACCAGAGGTTCTGAGGTGAGGGAGAGGGAAGATTAGGTGTAATAAGGGGTACTTTGGGGACATTGGAATTGTCCTGCATGACATTGCAATGACAGATACATGCCATTATACATTTTGTCAAAACCTATAAAATTGTATGGTGCAAAGTGTAAACTATAATGTAAACTATAGTCCATGGTTAGTAGCAATACTTCAATATGTGTTCATCAATTGTACCAAATGTACCACTCTAAGGAAAGATGTAGTTAATGGAGGAAAGTGTGGGAGGAGAAGGGTAGAGTATATGGGAATCCCTTATATTTTTTTATGTAACATTTTTGTGATCTAAAGCTTCTTTTAAAATAAAAAATTAAGTTAAAAAAATAAGAAAGAGATCATTTAACTATTTGGTGATTCCTTTTCCATTTCCTTACTAAAAAACATGTAGGTCATTATACTTTCTGGGAAGTTACCAAGACTTCAATTAATACCTGATAATATACAATGAATGGAGGAATAGCATATAATTTCATAATATTCAGGACGCTGAAAACCATTATTCATTCAGGAGAAAGTAATTTATCTCAGCTCTGGAGCTACTTTTGACTTTTTAAGTTTATCTGGTTTTTGTAAGGAAAAAATATATACAATTTGGAGGGTTTATGGGACTGAAAAGACATATGAATTGGGCAGGGGGCAGGATGGTGATCATTATTTAGGATATTCATTGTTCTAAATTTGGGAGATATGAGAGCTTGAGTGGAGGAAGATCGCTTCTAATATTGCCTAGATGAGACGAAAGAAATAAATGAAGGTGTTCAGTGTGAGTAAAGCTAAAAAAAAAGTTATCAGAGTGCTCTAGAGTCTTTGTTCTGACATGGATGGAGGAGTGGAAAAGCTACATTCAAACAGTAGAAGCCCAGGTAATTCTGTTTCCTGAATAAAAACTACTAAGTGTATAGCTCAGCCAAAGGGTCATATAGTCAATAGCTTATCGGACGTGGAATTTGAGTTTGAGTGAAACTTTGCCTGTATGATTTTATCACCTTTATAGCCTTGCAGTTTTTCTCTGAGGGCACATACTATATTACTCAGGGAGCTTGAGGAAAATTTTGTCTTTATAAAGAAATATTAGCTTTAAAAAATCAATTTTGCCCCCCTCCCCCTGCCCATACCATATACAAATAAAAGTAATAAAAACAACCACATGCTAATGTGTGTGTGTATATATAACAGTATGCACACTCTAAATTAATATTGTATAGTCTAGGAAGCTAGTTAATTGAATGAGTTACTATAGGCATGATCTTAGTCTCTAAAGAAAGACATTGTATTGCTCTTCTCTTCCATTTGGTGTCCCAGTAGCATTAAGTATGACAATTAATCTATATGGCTCTCCCCATTATTTGTACATTAGTTTATCCAACCCTAAGTGAGGGATGTATATAGCATTGTGCTATGCTATGGGGGAATAACAGGATCATAGAAGGAAGCTTTTACTTTCAAATAGCTCACAGAAAAGATAGAAAGATAGATACATACACATTCATCTGAAAATTAAGTAGGAAAACTCAACAGTTGGAACTTATTAAAATGCACCTATCTGGTGGATAGTTAGCTCATGATATTTTTTCCTAGGGTGTGTTATGTTTGTTGTTTTTGCATGGATTTGCAAAATAAAGACAAGTAAACCTGAGGCTAGGAAACTAATTAGACATAGATTATGTCCAAATGAGGTACATACTGGAGTTTCGTCCTACACATTCCAGATTAGTATTCAAGTTGAAAATTCTAGGAACTCTTTTTTTTTTATTAGGATTTATTTATTACCCCCCCCCCCATTTAGTGCTCATTGTCTGCTCTCTGTGTGTTCTTCTGTGTCTGCTTGTCTTCTTTTCAGGCAGCACCGGGAACCAATCCTGGGACCTTCTGGAGTGGGAGAGAGGCTCTCAATCTCTTGCACCACCTCAGCTCCCTGGTCTGCTATGTCTCTTATTGTCTCTCCTCTGTTTCTCTTTTTGTTGCATCGTCATGCTGCTCCAGCTCTCCGCACAGGTCAGCACTCCATGTGGGCCAGCACTCCTGCATGGGCCAGCTCTCTGCTCGGGCCAGCTCTCCACTCAGGACAGCTCGCCTTAACCAGGAGGCCCCGGGAATCGAACCCTGGACCTCCTATATGGTAGATGGGAGCCCAATCATTTGAGCCACATCCACTACCCTCTAGGAACTCTTTATACAGACTTCTGGAACTCATTTTCTGCATCACTATCTCTGCTCTAATAATCTGCCCTCTAAATTTCAACTCCAAAGTGAGACCAACATGCTCTGTTTGGTTTTCCTCTCCAAGCACCAAGGTAATAAATAGTGTATTAGTGGTGTATGGAGAGACATATGTAGATCAGTAGAACAGAATAGAGAGCCCTGAAATAGACCCATAAATATATGATCAAATTATTGTTTTAAATATACCATGGCAATTCAATGGAGAAGAATAGTCTTTTCACAAATGATTATGGAACAACTGGATATCCAATTAGCAAAATAAATTTGACCATTATCTCATACCATATCCAAAAATCAACTCAAAATATACCATACTGTAAGAGCTAAAACTTTACTTCTAGAAGAAAACATAGGAGATGTGGCAATTTTATATAGTTATGAATTCCAAAAATAGATATTGAATTATTCCTGTAAACTGGTCTGTTCCTCTCGGTGTGATTAAGTTATGATTAGGGCTTTGATTGGGCCATGTCAGTAGGATGTTGAGTCCCTGCCCCTTGGTGGGCGAGGACTCAGAGATAAAACTACATGGCAGAGCAGAGGAGTTAGTTGGAGTTTTGATGTTGGGGTTCTGATGCGGAGTTGTCATGCTGGAGCCTGAGGAAGTAAGCACACAGAGGACTTGGTCATGAGGAAGGAGAGAAGGCCCCAGGAAAAGAGATGAGGTATTCACCTGACAGTTCACAGCTGGCCTTGTGGAGAGAGGCAAAGCCTAGAAAGCCTCATAGTCTACAGTTGATCTTGTGGAAGAAACAGAGGGGCTGAGCCCAGAGAGAAACAGAGCTCTGGGAAGAGAGGAACCCAAGAAGCCTTAACCCTGGCAAATGTTGGCAGTTGTTTTGCTCCAACATGTGGCAACAGACTTTGGTGAAGGAAGTAACTTATGCTTTATGGCCTGGTAACTGTAAGCTTCTATCCCAAATAAATACCCTTTATGAAAGTCAACTGATTTCTGATATTTTGGATTAGCACCCCTTTGGCTAACTAATACAGAAGAAAATATATAAGACCTTAGAGTAGGTTAAAAAAAATTTTAAGGCACAAGAAGCACAAAACAAAACAAAAGGATAAATTGATGCAAATATTCTCCCTGTCCTAATTTTGTGATAATCAGTGTAGGCTAAACATTCGCTATATTAGAAACCATGCATGTGTCCCCAGACCTAGTTTTTCTCCCTAGGTCTGGTTTTTAGAATGCTGGTGATAAACTAAGCCTGATTTATTATATGACCATCCTGTATGGGAAAAGACTGTAACTTTAGGTATCTTTGGTCAACCTTAAGAGATATAGCAGGGGGGCGGATATGGCTCAAACGGTTGAGTGTCCGTCTCCCATATGGAGGAACCTGGGTTTGATCCCCGGGACTTCCCAGTAAAAATTTTAAAAAGGAAAGTATAGAAGGCGCGTGGGTTACCAGGCCCCGTGCGCAGATGTGCCATCAGGCCCCGCGAGCAGGTGAGCCCCCCAGGACTCACACATGGGTGCACTGCCAGGCCCTGTAAGTGGGTGAGCTCGCCGGGCCCCATGTGTGAGTGCCCCGTCAGGCCCTGCAAGCCACGTGGCGAGATGATGACATAACAGGAGAGACACAAGGGAGAGCCAAGACAAGACACACCAAAAAACCAGGAACTAAGGTGGCGCAGGTGGTAAGACGCCTCTCTCCCACACTGGAGGTTCCGAGGATCGAATCCCAGTGAAGACAGGAGGAGAAGGATGAGAAGAGAGGACAGGAAACGGACACAGAGATTTGCCCAGCGAATGGACACAAAAACAGCAAAAATGGGGGGTGGGGGGTAAAAATGGATAAAAGTAAATAAATAAATCCTTAAAAAAAAAAAAAAGTATAGGCGAGTAAGACACAGACTATAGTTAGTAGTAATACTTTGAAGATGCTCTTTCATAATGTATTTGTGGGGGGGTGATGTGTGGGAGCCCTGTATGTTGTTATGCATGTTTGTTTTGTAAGTTCACGATGTTTACTGAACACTTACAGTTTATGTACGTTCGTGTATGAATGATATACTTCAATAAATTGCTTTTTTTAAAAAAGGATAAATTGGACTGCATCAAAATTTAAAAGTACAGCTATTGAAAGACATATTAAGAAAAGGAAAAGAAAGCCACTGACTGATAGACTGTATTTGCAAATCATGTAATTGACAAAAGACTAGCATGCGGAAAATATGAAGAACTTTTATAACTCAATAATAAATAACAAGCAATAAATAAACGGGGGCAATATATAACAAAACAAATGAAAAGATGCTCCATATCAGGGAAATACAAATTAGAGCCACAATGATATACCACTGCATACTCACTAGACTCACTAGAATGGCTACAATGTAAAAGACTGAAAATATCAAGTGTTGGTGAAGATGGGGAGCAACTGGAGCTCTCATACATTGCTGACGGAAATGTAAAATGGCACAATCACTTTGGAAAATAGCTTAGTAGTTTCTTACATGGTTAACAATTTATACAACTCGGTATGTCCACTCCTTGGTATTTACCCAGGAGAACTGAAACATGTTTACTCAATGACTTTCACAGGAATGTTCACAGAAACTTCGTTCATAATAGCCCCAAGCTTTAAACAATTCAAATGTCCATCAACATGTAGATAGATAAATTGTAGTAAATCAAATAATAGAATAATAATTGACAATAAAAAAGAACAAACTAGTAATAAATGTAAGAGCAAGAATGAATCTCAAAAACATTATACTGAGAGAAAGAAGTCAAACACAAAAGTGTTCATACTATATGATTTTAAACTCTAGAATAGGCAAGATAAATCTATAGTTACAAAATCACATCAGTATTTGCCTTGGGCTAGAAGTGGGGGTGGGGGTCAAGGAGGTTTTGACTGCAAAAGGGCAAAAGGAAACGTTTTGGGGTTGATATAAATGTTATATACCCTGATTATGGTGGCACTTGTATGGATATATATATTTATCAAAACTTATCATGCTATATTTTAATTTAAGTTGGTGCATTCCATTTTATGTAAATTATACCTCAATGAAGCATCTCTTTTTTAAAAAATCTCTGAGATACAGGGATTCTAGGAGTAAAATGGAGCTTGTAAAGGAATTGGCTGACCCCCATCAGTTTTCCTGATCTAATCCCTGTGTTGAGAATGTACCAAAAAGGTCTTTGCATATTGATTTCCACCCTGCTAACTCCATGGAATGTAGTGTCTTAAATGTGACTGAATGTAATGATATTGTGAGGTAGCTGCAGGACTAGAATTTGGCTGATCCCAAAACTTATATGGAAGTTTGACAAGAGTGGTCCCTGGGTAAGGATTATCCTTCTGAGGGAGACACACAGAATGCTTGATCTGTACCTCTATTTATGGGATTCTAATGCAACCTTAGCTGGAACTGGGTCTCAGCAAAATCGTCCAGGCTTAAAGCCAGTTGAATTTCTGATTCATGTCGAATCAAATATCTCAACTTTGATTATATAGTTCTAGTCCATGGGGATTAGGAAATTGGGATATACTATACCTGGATATCAAAATGGTCAGAAAAAGCATCTTTTAGGTGTAAGCAGGTTGATCCAATGGTCCTTCAGCTCTTGGTAGTTGGTGCCTTTGGAAAGTCCTGTCAGATCCCAAAAGCACCCTGTCCACGATGAAGGAGAGACAGGTTTAAATGGTCAGGTTAGGATTTCTTATATCTAATTGGACTCACCTGACCTCTAGAAAAATGACTCTGTAGTAGATTAGGCAAGGATGTTGTCAGGAAGGAAAAAACAGGTAGAACCAAATAACCATAATTCCAAAAGCTCAGAAAATTCTAGCATCTTAAGCAACAGGGGAAAGAGGAGTGTGAAGAGACACCAGCGGAAGGCGGCACTCACCTGGTAGCAACCTTGCAGAGGCTGTGCTGAAACTGGAATGCCTTGTGAATTCTGCTGGGTGCAAATGCCACCTTCTGCAGTAATAATTCACTGATGATCCCAGCCAGAAGTGGTCACTACATCCGCTGGACTCCTTTAGTACTCGGTTACCCACAATTCCCATTAGGCACATTTGTCTCTATGTAGAATTTATACAATCAGTTATTTCTATGCCTTTCCTGGTGCTTCCAGTATATGGTACTCTATCAAAGACTTCTAACATCATTGTATGCCCAATAGCCTAACACAGTGCTTTGTTTATAGTAGTGCTCTCCTGAACAAATTGAGCAAAAGCATCCTGAAGACATAGCACATATTATTGGCTTCAAGCTCAGGTCTTTGTGTACAAGAGATAGGAATCCAGCTTTGAACTAAAATCATTGATTATTTAAAATATGCCAATTTGGGGATGCAAAACATTTTCTATGTGTGTTTTTGTGTGTGTGTGTGCTACTGCTCTCTAAAGACTCAGTGTAATATTTACCAGCTGGGAATGTTTTAGCAGCAATTCTCAACTAATTCAGCTTGTTTTTCAGCAAGTCAACCTCTGCTAACGACGTATTAAACTTCGCTTCTTTTTTTAATATGATTACCCTGAGGAGACATTCAAAGTAGACCTTTTAATAAGGGTTAGCTATACTGCTGATGGAACATCATGGTGTTATTTCAGTTGAGAGGATATTTTTCCAGAAAGACACACTTTGGTGACTGGTCAAAAATACTAACCACCTTAGCTTTGCTTTCGGCCATATAACTAATTTAGATAGTCATTAGCTTCTAGGTAATGGAAGAGCATGTGTTACAATATCCACTGAATACCATATCAGGCTCCTTCTGTGGTATTTCATCAGGAAAAAAAAAAAAGCTAACTTATAAAGCAGAGCTAGCTGGAAATTTGGGTTTTCTGTGGGCATTGTGATTAGGATTAAAAGAATACTGTTTATAAATGAATTTCAGTCTCACTCTTGATCTGATCTCTTTAGATGGACTAGATTTTGATCATATGGGGAGACAGTCTACATATGCAAATATTGTTCAAAGATGAGAAGAATGAAACAAATCGTCCATACTTAGGCCCTTAGCATCCTCTTCTTCTACCTGCCTTTAATTGTTGGTATTTTTAAGGGAGCCATCCTTCATCCTTCCCTCTTTTCAAACCAAGTCCTCTTCCTGGGCCGTCTCATGTATTTCTGTGGTTCTGACTTCCATCTGAAGTTGATATAACCCAAGTCAGTCTCTCTAGCTAGACCATTCTCGTGACCGTCAGGATTACACTTCCAATTGCCTACTGGAAATCTCCACTTGGAATTCTCTAAGCACCCCAAATGCAAGGTGTGAATGTTCTAACTCATTTTGGCCACCTCTACCATCACCACATCCAAACATGTGCTATCTCCAGTGTGTTTCTCTACTAATGCATCTTTTATACCATACTATGCTACATAAATATGATTATAGCACACCCAATTCAGTGATTCCTTATTGGCTAAATTCTAAGCTCCTCAGTATAGTCTAGTTTGTTTTCTGGCCTTATCTTCCACCATTCCTCTCATCCCCAGTAATACTTAGTACTTAATTCATGTTGAACCATTTGCAGTTCTGGAAGGACTGTATTCTTTCAGAGCCCCAGACCTCTGCACATATATTGCTCCTTCCTGTGAGCCATTGTTTAGCAAACACTTTTTCGTTCCCTGTGGACACATTTGACCTTTGGTTCTTTCTGTTTCTGGGAACCTGAGGAAGGTGGAATGTTTATTGGGTTAACAGGCAATAATTACATATGATAAAAATGATTCCTAGTTGGTGCACTTAATCTTTTCAGGTAGGACTTTGAATGAAATATAAATACCCAAGGGGAAAGCCATACCTGCGGGCTTCCCTCCTGCAGTAACTTGTTAATGGGGATATCTCCCGTGGAGACTAAATGTTCTATCCAAGGAACTTTCACCAGGTTGTTTCTCATTTGGGACATGGGGCTTCTCCCTCGCCAACCAATATGATGTCATTCCCCAAACATGAGTGGTCATTGGGGTTCAAAAAAATGCTCCTTGTCACTCCCTCCTGGCAGACTGTGTTTCCTGTCCTATATCCTCTAAGTGAATTAAATATCTGTCATGGTCTTGTGAGTCGAGATGTTGCACTTCCTTTGCCCATGTTTCCCTAACAATAGCTAATTTGTTCTTCAAGATCTTGGTCAAGGACACTCTCCTCTATAAATACATAGTTCCCATAGACCATCCCCACACAGAAGTAAATAATCCTTTCTGTGCATCCACTATAACTTCATAAAAGAGCCCAGATCACAATTTTATCATAAACTGTTGTTGTCTAACCTCCAAATCTACGCTTCACTCTAAGCAGAGAATTTTTGAGGGCAGTTTCAGTAGCTATTCACATTTGTTTCTGCTGTCCCTATACAAGACCAACTATACCCTATGGGCACACAATAAAAGTTGGATGGCTGAATGGATTTTGGCTGAATTGAAGGAAAAAGGGATCTATGATTTGATAGATAAATGTATCCTTCACAGAAAGTCAGCCACCATTATCTTATCCAAACAGGATAATACAAGCAACAAGAAACTTGTTTTCAATACATTAGCTCCTGCGACCCATTTCTAGATCTGAAATCTCCCATGTAAGGGCTAAGCCTTTGAAAACCCTTGTTGAATTGCAAAGGAGAAGAAGGCAAAGATAAAACGAACAAATGAACCATTGAACTATAGCAAAAATCACCACATTAAACAGTTTCCTAGGACCCTGAAGAAATCTACATAAAAATGGAAAGTTCTAAACAGAGGTGAGAAAACCAGGAAAAATCTTGCATGTAAGGGAGTTCCAGGGAAGACAGTCAAGTTGGATTTCTGAGAACCTGGGGCATCAGGAAGAGCCCTTGGGTGCTCTCCAGGCCAGACGTTCCAGAGATTCCTATTACTAGATCAAGGGGCTCAGGAAATTCCATCCTTCTCCCAACTTTGCCTAGGACCAACCACCTGCATTCCATGAATAAGAAATGCTGGCTACATTTGTAGAGCGACCCCAGATTTGTTCCAATAATTGCATTGCTTGATCTTCCTAAAAAAAAAAAAAAAAAAAAAAAAAAAAACTGCCACTGAATGAACCATTTAATTTACACTATCTCCTGTAATTTAATAGTTACCTCAAGTGAGTTTCCAAGAATGTTCTCAGTATAAAGAGAAAGGCTAGAGAATACAGTGTTTCCTACAGGTTGCAGACCTGAAGGAAGAGAACCCCACAACCACAACTAATGTCGAGTTTGATTCGGTTTCCAGTAGAATTAACTTCGGGATACAAATCTTACCTGGAGGATGGTGGCCACCTAGGGCAAAAGCAGATGCAGCACATCTCAAAGTGGCTTCCCTTGGCCAGCAGGCTCCTAGTGGGGGCTCTTGGACTGCAGGGGACACTCTGAGCAAAGGAGGCTCTTGCCAGCTTGAGAAAGCTTAGCTGTGCCTTTAAAAAAATTCACTCCTGGTTGGGGCTGCTGCTGCTGAAACCTCACTCAAAAGATGAAGGGAATTGAGGCCAGCCAAATGATGATATGGAATTCACTATAGCTTTGTAAAAAGCCACCCGAATGGCTTCTGGTGATTATAAGCTTCAGACCAAAGTACTGATGAGTCATAATGACCATATGCTCCTCACTCTCCCCAAAATATACCAATTTCTGGCAAAGTATTACTCCTTTGACAAGCTTGCCTACCTGCCCCCAGCCTAAAGGCATTGCACATAGTACAGAATTCAGCACATGTGGCGCTACTGTCCAGAAGCTAATAAATTTAATGCCCATTGCTCTATAGATGACAAATAAAACAAAACACAGATTTTAATCCTTGTGCTTGGTGATCAAAGTGTTGTTGTGCCTTGGAAATGCTCCTCTGCTATTTAAATCTAGGGTAATCATACTTCATTTAAATATAGGACAGAAATAATTGATGTTTTCACATTGCCGAGCATTTGGTCTAAATACTGGTCTGCAGTAAACAGAGTACAGACATTTTAGAAGACAGGCAGCCAGTAGGAGGTAGATAGCCTGCTGTCTCCACCTCCACGGGGGTCACAGTGCTAAAATAACATGCTTCTAGGTTTGCATCAGCTGTAACGAGGTCCTTTCGCACCAGGCATGCTCAGATGCCAGATGAAAGTGCTTTACAATTCTTTCGTACTTAATTATTAAAATTTCAATCATATTCTCCAATAATGATCATGATTTAAGAATGACAACACGTTTCAAAAATCTGTAAGTGATATAAGGGACACCCAGCCTTCTTTAACTGGATCAGCAGCTGCACTGAGATTTATTTATGTTCTCTTGCCAGAGGTTTCCTTAAAGGGGGCTGCCCTTTCTAGCAAAGGAAATCTGAATGTATGAAAAGCTGTATTTCTCTTTCTCATCTTATGAATGTTCTTATAACAGACAGTGTTAGCCTATTTTTCTCTCCAGAGTTTTGAGCATTCCAAGTAATTCAGACGGTAGTCATTCTCTGCAGGATAGTTCAGCCTGTGTCACATAATAGCTCTGCAACCTTTGAAATACCAAATCGCAATTTGTGCAGGTCTTTTGATTATTATCATCTTCTTTCCAAATAGCTACAAAGGAAGGACAAAAGAAGATCACTTTCTTTTTTAACTTTTGTAAGATGTCATCTACAAAATGTTGGCCTCCTAATTATGCAGGTTTAAATAGTATGGCAATGCACATATGGATATGGTGACTCCTAGTCTGTCTATTTTTCAGAACCAATCTCTCCTCTAGAAGCACGTTTACAACCTAACAGTAGATATTTATATTCCTTGACTGTGCTGTCTGCCCTTTTGGAATTTTATGTATCACATCTTCACCCATCAGATCACGGAGCGTTCTTTCATTCATCCATCCATCCATCTATCCGTCTATTCATCCATCCATCATGTATGATCTTTGACTAGACTGTAGAATCAGATATATAACATGAATTTTGAATTATTTGTTTGACATCCATGTACTCTTTAAAAGTACATTTGTGGCATCATAAGGCAGTTATAAGAGGTGAATCCTATTGAATTACTAACATTATGGATTCCATTGAAATTTTTGCTAGAAATCATTAGAGCTCTTTATGCAGTGGGGATGCATTAAGAGTTGGTGTTAACATAACATAATTTTTTTTTTTTTTTGGCTACTAATTCAATTTTATTTATTTTTTAAGAAAAAAGTAAGTATTAAACAATATCCAACCATAAATGTCAATAATTCATATATGTTTACATTCACAAAAATAGTGATTCATTTTCTGGATGAGGGACTGAGGCCTAGAAATGAACAAGGTAGTGGTTCTCAATCTCTGCTGCATCTTAGGATCAAGGCTAGTGATGCCCAGGCCAGAGTGACCACTCACAGCAGAATCTATGTGACCCTTATGTGATCTTTTTATAAAGCTCTCCAAGTTAAACTTGAGAACAAGTAAATTAGGTCATATTAGGTCAGGGGCTGATACAAGTTGTACTACTGATTATCTAAACCTGTGCAGTATAAGTTAGCTTTTGCTATTTTCTTGTGTTTGCTGTTTCTAATAAAAGGAAGAAGTGGTTGATCTTTTGCTCAGTGCTCCTGAAAGGTGAGCTATAAACTTGTACAAGTGAAGTCGCAAATGGTTGCACAATTCTATCTGAAGAACAGTGATGCTCTATATTTAACCTACATTAGTGGTTCTCATCCGCAGATGCTTTTCAGACTCATTTTTGGGACTTTAAAATAAATATAGATATCCAGGAACTACCTAGACTAATTGACTCAAAATGAGTAGACACCTGGGCTTCTGAACTTTTTTAAAAAGTTCATGATTTTAATGCCCAATCCTGGATGGTGCCCTCTGATGGTATGCTACATGGTATGTCCCTAGCTCTACTTGGTTAAATAATATGAAGCAGATTCTAGATTAAGATGGAAAAATACTTTAATTCTTCTTTTTTTTTTTTTTAAAACCTACCCAACAATGTAATGGCCTGTTTTAAAGCAGTGAGCTCTGTGTGGCTGGAGGAATGATGGAAGAGGTTGGATAACATAATTTTTAACCTCGGTATCCTGGAATACTAGGATGCTGCATTGGCAGAGCTACCCATCTTCCTTCAAGTCCCATTGGAGAACTCCAGTAAACCAGGTAGGGCCTAGTAAAGGACTCCTGAACTCCTGAGAATCAAAGAGAACAGGAGGTCTGGAGGAGAGCCTTACAGATAGAAGAAGAGGACTTTGTGAATATTTGTTATATAAACAAATGAAGCTATTCTGCCTTGCTCTTATACCTCCCATCCATGCCCAGTCCCAACTCCTGGAACTCGGTGTTTCTATGGGACCACACCACCCCTACCCCCAAGAGAGGAAGAGGCATTGGAAAGGGCAAAGAGTTTGGTTTTAAAATCCACATGTTTTGGAGGGTATTTGGGGGACATTGGAATTGTCCTGCATGACATTGCAGTGACAGATACAGGCCATTATACATTTTGTCATAACCTATAAAATTGTGCAGGGGAAAGGGTAAAACATAATGTAAACTATAGTCCATGGTTAGTAGAAATACTTCAATACCACACTAATGAAAGATGCTGTTAATCGGGGAAAGTGGGGGGGGGGGGGAGTATAAGGGAATCCCCTATATTTTTGATATAACATTTATGTGATCTAAAGCTTCTTTAAAATTAAAAAGAAAAAAGAAAAAGAAAAAGAATCCACATGTTTTAGTCTGCTAGGCTGCTAAAATTACATAGGAGCAAAACCTATAATATGTGGGATGAGGCAATGGTTTCCTTAGGAGATAATCATCTTTCACCCTTAAGAAGATATAGAATTAAGTAGAGAAATGTTTGAGAATCAAAATCACAGAACTAATATTTTATGTTAAGAAATTTATATATGTTTAGAACCTTATGGACTTGTAATATTTAAGGGAATGTAGTTAATTAGGGAAACAGATTGGCCTTGTGACTTGGGCTGACACATCTAGTTGAGTAATTGATTTAGACTTGGGATATTCGTTGGACCCTTACAAAGTTTGCAACCTGTACTGAAACTTAAGAGCACTTAAGGTTCACCCAATTTATTATTTTTATGACTTCATAAGAGTTATTAAAGTCCTTAGAAAATTTTAATTTTTAAATCAGACATTGGAAGTTCTTATGAATATGCGGAATTTATAAATGCAGTTTAAAATGTTTGAAGGGGACACCGGTTTTCTACAGAGTTAAAAGACTTCTCATGAGGGCTCCATGTGGACTGGCCCAGAGATCGTCAGGACCCAGGCAGGCCCCGAAATTTCACTCATGGGCTATCTCATGTCACGGCATGTCTGCAGCCTCCTGCCACCACTTGGCAATGGCCCCCGCAATGGCCCCTCCAACATTTATCTACATCGCACTGGTTTGGGCTCCAGTTCCCACTGTTAACTGCCCCACTGCCTTGGAGTTGTCTTGTTTGTACTCCTGAGGCAGGTCACTGGCTGGTTAAGGATGGGTGGTCCCTCAGCTGAGGACTTGATGGGGTCCTTCTTGGGGCAGGGGCTGTGGGCCACAGGTTCCCTAAGCTGGCAGCTTCTGAGACCGCCGTGCCTCACAGAGTGTACTGACAGACGTGTAGTGACAGACACAAGGAAGGTTCCTTTCTGCTCTATCTTTGCTCAACAGGCCACCTCTGGACCTTTATAACCCCTGCTTGGTACCAAGATCAAAATTGTTCTAAAATTGTTTGTGGTGGTGAATGCACAACACTGTGGTAATTTGAAAAGCCATTGATTGTACTCTTTGGGTAGATTATATGGTATGTGAATACATCTCAATAAAACTGAGAGAGAGAAAAAGAGGAAAATGACAGAAATGATGCTCTCTGGAGGTCTTGTCATAAAGGAATCTTTGAAACACTGGGGCTATTTTATCTGGACCTGAGGATAAAATGGATCATGGCATTTACATGACTGGCCTGCTGCAATGTGACACTGACTTTGGGAGGTGCTTGAGATGAGTTTCTGTGGTGCCACAACCCAAGTTAAATAATGAAACGCATAAGCACGAAGTCACTCCGTTTGCTGTTCTCTTTCAATCCTGATCACACAACCGCTCAATTTAATGCTGGTTCCCGATGATCCTCTAATACTTGCTGATTTGCCTTTTCAACAAAGAGAAAGCAGGCCTCAGGCTCTTCCACAGGCAACCATGTTTTATGTTCATATTATGCATTTTTGCACTTATCTTCTACTTACAGCAAATGATCCAGAGTTCTTCTATTTACATTGGTGGTATAATGTTTTCTTTTAGAATAATTTATTTAATATTTTAAAAAGTTAAGAGGAGTGGATGTAGCTCAAGCAGTTGAGCTCCTGCTTCCCATGTATGAAGTCCTGGGTTCAATCTCTGGTACCTTCTTAAAAAAAAAAAAAAAAAATTAAGTAAATAGTAGTATAGGTGGCTCATGGATATGCCAAAAATTATGAAGGAGGGAAGAAAAGAATTGGAATTTAGAGACACTAGTGTACATGATTCTGTATCACATGTACGGGTGAAAGAGAGGTAGGGTGTGGCAGTGTGAGAGGCAACTGGCAGGGAGGAAGTTCTAACTAGAGCTAGGGCTTCACAAAAAGGAATGTTGTTGTATCAAACTGTAGCATCTCATTAAGTCGAGGAGGCCTAGGTAGCCCCCTCTCAAGAAAGCTATAAAACAGGAGTCCTGCATAATTTGGGATTGGACTGAATGACCTCTAAAGTACAGCTTCCATGCAGCCCAAAGAGCTTATGATTCATAAAGGGTGTGTCCTCTTTGGGCCTCTTCACTCCTTTCTCTGACCTTCAGAGGGAACCCTGAAATATATAAAGGACACATAATGGGACCTTCTTATGCTCAAGGAGCAAACAAGGTTTTCACCACTACCCACATCTTCTTTCTCTCATTTCTTTAACCACCCTTGGAAAGCCAATAAAATGTGTGGTTGGGTGGTGGGGATAGGGTTGGGAAAGCAGGAATACATCCCGTATCTTACCTCTTAGGAACCTAAGCTATATGGCAACTGTTAGGAGGACAAATAATGGGTCGGTAGAGAGACGGGGATGTTCTCCTTGTCTCTGTAATAGCTAAACATCTCATGGGAGGACAAGGGGAGCACTGAAAAGGATACCAGGGAATTCCCATATGCCCCACCCTCTCCCCCTCCCACAGTTTCCCCATTAACATCTTTCATTAGTGTGATACATTTGTTAAAATTGATGAACACACATTAAACTATTTCTACTAACCATGGATTATAGTTTACATTATAGTTTACACACTGCCCCACACAATTTTATAGGTTATGACAAAATGTATAATGGCCTGTATCTGTCATTGCAATGTCATGCAGGACAATTCCAATGTCCCGAAAATGCCCCCATATTATACTTATTCTTCCCTCTCCCTCCCCTCAGAATCTCTAGTGGCCACTGCCTTTATAACAATGATAAGAGTTCTTCCATTGATAGAATAATATTAAGTCTATCAAAGAATAATAAGTCTACTTTAGCCCATTGTTCATTCCCCAATCTTGTGGATTTAGGATGGTGATGCCCACTCTGTTTCTAATTGAGAGGAGGCTTAGATCCCATGGGGCAGATGGATGGAACTGTCTTGCTTGCAGTTGCAGACACTGTCTGTTCCTTGGGATGGTCGTTGTCCATCATCATCTCCTGGTTCATTGTCCTAGGTGAGTCCAATGAACTGGAGAGTAGGTGGGGCAACTCTGCTGAGATTCAGGGCTCAACTGGCATGTGAACAGACCAAAGATTTAAGTTTATGTAACATTTATGTAATCTAAAGCTTCTTTAAAAGTAAAAAGAAAAATTTTAAAGGGGGATATTCTAGGTCACATGTATGTTACTAAAATAAAAATAAAAAGATAAAATATGGGACGGTATAACAAAGTGAAGCCTATCGTAAATGATGGACTATAATTAATATTCTAAGTATAAAAACTTTCTTTCATGAATTATAACAAAGGAATCATTCTAATGCAAGGTGTTAATAATAGGGTATTATATGGGGAAAAATCCACCTAATGTAAACTATGGACTAAAGTTAACAATACAGGAACCGATGTGGCTCAGTGGTTGAGTGCCAGCTTCCCACATATGAGGTCCCGGGTTCAATCCCCACCTCCAATACCTAAAAGAAAAAACGTTCGCAGTATAATTTTTTTTCATCAATTATAACAAAGATACCATTAATGCAAAGTGTCAACATTAGTGGAAATGTGGGAATGCTGTATTTTACATGATTTTTCTGTAAATCTACAATTTCTCTAATTAAAAATAAACTTTTAAGGAAAAATAAATAAATAAAAGGATACCAGGATCCATTGAGGTTCTTCCATTCCCCAAGCCTTTTTTTTTTCCTACACTTATTCTTTTTTTATCCCTATACCTGTCAATTAGGATAAAATAATAGCCATGAAGGGAGTGGATGTAGCTAGTGGTTGAGTGCCTGCCCCCCATATACAAGGTCCTGGGTTCAATCGCCGGTACCTCCTAAAAAAATAATAATAGCCATGAAATTTCTTGATAAACTGTAAAGTGCTATTGGCTATGGAAGTACAATCAGAACCTCACTGTCTATGCCCCACTCCATGGCTTCACCTGTCACCTCTGCTGTGATAAATCTTTACTCTTGGTTCTGACTTCTTCTTTGAGGCCTGGACCCTGTTTTCAACAGTTCACAGAACAGTTTTGTTCAGTTGTCCCTCTTCACCATGTGCACCAACTGGCCGGCTTATTTTACTTTTGCTTTGATTTAGGTTTTTTACAGAACACAAATATGAGAAGAAAGAGATTCCTTGTCAAAATACCAGCAGACATTTCATATATCGTGGTGCAGAATATTTTCTGAGTAACCTACTTTCAATAAAATAACCTTTCTGTGGGGCATACGCCTGGCAATGATGGACTACATAAGGATAGAATTGCAAACCTTGAAACCTTATTTGAGTTTTTTGTTTGTGTGCGTGTGTGTGTGTATGTGTGTTTCTCACTAATCTCTTGTGTTTTAAGTTGTCATTGAAGGCAAGTGACCTGGATTGACAGTTCTTTTGCTTAATGGACATACTGAATCATGAGATAAAAAAAAAAAAAAGTCAGATTTTGAAACAAGGGCATTACTTTTTGATATTGGCAGAATTGACTGAGAATTCAAATTATAAATCGCAAGTACAAATCAAATAATTGTAACAGTATTACATAGAGGCTCTTTTCTGTCAGATCAATAACCACAAACCATTTATCCAAGATAATGTCCTCACCTGAGTCCTGAGTCATTCATTATGCCCTTACATTAGCTGTCCACCCCAAGGTTATGAGAGTCCCCTCTGTCATGAGCCCTGATCACTTTATTCCCAACAGACAAGATCTCAGATCTGTCACCCTTTTAATGTGACCTTGAAGAGAAAGCACTGTGCTTCCTCCATTTTTGAAGTCCCAACAGCACCCTCTGCTGTGAGTTTGTTTTATTTTAAAATAATAATGCCACTGGGGAATGGGTGTAGCTCAGAGGTTGAGAACCTGCTTCCCATGTACAAGGTCATGGGTTAAATCCCCAGTACCTCCTAAATAATAATGATAAAAATAATAATAATGCCATTCAGCTGGGAAGGTTAACTTGGACTCCAGCTTATAAGGATTGTCACGCAATGAGATGAAAGGATCAAGGAGCAGAGGATGCCCCTGGAGCTCTCAGCTTCTCAGGCTTCGAAGGAACATGTTTTCCACCAGAGTTGTCTAATGTCCCGCAGTTAGGGGGAAACGCCATGAAAAAAGTCTTGCACATAAATGTGTAGCCAAAGTACACAGACTTGAATGGAAAGGGTACCCGCCAACCTCAGAAGCAATGTCACCTCTGGGGAGGCAGAGAGGGAAGGATGGAGAAAAGCAGGGAAGAAAGAGAGGCAAGAAAATGGGTTGAGAACAAAGAGATCTTCAACGATATCTGCAAGCTTTTATTTTTCACAAATTTGAGGGAAAATTGCTCTCCCCACTCCAAAGTCAGCATTTGTTAAATCTGAGTGGTGGATATGAGTGCTTATTACATTATATTAATCTCTCTATTTTCTGTGTATTGGAAATATTTTGATAGATGATAAATAGATGATAGAGAAATAGAGATAGATGATAGATAGATAGATAGATAGATAGATAGATAGATAGATAGATAGATGATAGATAGATAGATAGATAGATAGATAGATATGTAGGTAGATAGATATGTAGGTAGATAGATATAGACAGACAGATGAGAGAAATAAGAGTGATAGATTTCTTTTAAGACATGTGGAAAATGTAAATTCATTACTACTGAGTTCAGTTCTGTAAAAGGTTTGTGGGATTATGCTGTTTGGAGGTTAGAAGTGAATGTTAGGTTTTAGCCACAGGAAACCCTAAATTAGGCATATCATAGAGAATTGAAGACTTGAGATACCCAGGGGAAAACTGGTCAGTGAATAGCAGCTCCTTCTCTGAGTGAAAAAGTAGCATCCGGTTAACTTCACAGAGGGGATTAACTGTCCTAGTAGCAGGTAGGATGTTGCTATAGTAACAGCTCAGTGTGGGGTGAGCAGGAAAATGGAATTAAAAAAGGATATTTTCCTTCTATGTGGTCCTATCCTTAAAGATCATTAAGAAGTCTACCTAACCTACACCAGAAGAAAAGAAATCCTATTTATCCTTAAGGAAAAAAAAAGTCACCTTTGCACCTGGGCGGAAGAGAGAGCTGGAAACAGAAGTGGCTTCTATCGTATCCTAGGGTACAGAGTG
The DNA here is from genome assembly GCA_026826555.1 of Tolypeutes matacus. Classification (NCBI taxonomy): domain Eukaryota; kingdom Metazoa; phylum Chordata; class Mammalia; order Cingulata; family Chlamyphoridae; genus Tolypeutes; species Tolypeutes matacus. The sequence goes on along the minus strand of JAKSZT010054281.1, from coordinate 1,633,810 downwards.
GTTTTTAAATGCATTTAGGGATATTTAGTTTAGTTTTTTGTCATTATTGTCCTTTTTGTACGAATGTGACAGGGGAAATGGACTGATAGATGGAATTAACTGACAATTTAAAGGAGTTTAAAGAGCTGTCTGTTCTGCAGTTGCTACCTCCCACGTGTGCCTCCTTCCCTTTTGGCTCCTTATTCCCGGTGTGGGAGAGTGGTTGGAAATTAGATAAGTATCGAATTGTTTTCATTTGTGGAGGGCTTTAATTTGATAGAAAAGAAGAGGCCTAATAAATCATGGATAGAAATGAGTTTAAATTTACAATATACATCAGGTTAACAAGGTTAAAAACTTGGTTGCTCTAGGAACAGGTATGAATTCGTTCCAGGACACTCAGACACCAGAAACTCCTTTCATGCTTCTATGTGAAGTCAAATCTGGCTCTTTCGCCAGGCTCCAGACCACAGAACCTTAGGTTCTTCTGGAGGCCTCCCCACTCCCAGCAGTTGTGTTAAGAGTCAGAAGCCCATGGGTGTGTTGGCTGGAAATTGTGACTGTGTACTTCCCCCCTGGCCTTTCAGGACCTCTGTGGCCCTGCTGGTGACTTCGAGTTCCTTTGAGTCACACCTGGACACTAAAACCTCCTCCCAAAGGTTCACAAGCATGGTGCTTCATGCTCAATCCCAGACAGCCTCCAGCTTCTGGCCCCATCAGATGCTCTCCAGCCTCCAGAGTCCTGGGTAATAGCAGCCAGAGGATGGAATCTTCCATTCTCAAAAAATTTTCTTGGTTGGAGCTGCTACCCTCCCTGCACCTGTCTCCCCTGCCCCAGCTCTGGCTCATGAGTTCCTCTTCCCTCCTCCATCTCACCCAAACTAGGCTTTCCCAAAGGTGGGGGGTGGGGGTGGAGGTGGGGGCGGCTAGATTTTAATGCTCTCTGAGGCGAAAGAAATCAACCACCCAGGACAGGTCTGCCCTCTAGAGAAGGGAAGAAAAAAGGCATCGCATTCTTTGCTGGTGGGTCTATAGCAAGAAGTCGGGCTCAGTTTATTTCTCCATTGACCTGTGACCTTGGCCCCTTGGCCCCAAGGACTCTGCACTAATCAGACTGAGCCTCGGTGAGGGAAGCCCCTGTGCAGCCAGTGGGACCCTTAGGTGCCTTGAAGTCCAGGAAAGGAGTAGTCACAGGAGACTTTGAACTTGGATAAATGGCAATGTTTCTTTATTCCCACTCAGAGGTGTCCATTTGGGGGGAGAAAATGGAAGGTGGTGCTAAGGAATCCGTTCTCCAGGACAGAAAGCCTGAAGTCTACCCTTCTGGAACTTGCCAGCCCTCTCTGCAGCTGAGCCCTGTCACATCTCCCTGGGCAGAGTAGCAATCCATCCTGGAGTCTGTTTTGAGTTCTAAAAGATTGTCATATAGTTTTTGTCTTATTGTCCTCTTTCTTCCTACATCAGGCAGCTTCCAGATGGTTCTCATCAAGTTTTGCTTCCGTCTACCTCCCCCCATGTCTTTATCAGTGAGGGACTAGTGCAGGTGTGACAGTGGAGATGTGGAGGTACCTTGGGCTTTTAGTGAGACTGAGCACATGGGATTTCAAGGATCCTAGGATATAGATAGATATAAGAATTAGCCCTCACATCTGGTCCCTGAGGCCCAGACACTTACAGAATTCAAAGCAAAAGCTAAGGAGGGGCTACCTAGAAATAAAAAAGAGATATTGTGCTCAAGACTCTCATTAGAAAAGAGCAGGCAAAGAATAGATGCAAATACAGGCTAAAGTTTGTATGTTTTCTTAAAACAACTATCACTTACCTTAGCAAAACAGGAATAAATCCATTAAACTGATAACTTACACATACCTCTGGCCTAAACCACAGGAAGGCATTTTCCAAAGTTAATTGAAATGTAAAATGAATTACAAGTAAAGATTCTGCCCGTACAGTATGTCGGGCTTGTCGTTCCATCCATCATGGAAACAAATGCCTCTGGCAGGACTCGGTAGCTCTTTGTCCAAAGCTTGCTTTTGCTCAGAAGCCCTCACAACCCACATTCAGGCGAAGAGCAGTGAATTAGCCTCACAGGAGGACTCCAGCTTTTCAGAGACAACCTCATCACATCAGTTAATATTTGTTGATTAAACACCTGCTCTATATGTAACACAAACTGGGGGTGGGGCGGGAGTTACAGGGACTTTTCAGACCAATGGAGAGCATTTGGCCAGCCATGAGTTTACAGTCTAAGTGGGAAAATAATGCATGGAAATGGAAATGTCATTAACAAATCCAACAGATCTGATGAACTTGATACAGAGAAGTACACGTTCCTGGAGGGAGGTGGTTTGTGGTTTGGTTACTTTGGAGCTAAATATGTTATGGATAAGGTTCTCTTCAATCAGAGAGTTTGTCTTTGTAGAGGAGAATCTGAATAGCTTTTTAAGTGGTAGGCACAATTTAGCAGGAATTGAGAGCCTCTTCCAAGCCTGAGAGCTTCCTTAGACAGCTCAGTGAGGGAGAGTATGCCCATCCTACAAAACTTGCCCAGGGATGGGACTTGGGGGAAGAGGTTTCTGGCACTTTCCATCTGCTGGGACCTGGCCTAGGCAGTTCCCAGACTGTCCCCTGACCCCCACGCCACCCACATTATTCATCTTTACATGCCCTGAGCCCAACTAACTACAGTACCTTGTAGTGAGTTAATATACATTGAATTGAATGCCACATAAAGTAAATGTTATCCATATGCTAACACCGGCATCTTTACCTTTGTCATTGTAAAGCCTTGGGATCATTGATGACTATAATTAGACAGAGCTTTTATTACTTTAGCTAAAGACCACTTACATGGCATCTGTAAGAGCAAAAATGCTTAGCTTGCCTGGCTCTCCATATTAGCCTCTTGGCTCCGCCTCCCAGAAAATCAGCCTCTCTGCAGGAGGTAGAACTAATATTAGTAGCACAAGCATATTTATTGATTTTTTTTTTTTGATGGGCATATATCACAATGTTTATCATGTTTACTTATGGGAGAGGGGATGGGTTTATAGGTAATCTTTATTTCCTTCCTGGGATTTATTTATATTTCTCTTAAGTTTTTTTAATTTTTGCAATGAGTTGGCCTTGACATTTGTCTTGAAAAATAGCTTTATCGCCTATGCCTTAATATATACACAATTTTATTATAAATGCATAATAAACACACACACACATACCTCTTATTCACATAAAGATCACTGGTTTGGGGGCACAGTTATACGAAAATTGAATCATATTTTACACTCTTTTATGTATCTTACTTTTTTCACTCAATCTCTTGTATCAATACCTAACCTGGTAGAGCTCTAATTCTTTTATTTTTAAAGCACATTTATTTTTACTAAAAGCAATACTGACTGAACATGAATCTGAGACTGAAAGGGATTTTTTTTTTTCCCATCGTGACCATTTTAAAAACTGGTCGTTCCTGTAAGTAACAGTGTTTATCTATTGTTGTCTATTTATGATCCATAATCTATATAATGGGGATTTGTGAAATTACTGTCACATTTCCTTCATTAGGATAATACAAGGTATAAACAAGGTGATGACCTTTATCTTCAGTTGAGCATTTAATGATTACTTTTCAGAGGTTTCCTCACCCTCTCGTGCTTCTTGGTACTATCAAACTCTGCAGCATTAATTCATTAAATGTACAGCCCAGGAACCTCCTTACATCTGGCAAGGTACTAAAGCAGCATCAGACCACAGGTATTGGAGGAACTTGGCTCCCTGATTCCAATCCTTACTAGTTTCCTTGACCTTGAACAGGTCAGTTAACCTCAATGAGCTCCAATTTCTTCATCTCTAAAATGGAGCTAATAACTGGCCTAATTATCTCATAGGGTGGCTATGGACAACAAATGAGAGATGGTATATGTTAAATTGCTACCAGGAATTATACATACAGAAAGTTTTGTTGTTCTTATATCAACAGCTAAAGGGGAGAGAACCTCCCTTTTTTACCCATTCAGATGCTCTCATTAAGCTGTTGACCTCTGCCGTTGCCATTTAAACAGCTTCATCAGAGTAGGGCTGCTGAATGAACAGCTAAAGCAAGCTGTTCCTGGATGCCAAGGTCAGCTGGGAATCCAGGACCCAGCCCAGTCCAGCCCACTAGAAGCCACCCTTGCTTCATTTTCACACTGTGGAGCCAAGTCCGTGGTAGCAGAGTGGGTCCCACAATTTCACCCTGTGGTGGGGAAAGCAGTCCTTCCAATCCAGTAAACACAGGCCCTTGAACCTGACTTTCTATTCAGTGCTTTATTGCGCTTGCCTAGTAGAGTACCAGTGGGCTTATGAATTATCAAAAAGAGTAAGCCTGGGATTTTAAAAATCACATTGAGGAATGGTTTCTGAATAAAGGTAGTTTGTTATTATCACTAAAGTAAACCTTTTTCTGGGCAATGAGTAATAGTGTCTTAAATCTAGCCTTCAAGTGTAAAGGCTTTAAACTCATTCCATGGTATGCTTTTTTGCACTAATCATTTCACGTTTTTACTTATCGTAGGAGATGGAAAGCCCCTTCAGTGAGTCTGTACTGAATTTTGAAGTGGAGAAATAATTCTCCTTCAATTTCTGAGAAATTGAAGTTTACTTAAAGATGATTAAAATCCTTCTGGCAGGGTTTGAGAAGGTCTCTCTTCCGACTGCTGTAATTTTAAATAATTCAATGCCATCTTGGCACATGTGTGTTTATTAAAGTAGGGATGAAAATAAAACGGATGAGTGTCGCTGCATTACCTTGCTGAACTTCACCTTGCATTGTCTCAATCACCTAGGCAATTGACTCAGAAATGCTATGGCTTCCGGGTTTGAGATTTCCCCTAGCTGTCTGCTTAACAGACTGGCAGATAACTTTCATCTACTTCTCTAAGACATCATACCTCCATGGTACCATATTTCTTGTCCACGAGACTCACTCCTTGGAGAGTCAAGATCAGACCTCAGGCTGGCCAGTGCTGAGGCTTAGCATTTCCTGGGGCCCCTGAGGCCCTCTCAATTCACTGACAGGACAATCTCCACCAGCAGAAGCAGGGCACGTAACTGTGGAAAGGTGTTACAGCTCTCAGTACTCTAGACTCTTTCTGGAACTCACAAATCAGTAAAATTAGTGGGGAAAAAAAAGGTGAATGAATTGTTATGCAGAGATGCCCTCCAAAGTCTAAAACAAAGATCCACTTGAGCTTCATTTTAAATTTGATCACTGATGACTCCTAACATCAGAGTCAGTCAAATGATTCTCTTGGGGAATTGAGCTCCTCTACCACCTTCTCTTTTTTTCTTTTGCCCCATCTTCTCTTTCATTTTACTTCGACTAGCTCTTCCATAGATATTACTCTGCTGTTGAAGTTTCATGCTGCAGACAGGCCCTTCTGACTCTGGTTGACTAACTCCCCAGAATCCCCACCGCTGTTCAGTTGATTTAAATTCCAACTCCCTCTGAGACGCTTTTCGTTTGGATCACTTTTGTTAGGAAAACCCTCTACATCTTTACCAATGAGATTTTTCAAAAGCAATCCCATCCTCTCTCCTTGCCTTTCAACTAACATTTTCGTCTTAAAGCTTCTAGGGACACCATAAGTTCAGCTTCTTATCACATTAGCCTCTTATTTGTATTCCGGGAAGTGCTGGTCTATAATATTCAGGAAGACAAATAAAGAACCCACGGAAAACCCAGGGCCATTCTACTTTGTAACTTCAGTGCGGAACCATGTCAGGGAGCTAGCAAGGCCTTCGGGTGGCATCGGAATTACCTCTTGGGTTTTGCAAGGGCAATTTAGATCCAAGCAATCTTGGAATGTATTTATGACAGAGATGTTGTGAATTTTGAGTGCCTCACCGCTTTCACTGCCTCTCTGCCTGTGAAGTGGAACTAGGATTTTCTTATTCATTTCTAGCAATTCCCAGACCCTTGTTTAGGACCCTCTGTGTTTGAGGTCACCCCTTCCCTGAACGAACCTTTTTTCTCTAAGATGTAGCCTACACAGGGACAGATATAGTATAATGCAAAGTTTCTCAACCTTAATGTGAGGCATTACTGACATTTGGGGCCAAATCATTCTTTGTTGTGGAGATTGCTGGGCATTATGGGGTATTTAGCATCCCCTCGTTGTGACGACCGAAAAAATGTCTCCAGACGTTGTCAATTGTCCCCCTAGTGGGGAGGAGGCAAAATTGTCCACGGTGAATAGCTTCTGGTACAACGGAGAAACCCAGGGCCAAAATACTGATGTTCAAATCCTAGTGCCACCCCCTTTTGGTGGGGTGCCCTTAACCAAGTCAACCTGAGCTCATGACACCTGCTACTGCGAGGATTCAATGAAATAAAATAGTAGGTTTCGGTGCCTGTTGATTGAAGCCAGATCTCCTGTCACCTATTTGTTAGTTAACAGTGAGAATGCTGTTAGGATGTGCAGTCAATAGCTCTTTTACTTCATCAAAGGTGCACCCCTAGCTCCTTTGCACAAACTGGTTTCGTTCAGGGTAGATTTAATGCTCCCAGAGATCTTGCTTTCTCATCGGAAAGGGAAGACGTTTCACTTCAGGTGGCTGCCTTTATGTGCCCCACCGCTAGCTGCTCCCACGCAGTTAAACGCAACCAGATAATTATAGACGAAGTTGCCTTAGGGTTGTAAACATAGCTCTGGGTGATTGCACACTTTCATTTATTCGGCCTATTTGCATTCGTACTTATTTGCATTTCTACATCTCCCACAGCTGACACTTGCTTTTTAATTTCGCGATTCCAAAGCACTTTTTCTGATTGCTCTACGCCTACAAGAGAGGCACCCCATTAGGCGCGTCGCTGGCAGCCTCCTTCCCGGCTCTGCCCTCTTTATTTCTTCTTGGTTTGGAGGGAGGCCAGTTGTTGGGAGAATAGCATCTGCTGTGGAGCCCGGGCATAATGAGTCATTGTTCTTCTGAGAAGCTCGATGGCGTAGGCTTCCTTTCAGCTGCCACGTTATAAAGGACCTTGTCTGCCTTTTCCTCCGGATTGCACCTGGGGACCCGCTACATTATGTTATTATGACAAGAGTCACCTTTCTTTCCCTTTTAGAAAGTGAACCTGACCTTCCTCTATTTCTGAAACACAATGACTTTTAAAAAATAATAATAAAAGTCTCTTGCCATCAACTGCCGTAGCCCAACGTGGAAATTTTTGAAACGCAGAAATTATTGAAACAGTTCCCATTTAAGAAGTTAGCTAGTGCTTAAGAACATACAACCCCTACCTTTGAAAGCCTTTCATGCACTTAAATTTTTTTTAAATAAAAAAGATGGATAGGTCTACTACCCTGCTTTCTGTAAAATATGTATTACTCAGTTTAATAAACTGTATATTGTTAGTTTTCCTAAGCCAATTCACAAGCAACATGGCTCCAAATAGCCATGGGCACAATAACCATCCAGATATCTAATATTTATATAGCATTTACAGTTTCCTAATCCTTTAAAAGCACCCATCATTTACTTTTCTACTTTCTTTTCTCTCTCAATTTCCACCTGAACCTTGAGTGAACAGTTTCCTATTTCCCCCATGTGTACCATTTTCCCTTCCTGTATGAGTGATAGTAACAAAAACTGCATTTATAAAGTGTGTCTTTTGCCCCACATATGTATTCTTGAGTACAATTCTCAACGTGGGCCAATGCAGAACAAAACAGAAACAATGCCTTTCACGTTTGATAACGAAAGCTCTGGTTCAGACCCTCTCCCTACATGGATTTTAAAATCATGTAGGGAGTGGATGTAACTCAAATGGTTGAGAGCTTGCTTCCCACATACGAAGTCCTGGGTTCGATCCCTGGTAACCCCTAAAAACAAACAAATGAAAAAAAACAACTCTCATTGGGGAGTGGATATAGCACAGTGGTTGAGCACCTGCCTCGTATGTATGAGGTCCTGGGTTCAATCCCCAGTACCCCCTAAAAAAAAATAAATCATGTGTTACACTTAATTTGCAATATTTTAAATCAAGGAATGTCCCATCTCTTCCTTAGACATAATCACCCTGATTTAGTGCATCTTCAGAGAAGTTCTGTTTTTGAAAGTATTTAGACCCATATCTTAACGATCAGTAACAAGAGAGGAACAAACAAAAGTTTCCCAAGTAGACACAGCTTGGTATACTAGTATTCCTAATTGGCAAAAGGCATTACTTATATTAATATTCATGTAATGACCACATCCAAAATACACTGTCAGCTACATGATGCTTATTTTCTAGAGTAGGCTAACTCAGGTGAGTTAATAGGTATACTAATGTTAATATTTTAGGAAGGTGGTATTTATTTTAATATTCACTTCATGAACATATCAGAACCATGATGCTTATTTTTTACATACAGTCTATGTCAACCGGGATGAGAAAGCATTCTTTGAACTTACCCATGTGAAACGTAAAAAGGAGCCCACTCGGCCCAGGTTTAACTTCCTTGTAGGGTGTCCACTCGACCAGTTTAGCTGCCTCAGCTAATATCAGTAACATAAGCGCATCAAAACTCACAATAACCGTTAATTTGATAAGAACGGCACCAAACTCATACACCTTTCCCAGGTGCCCAATAATGAAACTGAGGCTCTCCAGGTGACTGCCTTAGAGCAGGGGTTCTTAATTAGGGGTCCGTGAGCATGAACTGAAATTCAAAAAGACATTATCCTTGTGGGGACATGTTGGTGTGGGTGTGATATATTTATTAAATAATACACAGCATAGTGTGGGCTTAGTAAGGGGTCCATGGCTTTTACCTGACTGGCAAAGGGGTCTGTGGAACAAAACAGGTTAAGAACCCTTGCCTTAGAGGAACAATGTCCTGCAGTGGGACAACGTCTCTCCCCTAAGCCCTTCCACTATTAAATTTAAGAGCGAGGAAAAGTCCACTTCAGAAAATGAAGTTGGTTTTCTACAGATGCAGACATTTTGATATCAGGAAGACCCTGAGGAAATCACTCATTCAGGTGCCCTAGACACAAAGAGGTCCACAGTAGCCAGTCAGGGGAAAGAGAAGAGATTAAAGTGGGTGGATAAGGTTGACCCACTTTCCCATAATTTCTTCATTCTTCCCTTTCAAAGCTCAGCTGTTCATCCAGGCATATCATAGATGCTTAAGAAATTGTGGATCATCAAAAACAGAAACCACCTAGGGAATATTTACAATCCCCAAAAGACATTTTTTACCCCCAAAAGAATCTCCTGTTAAAAGAGTGGGCTGGAAGCTTCTAGAACTTCATGCCTCCATAGGATACCACCCTCTCCCATCCCCAGAGCATGAAATCCACGTGGCACAGTCATTGCTGGGGAGAAGAGGGTCAGCTTGCATCTTGAGGACCTCCCAGGGATGAAACCCACACCCTTCAGTAAGAGAAAGAAATGGTTAAGGAAGTTCTCATGAAGATATAGGTTTGTTTTTTAAAAAAAAAACAAACAAAAAACAGAAATAAATAGATCTGCCTGGAAAAGTAACTATTATTTTACATTTCGGATTATTTGAGTGTCACTCTTCATAGAGAAAAAGTAATGCAGAAAAATAAATAAGCTCTGGACTCACCAGAAAAATCTGTGTAGGTGACCTTGTCCCTCACTTGTGAATCACGATGTGACCTTGAGCTAGTTACTCGACAGCTCAGAAACCCAATTTCCTCATGGGTAAACTGGGAATAATAATGACGCCTACAGCATTATTTTTTAAATTATAACATTTTCTTTTTAAAATTAAATGAGTTAATATTTGTAAAGCTCTTTGCACAAAGTGCTTGCCCAATGCTCCTTTATAAAACATTAACAAAATTGTTTGTTAATAATAATAACAAACATATTTGCTAATGGCTTATTTGGTGTTAGGGACTGTTGTAAATCAAACAGTACCTGTAAAAAACATGGTTTGGTAAAAGTATGGTACAATTATTTCAGAAATTTTTAGGGGAGTGGGGAAGTCACTTCTTGTCATGGACATTAGAAAGGTTACTTGTAGAATATTATCTCACAAAATCTTTTATAATAAAATCACCTTTTTTCTGATACCCCTTTATATTCTACTGAGTTACCGTGATTATACCTGGGCTGCATAAAAGTACGTATATTATTTCATCCCAGGTTTTCTCATCCAGACACATCAGGTCACATTAGCCTAGTTACCAGTAGGACAAAAATACAACTGGTCAAGTGTTTACTTCCTTGTCTCGAGCACAAGAGAGTGAGGGAATATGACAAGTAACGGCCTCCTGCAAATTACAGCTGAGAACTTTTTCTTCACCCCAGTATTTCTCCAGCCCTGCCTTTCCTACCATTGGTGTTTTTTCTTGCCAGACTTGTGATCTCTTTGTTTTATTTTTTTTTTTCACACTTTATGTACTTATTATCAATTGTGGTGAAAATATATGTCATATAAAAAGCATTTTAACCATTTTAAGTGGACAATGTATTAAGTACATTAACAACACTGTGTACTTTTCACCACTACTTCCAGGCTATTTTTATCATCCTAAACCAAAACTCAGACTCATTTAGCTATAACTCCTCATTCCTCAACCCTGGTAATGACTTTTCTGCTTTAGGTCTCTATTACTTTGCTTATTCTAAGTATTTCATATAAGAGAAATCATATACTATTTGCCCTTTTGTGTCTGGCTTATGTCACTCAACATTATGTCCTCAGAATTCTTCTAGGTTGTACCATGTACCAGGCACTTCATTTCTTTTTACAGCTGAAAAATATTCCCTTGTGTAGACCACATTTTGTTTATCCATTCATCTGTTGATAGCACTTGGGTTGCTTCCACATTTTTGGAAATTGTGAGTAATGCTGCGATGAACATTGGCATACAAATACATGTGTGATTTCCTGCTTCCAGTTCTTTGGGGTATATGCCTAGGAGTGGAATTGCCAGGTCATATGGTAATTCTGTGTTTAACTTTCTAAAGAACCACCGAACCATCTTCCACAGTTGCTGCACCATTTTACATTCCCAGTAACATTGTACGAGTGTTCCTATTTCTCCACATCTTCACCAACATTTGTTATTGTCATTTTTTTTTCACAAAAAATAGCCATCCTAGTAGGTGTGAAGTGGTATATCATAGTTTTAATTTGCATTTCTTTAATGGCCAGTGATGTTGAGCATCTTTTCATATACTTCTAGACCCTTTCAATATCTTCTTTATAGAAATGTCTATTCAAATGCTTTGTCCATTTTTCAGTTGGGTAGTTTGTCTTTTTGTTGTTAAGTTATGGGAGTCCTTCCTATATTCTGGATATAAAACCCTTGTCAAACATATGGTTTCCAAATATTTTCTCCCATTTCACTTTCTTGATAATGTTCTTTGATGTACATATTTTTATTTTAATGAAGTCCATTTTATCTCCTTTTTCTTGTGTTACTTGTGTTTTTGAACTATTTTTAAAGATGCACCAGTGACAGAAAAGAAGTGCTACTTAATTTACTTAGCCTGTCAAGTGATTTAAGAAGACCTTGAAGAATTTCATGTTTACAATTGCATTAATGTTTTCAAAGAGCTTTCTTCCCCTATTTCAGCCGTAAGCCTTGGGAGACAGGCAAAAGATGTCCTATAAATCCACACTTTACAGATGAAACTATTAAGGCTCTGAGAGATGAAATGACTTGCTCAGCAGTTACACAGCTAGTGAAATAACTGGCAGACAAGACCTTTGGCACCATCGTATGCTGGCTTCTGACTAGTCTGTCATAGTTGTGTGTTTCCTGGAGTCAGAGCAACTTTCTCGGCCAAGAAAGGATGTGGTCTTGAGGAATCGGAGCCCAGTTCTTCCTTCCTTCCTTCCTTCCTTCCTTCCTTCCTTCCTTCCTTCCTTCCTTCCTTCCTTCCTTCCTTTCTTTCCTTTCCTTCCTTCCTTCCTTCCTTCCTTCCTTCCTTCCTCCCTCCCTCCTTCCTTCTTTCTTTTGCTCTTCTTTTAAATTATTTTTATTTTTTGATTTTTGTTTTGTTTGACTTTTTTATTTTTAAAGAAGGTTTAGATTACATAAATGTTACATCAAAAGTATGGGGGGAGGGGAGAAGATGTGGTTCAACCAGTTGGATGCCCGCCTACCACATGGGAGGTCCTGGGTTCAGGTTCCAGTACCTCCTGGGCAAGGCGAGAAGACAATGAGAAGACAGACAAGAGAACCATCTGGGGGAGGGGGCGGGGAATAAAAAAATGTTTTTAAAGTAAATAAATCTTAAAATATATATATATATATACACACACACACACACATACACACATGTATAGGGGATTCCCACATACCCCATCCCTCCCCCTCCCATACTTTCCCCCCATAAATAACATCTTTCATTAGTGTGATACATTTGTCACAATTGATGAATACAAATTGAAGCATTGCTACCAACCATGGTCTATGGCTTGACTGCACATTTTTATAGGTTTTGACCAGATGTATAATGGCCTGTATCCATCATTGCAATATCATTCAGAACAATTTCAATGTCCCCAAAATATCCCATGTTACACCTATTCTTCCCTCTCCCTCCCTTCAGCCCAGTTCTTGAAGCTTGGGTGATTCTGATGAGAAGAGGAAAGAACCTGGGTGAGAAGCAGAAAAGCAGGGGAATTCAGCAATGGGCTGACAGAGGCCAACCTTCCCTCACCTTACACAGCAGATACTAGCCATGATAATACCAGGATGAAAGAATACAAAGAAAAACTCAAGTGAACGTATAATTAAATTGTCTTTTCCCTATGATTTACGACAAAGCTAAGCTGGAGTAGCAAACTGGAAAAAGCTCTTGGGCAAAATAACATGTAAATAGAATGATTACTAATGGAATGGTATAAAGCATTGGCCTTCAATTTCTTTCCTCATTTGCCCCTAACCAAATTTTTGAAAACTTGTGTGTCTCCCCACAAGTTCTTAAATTGATCTATAAAATTTTTCCTAGCTTTAATTTGTTGCCAAAAAAAGTGAAATATCTGGAATATTATAAATATAGACACCCCCCTTTTAAAAGGAAGTGATATGGGAAGCAGATGTGGCTCAAGTGGTTGGGCTCCCGTTTACCATATGGGAGGCCTGGGGTTCGATTCCCAGGGCCTCCTGGTGAAGGCAGGCCAGCCCGCCGGTGAGCTGACAGCCCGTGCGGCGCATGCATAAGATGACACAACAAAGGGAGACAAGCAGACACAGGAAAATGCACAGCAAATGGACACAGCAAGCACAAGCAGCAAGGGGATGATCAATAAATTTAAAAAAAATAAAATCTGAAAAAAAAAAAGGAATGATATAACACTCCTTTAAATAAATGGAATAGAATCTCAACATCATAGGATCTGATAATCCACACTGTCCATTTTATAAATGTATGAACAAGCTCTTCTTTACCAGTGGGAAAGTTGTATCATATATTTTACTCCTGGTGTTTCCATTCCACTGCCTTCAATCCCTCATGTAATATAGTCTTTTGTATGAAAATCTTGTACTGATTACCTACTATGTATCTCTAATAACAAAATATATATATATAAAGGAATTTTTAAAATTTTAAACTATTAGGAGCCATGAGGGTCTAGTATTAATTTTTTTCCTAGTTGAGTTATCACTAAAATTACTAGTCATGCATAAGTAGTCAAAACAGCAAAAATGTATTACAGATTTTGGTGAATACCTAATAAAATGAAAAACAATCATGGTAATGCACAACTTAATGAAATATGAATGAATGTTACTCACTGCCAGAAAGAGACAAGGTTCAATATGAATTCTGTTCTCAGTTTTGTTATTAATGTACCTCCAAAGTACATTGTTATGTAAGTAAATAGATTACAATAGTGGAAGTCTCTTTCTAGCAACATCTTTCCTTTTTTTTTTTTTTTTTTTTTTTAACTCTTTTGCAGTTATAAGCCAAAAATCACAAGTGGGCTATCTTCAAAAATTTTATAAGCAAACCAAGAGAAACAAAAGGATTTATTACCCAGTCCTCAGGATTTTTCACTTTTTCAGTTTCTAGGAAGTATACCAAAAAGATTTTAGGAAGACTTAACAAATAACTATAATTTTTTTTTTTTTTTGTAATTATAATTTTTATATTTAGAAATTCTTTGTTTAATTTATGTATTCAAGAAAGGGCTGAGAAAATCCAAATATTGTTATTTTCAATATACTTTTGTTATCTTTTGATAAAATATTTTTTATTTTATTGTGTTCTTTAAATATATTCTTACCAAAATTGAAGCTGCTAATTTAATTCATTCAATTTATGGGAAAAGTGAAATATTTAGCAAACAAAATCCTCATCATGAAACCAACCAATCAAATCACACCAAAGTGCATAACCTACAAAATTGTGTGGGATACAGTGAAAAGTGTAATGCAAACTATAGTCCACAGTTAGTAGCAATGCTTCAATATGTGTTCATCAATTTTAGCCAATGTACCACACTAATAAAGGTTGTTGTTAATGTGGGAAAGTGTGGGAGGAGGAGGGGGCCATATGAGAATCCCCTATATTTTTTATGTAACATTTATGTAATCTAAAGCTTCTTTAAAAATTAAAAATTAAAAAAATCAGACCAAGTGACTTTATTTTTCCATGTAAATAAACATGTTAGCATGCATTCCAAGGAATGGTGTGAATATCACTAAAAAGTAGACACCCACTGGGTTACTAAAATTCAGCCAAGGTCAAAATTCTGTAGAATCTAGTATTCATTTAACTATTTCATAACATTTTTAAAATAAGAGCAAATCTATTTGCCCTTCTACTTAACCTGTGATAAGGGAATATTATATGTAGCTGAAATTGTAAGTTATTTGTGAACCAAGGATGGTTTGGACTCAGATAAGTGTGTATGTATATACGTATTGAACTCTCCTGTTTAGCTGTTATGAATAATTAAGTAAAAGTAATGTGTAAAATTTCAGAAATAACTCCCTTAATGATTAACCTTTTCCTCTGCATTTAAAGAAAGTGAGTATAATAATTCTGGTTCAGCAACTAGCATATAATTTTCATTTTTTGTTAATAGGAGGTAAAAATATTAAGCACATTATAATATGAAATACAAGTATTGGCAGTACTTGGATAAATATTTCATGATGTGATTTTAATAAAACAGATTTTAACTATCTTGTTAAATATTGCACACCAAATCTGAAAGGAACCATGTAAGATTTTTATCTGCTGGTTTGATCCAGTATTAACTTTTAAAATTTGGTAGTCCCTGAAAATATTAAGTTATGTTTAAAAGAATGGGCTCTTTTGATGGTTCAGGTTCCTTCTTTTTAGTTAGTGATATACCCTAGGAATGAGTATTGAGACTAGCTAGTTGTATTAGTCAGCCAAAGGGGTGCTGATGCAAAATACCAGAAATTGGTTGGTTTTTATAAAGGGTATTTATTAGGGGTAGAAGTCCACAGTTACCAGGCCATAAAGCGTAAGTTACCTCCTTCACCAAAGTCTGTTGCCATGTGTTGGAGTGAGACAGATGCCGACGTTCAGGCTTCTTGGGTTCCTCTCTCCCGGGGCTCCGTTTCTCTCCGGTCTCAGCTCCTCTGTTTCCTCCACAAGGTCAGCTGTAGACTATGAGGCTTTCTAGGCTTTGCCTCTCTCCACAAGGCCAGCTGTAGACTATCAGGTGAATGGCTTGTCTCTATATCGGGGCCTTCTCTCCTTCCTCACCACCAAGCTCCTCTGTCAGCTCGCCTCCCAGGCTCCAGCATCAAAACTCCAAAATGAGAACTCCAACTCGAAAACTCCAACTCTGTCCTTTGCCATGCCTTTTATCTTTGAGATCCCACCCACCAAGGCATGGGGCTCAACACCCTACTGATGTGGCCCAGTCAATACCCTAATCATAACTTAATCATGCCCAGATGAACAGACCAGTTTACAAGCATAATCCAGTATCTATTTTTGGAATTCTTAAACTACATCAAACTGCCAAACTGCTACACTAGTCATAAATGTTTACTTTAAATACATGGGGTGGGGGAAGAGCCATTTCAGCATTCAGTATTTCTTTAACCATTTCCTCTGTGTTCGTTCTCACAAGATTCTTCCCTAAAACAAATACATATGCTGACAATAGGAGAGAGAAGATATTAAACCATTAAACAAAAATTGAATGAAAAGTGCTCTTTCTCATTCCCACATTCTACAGTATATCTGATTCTAGAACATTCTAACGAGGGGCAAAATTTCTCATATGTCACATGCTTCACACTAAAATGAAATATTGTAAGACTACAAATCCTAGGTGGGGTTTTTGTGTCTGGTTATTCCTTGAAGGAGCCTTCCTCAAAATAGATTTTAGAATTGCACTTTTTGCTTAGTGCCCAGGAGACTTTTTCACCCCATTACTGAGATCAGGTGGGTGAAGGATGTGTCTTGTTTTTATAAAGTGAGAGAAGGGCTATTTTTTAAAATATAGTTTTAATAGAGAAGTTGTGAACTTACTAAACAGTCCTGTACATATTTGGAATTTCCATACAACACCCCTCCACCAACACACTACATTGTTGTGGAATATTTGTTACAGATTATGAGATAATATCATCAGACTATTATCACTAACTATGCTCTGGTAGCATACATTTGGCATATTTTTTCCATACCCCCCTATTATTAACACAGTACACCTTTGGCATTGATGCAAGAATATTACAGCATTGCTGTTAACTCTAGTCCATAGGTTACATTAATTGTATTTTCCCATGATTCTCCACATTCCCACCACCCTGCAATAGTGACATACATCCGTTCTAGTTCACAGAAGGACATTCTTGCATTTGTACTATTAACTACAGTTCTCATACATCTCTGTGTTCACTGTGTTATTCAGTCCCTAGATTATTCTCTAGCTTTCTTTCAGTTGACATTCACATCCCTAGACTACCCTTTTCAGCCACAATCCCATTTATAAACCAGCTGTTAGTTCTACTCACTAGGAAGAGTCACTGTCAATTCTCTATCCATTTTCACACTTTTACACTCACGTTAATTAAAACTTCTACATGCATTAAGCATCAGTACTAAGAGAAGGGCTATTTTTTAAAAAAGAGGAAGTGGACAAGGAAAACCCACATGCTGTCAGGAGCAAGGTCACATGGAAATGGGAGCCCTAGACTCTTAAACTCATCAGTACTCAGGTACCCTTGAAAAGCCTCATCGTACCCCAGGGATCCATAGACTTCGATTTGAAGGTCACTCGTGTAAGGAACCCCCAGTGAGAACCTTGGGGGTTTAGGCAGTGATGCTGCTTTTGACCCAGTGAGGCTCACACAAGGTGCTTGTGTGAGGCTCGGGGACAGGACAGCTCAAGCACCTGTCCACGCCTGCACCACCCGGATGCCATTACTGGTCATCGTTATGATTTCACCCAGTCACATCTCATGACTCTAGGGTCCCAGAATATTAAAGCTGGAAGGGGTGCTAGAGATCTTCTGGGACAGTTCTCTGATTTAGGAGATGGGAAACCAGAAGCACTCAACCTCAGTGGCATGCCAGCCAGAGTCAGAATCCTGTCCAGTGTCCCCCGTCAGCATGCTGTCTGGATTCTGGGTTGGCGATAGATGGCATTGAAAATAAGAGTCTTTGGAAAAAGAAATACTCTACTCTCAGGGTTTCAACTCCAGTTCCCAATTAACTGCTAACTCAACCAAGACCTTAGGGAAAAAAATTTTTTTAAATGGAGGAACCCCACGCCTCAACTCCTTCATCTAAATTACTAACCCCAATCTACTATAGAGGCATTCTGACAAAAAAGAAAATATAAATTAGTTAGTCCTCTCTTCTTTATTGTATATTATGCCATATTTA
This sequence comes from Tolypeutes matacus, assembly GCA_026826555.1. Taxonomy (NCBI): domain Eukaryota; kingdom Metazoa; phylum Chordata; class Mammalia; order Cingulata; family Chlamyphoridae; genus Tolypeutes; species Tolypeutes matacus. Next base: position 1,615,995 of record JAKSZT010054281.1, on the reverse strand, counting down.
TTTTAGGAATGCTTTATTATAACCTTTTTCAGTATTTTTTTTTTTTTTTGGCAACTGGTCCTCTCTATTTTTCAGATAAGGCCCCAAACTGTACTAAGATTATCAGTTAGCCACAACCTCTGATAATCCCTGAATATTTGCTGGTCATTGGGAGTCTGGGAGCAGGAATAGACAGAACCAGAATTATGTCTGACAGATCATTGAATTGTTGGGACAAGGCTACCCCAAGCCACTCTTTGGCCAGCAGAGACTACTTTTGTTCACTCTACCTTTAACCACCTCCCCAGCATCCTTGAACAGCCAGCAGACTTCTTACCAGTCTTCTGGTCTAGAATCCTCCTTCAAACGCAGCTAGAATAGAAATGCAGAAAGGATTAAGTACACAGCGGAGAATTGTTGGGGAGACTATTCTCCACGGATTGCTTGCATCTCTCCATGTCTATGAGCAAAGGCCCTGACTGCTCTTTGTTCTAGACTATCTTTTCAATGATATTTCTTTGGTGAATAGCCTTGAAAGAAGACAGAAATACTGTCTCCCTCCAGAGGAAAGAGTACATTAATTAGAGTAAATATATCTTTCTCTCTGGAGCCAAGGGCATGCCTGCTTACTGCCCATGATAAAAGGCTCATGTTCCCTAAGCTCAGAATTCCCCACCTGTCACCCAACCCACCACATGTCACCTGGCTCTCTTCACAACACCCTGTGGTAACTGGGGCTTAGAAAACCAGGGCAAGAAAAATAATATTGCTGTGAGTAACAAATTGTCCTTATCTCTTCTGAACCAGCATCCATGAAACTGGCTGACAAACTTGATAGCTTTGCAGGGAGGGTAAAATCTCAGACCCCTCAAAAATCTGACAAAAATTAAATTTCACTTCTTTACTGTTAGCTGCTTGGAGCCATGAACATTTCCAGTAACAAAAAGCTATCCTCGCTAAGGAAGAAATATTCTGAATTATAGGAAAAAAGGTCATCTGGATGAGTCCAAAACTCAACCTTCTTCCCACATAGCCTCAGGCCTTTGCCTCTTCCTGGAGTCCCCTCTCTCCATTAATCAACCTCCCTATCACATCCAGTCACCAAGTTCTCCCCATTTCATCTCGTACATTTTTTCTTGACTCCGTCCCACCTTCTCCATCCCTACTCAACTCAGTATATCTCACCTGAGCTATTTCAGTAGGCTCCTCCCTCAAATTTTAAGCTCCCTCAAATCCATCGGAACATGCTGGCAGCACTATGCTGAAACTCTTTTCCATCCCCCTCATCTACCTAATTTCTACTCCTCCCTACATCTCAGCTCTGAGGAAATATTTCTGGCTCTTCACATTTGCGTTGTTTGTCCCTCCCTTGTCCCCATGTGCTCCCATGACATTCTGTACTCCCTCACCCACACCCCAATAGTACTTATCATGCTGGTGTATTATAATGACCTTTTACTTGCTCACTTCCTGATTATAAGCTCCTTGAAGGCAGGTAACCTTTCTGTCTTTTTTACCACTGTCTCCCAGCACCTAGGCCAGTACCTGACACTTAGCAGGTACTTGAGAAATAATGTGTTGGGTGAACAAATTAGTAAATGAGCAAGAATAGAAATGCTGTAGTGTGACATGGGTGATCCAGGCCTCTTTAAAGAAAGGTGTGCATCTCAAGGCATGTTAAAGGTTGGCAGATGTGCCATCTGTATGTGCCCTAAGAAAAGGATTGCTTCAGGTGGGTCTTAAGTGATCTCTTAGACGTGAGCAAAGCTGTCCTTCTTGAACCAGCTACCCTGAGCAGGTCCTCCAGCCTTCCACTCTTGGGGCAGAAATGCATACCTGGCTATCAGGAATCTCAGGACCTTTGTTCATGATCAACATATGCTAGGGGCCTGTTTAGCACCCTCAGCGGAAAGTCCAAGTAGAACTTTCACAGTCATCTCAGTCATCTGCATGGAAAAAAGAAAAAGTTGTTTTGAATATGCACACACAAAGGCAGAAGTAGATTTCCAAAGGCAGAAGTACTCAGGAAATAAAAGAGAAAAAAAATGTGAATGTGCTTTTCCTCCTGAGCCATATTACATGTGTGAATGGCTGATTCTTTAGGTAGTGACAGATCACAATGACAAGAATTGCCTTCCAGCCACTCCCAGAATATAGCAAACCCTCCAAACAATGAAGGCCAGCCAGAGGGCAACACATTTATAAACCCAAAAAAGCTTAAAGAACTTTGTGGCCACTGCAGGGACATGGTCATGTTGGACTCAGGGCAACTGCAGGCCAGGCTCCATGTGGGGCTGGTGAGTATGGGGAAGTCAACAGAGCAGATCAAGGGCTCAGTCCACTCTGATGACCCCATTGGCCCTATCTGCTTCCCCTGTCAATCTCGGGCTGTCACAACAGGACTCTGACACATTTTTTCACCTTCCTTGACATCAGAAGCCGTCAAGGTATCATGCTACGTAAGGGAAAATGCTAGAGAACTTTGATAAAGGGTTTGAGTTCTTCTAAGCTGATTATTAATGAATTTCATTAGAATGTAGGTAAAGGAAAGAATGTCCCCTGTGTCACACTAAGTTCAAGGTTTACAGGTTTGGGGACATGCTCCCTGCCACGCAATTGCCAGAATATAATACAAGTGCCAGAATATAATCACATGTGTAAGCTGGGTCCACATTCTGAGCTCAGTGGAGAAGGACCCAGGCTGCTGAGAGGCCACCTTCTCCCATGATGGAACAGGGTGATGGGGATGAGACTCTTCCAAGCCCGACTGGAGAACTAAAACCTTCTCTCCAGTGATGGAAAACTTTGCTTTCAGATATATCGACAAGAGTCATTTAATCTGAAATAGTGCCTAGACATAACTGATTTGCTTGATTTCTCAGAGGAATCAACACCAATCACTGAGCCACAGCATTTGGAAATCTGCAAATTGCATACAAAATATGGGATTCATAGGAGGCCTGATACTTTATTTGGCCACACCATTTGTTAAGGGCAATTATTATGTAAGTCTTTATTTATTTACTGTATTTGAATACCTCCAGTCTCACCAAAGACCTCAATGAAAGCTAAGTAACTTGATCTTTAAGATATCTATCTATCTATCTACCTATATTATAATTGTTTATAGATATATATATGAATATTTGTGTATATATATATGTGTACATTGTATGTGTGTATGTATATATTTATGTCTATGTATATAAGACATAAATCTCTCAAAACATCTTACAACTGTTTCGCCTTCATATGTCAGATTTCATGTACAAATTGCTAATTACAAGCAACTCAGACATGAGATAGATTTATGTAACTGTGTCATAAATTTAGTGGCTTTTCAGCACCTGGGCAAAACAAAATAATTCTTGGGTCAACCATATCTGAGTTCTGACCCCAGCTGCATCACTTTCAAGCCAATGACCTTGAGTTTATTTAACTTCTATGTGCCTCAGTTTCCTCATATGGAAAGAGCAGATAATACTTATACCTACTAGTTAGGGTCATTGTGAGGCTTGAACAAGACAATTCAAATAAAGGACTAGTACAAGGTCCAGGAAGCACCAGCTGCCATAAGGTACATGAGGTACATATCCCACCTTGGATATTCAAGAGGAGCAGGACTTTGCATCTTCTCTCTTCTTTCCTAGTAATCTCCTTTCTTCTCTTTCTCTTTTTGTTTTGTTTTGTTTTTCCCCATCCTCAGATTATTTTTATACCCCTATCCAGTCAACTTTGTACTCAGATACTCCATAGCTACTTGTATGGATCTGCTCCCCATCCTCAATTCTCTCTTACCCCCCAACTTGGGAATGCATTAATGTCATTCATTCTGAGACTTGTTTTAATTCATATCTGAGACTTGTTTACAGAAGGATGGTGGGACAGACCATTATACTTCACAAGGACCCTCTGGACCCAACATGAGGTATTTAAAGCTGCCTTGTCTTCCGAGGAACAAAGGCACCATGAATACGGAGAAATTGATGCTCTTTGACTGCTTCTATGTATATTATATACTGTACTAGATTGTATAAAGCATGAAATCTTGAAAAGTTGAACAAATGAGTCTCATTATATTTGTTTATGAACATTGCCCCAAATGCAGTTGTAATGTTGACTTTCATCAGTGCCTGTTGGAAGACACTTTACTCATGAGCGATGAGGCCCGTTGTCATGTTTTTCATGGGGAGTAGCTATGGGGACTAGTCCATGATTGGGCATATCACAAATGAAAAGCCAGTAAACTGAGTCACTATGTGGATTCTGATCGCAAAAGACAAGGACAATTGAGACTTTTAGGAATCAGTGTTGGCTATGGATTGAGCCATAGACATAAGAAGTCTCTCCCCAAATCTCATTCTCATGCCTTTTAAACATGACAGTAGAGACCCTTTATAAAGTATTACTGGTAGACAGGACTAGCAAGTATTTTAAACCTTTGTATTAGGATTTTAATGTATGCAGTAATAACATTTCAGAGACCACATTTTGATGTGGTGTAAAGCACAAAACCATGTAATAAAGAACCAATGTTCAGAGAGAGAGAGAGAGAGAGAGAGAGAGAGAGAGATGTGTCTACCTAAATAAATAGCTAAATAAACTCAGTAAATGTTGGTTCTCTATATCTTAGTTGCCAGTAGTTGGCTTAACAACAGGAAATTATTAGCTCACAGTTCCGCAGGCTAGAAGTTCAAAATCAAGGTGTAAGTCAGGCCATACTTTCTCCCTGAAGATTCTGGTGCCGACTTGCCACAATCCTTGGGTTTCCTTGGCTTGCACCTATTTCCCATCACATGGCAACCTCTCTCTTCTGTGTCTGCTCTTCTGATTTCCACTGACTTCTGGCTTCTTCCTGGGTGGCCTTCTCCATGTCCAACTTTCTTCTGCTTATAAAGGTCTCCAGTAATCCACATTAGGACCCACCCTCATCCAGTTGGGCTACTCCTTCATTAAAAATAACATCTGCAAGAGCAACAGGTCCTATTTGTAAATGGATTCACACTCACAGGCATGTGGATTAAAAGTAAGAACATGTATTTGTCAGGGGACGTGATTCAGCCAACCTCACTCCACTTGGATTCCCGGCCAGTGGACAACACCTCTAGACATTAGTTGCGTAATGTGTGCCTATGAATAAGCTGGGAATTCACCATTATTTTATTAAATATTTCTAGACAAAGAAACTCCCCTAATCTCCCTTCGCAACACGGTTTAACTTCTCACAGCATTTTTAAGAAGGAACTTCTTCCCACATCCTTGAAACGCTCTTCAGAATCAAAATATAAAACAGCTGCAAATCACCATCACACACTGAAAGCCCTTCCAGCTACTCCAGAGTAAGTAATATCCATTCCTAGATACTTTAATTCCTCCAATACTTTGAGTGTTCTCTCGGTGGTTTCATTTAAATCCTTTCCAAATTCCTCACTTCCCCTTGGTACAGGGTATCCTCACGGTGCTGTAATTACACTGTTAAGGAAAGTGAGGGGAAGCGGCTGTGGCTCAATCAGTAGGGCTCCCGTTTACCATATGGGAGGCCCCGGGTTCGGTTCCCGGGGCCTCCTGGTGAAGGCAAGCCCGCCCACATGGCGTGGTTAGCTGACCCAGCGAGCACAAGCAGCAAGGGGGGGATAAATGAATAAATAAATAAAATCTTTAAAAAAAAAAAAAAAAGGAAAGTGAGATGCTTCCTGCTCATTCCTCCATGACTGGCCTCCAGTTTGTGGATTCAGCCCCATGCTAGAACATCTCTGGCTTGTGCTTACCTTGTCTATAGACTCAAAAAAAAGAAAACAATAAAACTTGTATTCATTCACTCAACTGATATTTATTCATCACCACCTCTATACCTGGTACTTTTCTGGTCAATAGATATTGATGATGAAACCAATACATAGTCCCTACCCTCTTATAGAAAATCGTGGAGACAACTAAAAGAAGTGACTCAGATGAATTCCCATGAAGGGAAACAAGTCAGCTGTAGTGAAAGAGACCGGTGGGACAGTGAGCAGTTGGTGAAGGACCTGCTCTAGCTATGGTGGCCAGAGAAGGCTTCTCTAAAGAGCTTTTTTTAATATAATTAATTTTTTATTTTTAAAGAAATTTTAGATTACATAAATGTTACGTAAAAAATATAGGGGATTCCCATATGCTCCACTCCCTCCCCTTCCCACACTTTCCCACATCAACAACATCCTTCATTAGTGTGGTACATTTGTTACAATTAATGAACCCATATTTGAAGCATTGCTACTAATCATGGACTATAGTTTACACTTTGTCCCGCACAATTTTATAAGTTATGACAAAATATACAATGGCCTGTATCCATCACTGCATTGTATGCAGGACAAATCCAATGTCCTGAAAATGCCCCCATATTACACCTATTCTTTCCTCTCCCATCCCTCAGAACCTCTGGTGCCCACTGCCTTTACATCAATAATAAGAGTTCTTCCATTGCTAAAATAATAATAAATCTATAGTAGAATAGTAATAAGTCTACTTTAGTCCATTGTTCAGTCCCTAGTCTTGAGGATTTGGAGATGGTGATGCCCACTCTGCTTCTAATTGAGAGGCAGCTTAGATCCCATGGGGCAGATGGATGGAGCTATCTTGCTTGCAGTTGCAGACACTCTCTGTTCCTTGGGATGGTCATTGTCCATCATCATCTCCTTGTTAGTTGTCCTTGGTGAGTCCAATGAGCTGAACTTTAAACTGAGACCAGCAAACTTTATGAATCCCAGAATCGGAATTGATGAGTGATCTAAATCTGTCATCTTTTGGCTTGTTCACCCCAAATCAAGGGATTTTAAGATGTACTTTCTCGTCCACATGTCAGAGCTTGACAAACACAGACTATCTTCATTCAATTCAGTGTTCTTCATGCATGGATAGGTGTACAAGGTTTCCCAAATAAGATTCAGATGGTTACAATGCATAACTGAATCACAGAACTCGCCTCCCTATAATTTACGTGTAAGCTGAGATTTACCAACATCTATCACCTATTATCAGTTTTCATACCAAAACTTCTATACATGAGTAAGCAAAGAGAGAGCATGATAATGCTTCAGATACTGGAAGAGGAAAATTAGCCATACTGTACCACTTGAGCACTGGGGACCACAGGCTCCCAGATGAGGACGTCAAACCAAGAATGCCATACATTAAATATGCTGGTATCCTCAAATCCACTGCAGCTGTCAACTCCATTCTGAAAGCACTGCTGCTCATGATGGATCAAGGCCTTCCCATTGTCAGTGCATTTCTCACTTAATACGATACTAAAATGTGAGTGGATTTATAGGAAATATAAATGTGTTCAAGAAGCCACAAATAAAACGTCTGAATGCATGCCCAGCTTGACTCATGTTTTGGTCCCCATGCTGTGAATGATGTGGCAGCTGACATCTGCTACATGAGAAAAGGCCTCTTGGTGTCATCACCGTTGGCTTCATCCCTATTTATTTATTGAAGTCTGGAATGCAAGGCCAGTGCATGATTTCTCATTTGGAAAGTGCCAGCCTAGAAAAGGAAGTAGCTTATAAACCATAAGTCATTTGCCTCTGGGACAGTTTTTTTTTTATTATTATTATTTTGCTTGTTTGTTTCTCTCTATGCTATCATTCTTTCAGTATAGAGAAAGGGAAGATAATAAAGAAACAAGAAACTAGAGCAAAAACAGAAAAAGTATATAGAGGAATATAGACATTAATTAAAGAAAGACAGGGGATAGATGTAAAGTTGATTTCCTTAGGGTTTTATTTCTGTTTTCTTGGTTGTTTTTATTTGTTGCTGATGGCTTCAACTAGAGAACTAAGTCTGAATCATTGGTGAATATTTTTATAAAGATTCTATACCCATTTTCTCAAGTGATTTCTTGGAGTAAATCTAGAAAATACTTTCCTTTACTTGTATGTTTCTGATTTCTTTGTTAAAAATTTTTTAAATGTAAGGTGTTCTTTTCTGTCAAAATTCTTTACTTCTAAAATTCACTTGATTCTAAGTTCTTTGTCCATTATCACATCTGTTCTTTGGGCTAAATGTATAACAACCATCTCTTTGCCACCACAGATATTAAATCTCTGACTGTCCTGAATCCAGAATAAAACAGTATAATCTATTATTTCAAGATCATGTTTCAAAAATGTAACTCATTTCTCTGTACAATTTTTCAACTCATTATGTGGTTTGCACTATGTGGATCCGTGCATAAATTCTTTTTATGTTAGCTTTATGCAAGCTTTAATTTCTCTCTGAAATATCTAATTTGATCTCCTTAGAACAGTATGCAACAATCAGGGTGGGAAACAGGAGCAAGAGATAAATGTAGCTTTCTGGTCCACCTCTTTCCTGCGATCTCAGGAGTCTCCTACATTCCTTTATTAATGCTACTGTGGACATGGAAAAAGCAACATTACCTATTGAAGTACAACATACTCTCTAACCACTCTCATTTTGATCCTTAATTTTTAGTGAAGATTAAATGTAATTTCTCCATGGTCTTGCGGCATTGGTTATGATCCAGAAAGTAGTTGAACTCCAGGCATAATTGCCAATACCCAACACTCTTCTGACCACTTTTCTACAACTTTTGGATGGAAATTTTATATCTACTAGCTAATTGTTTAGAAAGGACTGCTTTTTGCTATTCAAAGAATCCAGAGTATTTCCACAGATGTTGTGAACTCAACATGTTTAAATTAATACTTATGTTCCCAACTTAAGTGTTGATTCAAAAGAGCAATGAGCTCTGCCTTTGCTAGTCCCAGTTGTGATGTATGGGAACCCTCACCTCCCTCAGAGATGCCTGGAGGCTAAAGGATTACCCAGGTGGATTTCAAGTTATTTTCTTGGTGTCTTCACTGCAAGATGTAAGGAAAGGAGAACCCTTGCTTTCTTAACTTATATTCCTTCCCCAATCACTCTCCTTTTGTCTTCCCTGTCTTCAGTGGTTCAGGCACATAATTAAAGTTAGCAAGGAATAGGAATATCAAGGAAACAACTCTACAGGGTTGTGGTAAAACCATGAATACTATAGCACATGATTTAGTATGGCCAAGTGGTAAATACACAAGGTTCAGAGGTCAGACAGATCTGGGTTTAAATCCTCTCTTCATTCATGTTACCATGGACATGTAACCTAATCTCTCTGAACTTTGATGTCCTCGTTTATAAAATCAAGATATTAATGTTAAAAAAAATAAAAACACGGAAACTGCCCATTATGTCAAAAGCCCATTCATTAACTCGGCCTGTCATCAATAACTGGCATTTGTGATAACTTGTGTATTGTCACTTTACACATCTTAACTAATGGGCTTTAGAACTTTCCAGAACTTAACCATCTACAAGTAGAGGTACTTCTGCAACAACCTGGTAAAGATGTGGTAAACAGTAAAAGAAATGTGAGTAACATGCCAAGCACAACAAAAGCAAGCATCTTCTTGGGTAAGTACAGAGCTAAAGACTCTTTTCAAGCTCTTTCTGTCATCAGTCCCCGGGGTGGTCTGCAGTCTCCTCTTGTCCAAGGACTTTAACTAATTTTGCTAATTCACCTACACTTTCTACCATCCAAGTGAAGCTGTTCGGTCATCTCTTTGTCCCATTTCTTGATCTCCCAAGGACTTCAAGTCTCTAAAAGCCCCCTGAGCTCTTCCCAAATTCAAATCCATGTCCATCACTGTCCACCCCATGCTAAACTCTGTCCACCAGCTGTCAGCCATAGCAGGAAGTTGCTGAGCAGCTGAGGTTTCCTCAGAGCAGGGTCTGTCTTCAATACACGCTCCCATCATCACCTTCCTCTCCTCCCTCTCTATCCAGCCACACTTTCCTTATTTCAGTTCCTCAAATGCTCTCAACTCACTCCCTCCCCTGGGCCTTGACACCCTGTTCAGAACATTCTCTTCCATCAAGAACAGCCTGACTTCACCCTGTTTCATTCTTCTAGGTTGCCAAAATGCAATATACCAGAAATTACAATGGGAATTTATTAGCTTAAAAAGTTTCAGTTTTGAGGTCGTGAAAATGTCCAAATCAAGGCATCATCAAGCAATGCTTTCTCCATGAAGACTGGCTGCCAGTGATCCTGGACTTCTCTGTCACATGGCAAGGCACATGGCAGCATCTACTGGTTTATCCCTTCTCTTCCAGGTTTTGTTGCTTCAACTTCTGGCTTCTTCTGGCTTTCTCTCTCTTTCTGTGTCTTTTTTCCTCTCTGTATTCATCCCATTTATAAAGGACTCCAGTAAGATGATTGAGACCCACCCTGGGCCATGCCTTTCAGAAATAACCTAATCAAAACACCCTTAACTGAAGTAACCTAATCAAAAGGTCCCACCTACCATAGGTCTACATGCACAAGAATGGATTAACTCTAGAATATGATTTTCTGGGGTCCACCCAGTTTCAAACCATCACACCCTACTTATCCTAGGTAATGCCTACTCCTGAATCAGATTTCCCTCCAGAGTCACTTTAGGGAAACCTTCCCTAACCTCTTAACCCTAGTTAGGTTCCTTTCATACAGAGGCTTATCAAACTGTTCCTTGCCTTCAGAAACATCTATAATTATATATAAAATATAAATATATATATGTATGTATTTCATGTGATTATTTGAAGAATGTCTCATCTATGTCACATGCCAGCAGATTCTAGGCTTGTCTTGACTCGCCAGCATAGTGCATGATACCTGGGATATCATCATCACTCAGTACCCACTGTTGAATAAATAATTAGGATGCTTGGATTAACAGGGAACCAGATTGCAAGATCGGGAAACTGAGGCAGAAGCCAATGTCTGTGATATTGGGAAAACAAGAAGTTCTAGGCATTGGAAGTGTAGAAGAGTCCAGGCTAAGGACTATTCCTAGATCCAGGGTCAGCAAAATTTAATTTCAGGCAGCTGGTAGCTGAGGCTGCAGAGGCCCCATACACTTTTGGAAACTGCTTAACCCTAACATGTGACCTCTCACTATATGTTTGGGAGAAGAATATTTCAATGCATGCTTGTTATTTATTTATTTATTTTTTTTAAATTAGGGTTTCAAAAAAATTTACCAAGTGTCTCTTATATGCCAAGTACGGTGCTAGGAAATTTATTCAGCATGTGATTTCTAACCCTTACAAGTGGAATTTCCCCATTTCATGTTGGAGTCCATTGAAATTCAGAGAGTGTGAGCAAATTGTTCCAGGCTACCGTGGCTTGTAAGTGGAGGAGCCAGGATTTGCACTCGGGTCTGTTTAGCAGTTCATACTTTTCTATGCAAACAGAATCTAATTCTTTTCCTTACAAAAAGTCCGTTCCCTTAAAAACTAGAGGAAAGGCCATGTAGTGTAGAGGTTTGGAACTCACGCTGGTCACTTTCTGCTGAAGTGGCCTGGGGACATTACTTGTCCTCTTTAGGCCTCTGTTTTTTCATCTATAAAATGGGCACTTAAGAGCACCTACCTCAAGTTACATTTAGGGGGATTACATGAAATAATGTATGTAAAGCATGTAACTCCATATCTAGTGAACTGAGCTCAATAAAGGATAATGTAGCAGTTTGGCAGTTTGATATAGTTATGAATTCCAAAAATAGATATCATAGATTATGCTTGTAAACTGGTCTGTTCATCTAGGCATGATTAAGTTATGATTAGGGCGTTAACTGGGCCATGACAGTAGGACGTTGAGCCCCACCGCTTAGTGGGTGGGGAATCAAATATAAAAGGCAAGGCAAAGGACAGAGTTGTAGTAGTTCTGATGTTGGAGTCTTGAGCTGGAGCCCCGGAAATAAGAGGTCGTGGTCATGAGGAAGGAGAGAAGGCCCTGGGAAAAGACATGAGTGGTTCACCTGAGAGTCTACAGCTGGCCTTGTGGAGAGAGGCAAAGCCTAGAGAGCCTCATAGTCTACAGCTGACCTTGTGGAGGAAACAGAGGAGTTGAGCCTGGAGAAAAATGGAGCTCCGGGAAGAGAGGAATCCAAGAAGCCTGAACCCTGGTAAACTTCCACAGCTGTCTTGCTCCAACCCGTGGCAGTGAACTTTGGTGAGGGAAGAAACTTATGCTTTATGGCCTGGTAACTGTGGACTTCTACCCCAAATAAATACCCTTTATAAAGACCAACCGATTTCTGGTATTTTGCATCAGCACCCCTTTGACTGACTAATACAGATGGCTATTATGATTTTCATGATATATATTTCTTTTATTGAATAGTATCAATTATATAAATATTTATGTATTACTATATGAGTGTATAATTCCAAATCCCTGATGTAAATGATGTTTGCATTTAACATATTTTTAAAAGTCTTGGCTTTAATGCTTCATTTCTAAATATCTGTGATGTATGGACTATTTCTATGTATGCAACAGTAGCTACTATTTTTTTATTTATGCTGAAGTACTAGAAAACTCCATTGCCTATCTCTGAACATGCTTCTGTGTCTTATAAGCACCGTCAACCACTAAATGTTTATAGGGTTAGGCAGTCAGGTCTGAGCTACAAACATGGTTTAGAAGGAATTCTTACAATGGTGCTAAAGTTCCAGAAGCAAATACTACGTGGGAGGCCTTAGAAAGAGTGAATTGTTGTTCACACTTCAGCTTTGATTTGGAGACACCTGTGAAAGAAAATAATCCTTGCCCAGTACCTACTGGTTATTTTATTTCCAGAAAACATGCTTGTTATTTTCGCTGAGGTAATTGCCTTGGCCTTCCGGGATGTTTTGTGATAAATGAAGAGTGACACCTACTGGTTGAGGAAGATAATATTTATTTACTAAGAAGAGCCACTATATTCACTTGGCTGTGTCTGATCCCAAAAATGATACGGAGAATGTTTTGATTTCGGGGAGCAAAGAGCCAACACTGGAGTTTAAAAGCAAAAATCAAACCTTGTAGAAGCAGAGAGACAAATATAGACAAATACACCTTCTGGTAGGAAGATTGCTCTTTTCTCCTCCAAAATTGTTGGGTTTTTCCTTTAAAAAATAGGCTTGTCAGAGAACTGCTTCTAAGTGGTTTAATGCAAGTGCCAAGTAAAAAATTTTGGCTCAAACCACCTGTTTTTCTTCCCTTCATTGATTAAATGGAATTGCAGAGGCTGCTTCAAACACACTCTCTTAGTCTAGCTCATTACATATTAATATTTTCCAAAGTAAACCTCTCCTTTCTGTAACTTGGCTATTGGAATAGTTTTTCTGATACACAACAAGGCCTTTTTTTTTGTTTTGTTTTTTGTTTTGTTGTTGTTGTTGTTGTTTGCTATGAATTTTAAAGTACTTGTTTTATTTTTCTGTTTTGGAATTGCTTTACTTAAAACCTTATGAAAACAGACATGTTAAGTCCATTTGGCCTCTGCACAACAAATATTTTCAGAGTTTACATTCATGATATATTCTTCAAGTTATTCCACACCAAACTGTTTATGAAGAATGCTTGCAACTGTATTAAAGATTTAAAAACAGTGAGTACAACAACACAAAAACAATGAATCTTCCTCTCTTTAGGAGAAATGTTTCACTGTGGAGGCAGCCTGTTTAAACATCCATGGAATCGATTCTGGGTGAACCAGAATGGTCTCTTCCTTTCTCGTCCAATGATCCTCTTGCCCTGATCTTGTTCAGCTGGTGTCTCTCTGGTGTACAGCACCACAATGTTCATAGTAGGAGCCTTAAAAAGGGCCCCCTCCTTGTTTCCCTATCTGTCTTCTGATTTCTGCCACCTCCTTGCACACCTTCAATAGCAATAGCCACAAAGGACGTGTTTCTGTTTCAGATGACCACATTCAGGGCAAAAATATATGTTATTCTTAACTTTAATAAGCTTCTGAGGGTTTCTTCTCCTACACCGGTTAACTTCAATACTGCATCTGTTTGGGAGAGCCTGCCATCCAAGAGATACTATCCAAAAGGCTGGAAATCTCCTTACTTCCGCTGGTATCATTTGCAGGTTCTGCAAATGTGTCTGGGCCCTGGACTGCTCATGCTGCCAGGAAAATCACGGGGTTGAGAAACATGGACCAATGGAGTGTAATGTCATCACGACTAGTGAGACCTTTTTAAGGTGACATTATCAATGGATCATGCAGCCCACCCTGGAAGCTTAAGTTGGAACGAGCAAGCTCAGAGAGGATGGCCCCTGGGCTCCTGCCATGAGAGTTGGCTCCATGCAAAACTACGCTATGTGCCATGGAGCATATGGTGAGCGCAAAAGAAGTTTCTGTGGAGTCCAGCAGATCTGGGTTTAAATTCCAGTGAGGGAGGGAGTGTGTGTAGCTCAGTGGTTGAATGCCTGCTTTGCACATATGAGGTCCTGGGTTCAATCCCCAGTAACGCAAAAAAAAAAAAAAAAAAATCTCAGTGAGGAAGTGTGTGAGGCTGGCTTGCAGTTCCTGGTTTTATAGATGCCATTGCATGGGGGACTAAATCCCAGTCTAAAGCAGGTCCCCAGGTCTAGGTTTGGACAGGAAAGTAGAAGGTCTGTCTATAATTCCCCCAGCCAGCTTTGCCTAGAGCCCTATACTTGGGGAATTATTGGGCATTGGTAATTTACAAAAGCTGGTATTTTTATTCAGTTTGGTTCCTTGTGCCTCTAGGTTAAAACCCAAAGAGAAGGAAGGAAGTGTAATTGGCAGCCCAAAGTTTCAACACCTTTTGAACATCATTTAATAAGAATTTTCTCATCTGTATAAATGTGTGGTTTGCAGGATTGCCATGATGATTACAAGTAACTGTAGGTATGTAACCTCTAGCCCGGGGCCTGGCAAGTAACAAATATGCCTTTTCTTCCTTGTAATACACAAATACCACTCTCTAAAAGTTTTGTGGGAAGGTAAATTTATACACTTGAAGTCAGACAGGCCATAGAAAACAAGGTGCCTAAACTATGGAAATCCAAGAAAGTTCTGTCCTGCCTCTAGACCAGAGTATGGAGAGGCAGCGATGGGTTGTGTGTTTGGGTTGTGTGTTTTAGAGGCTCAATGTGAGTGAATTTAGTCACACCTCATACTCCTTCCTTGGCTTCATCTTGCTCTGAAGTTCTTTCCTATCTTCCTTTCTTCTCTTGCTTGGTGACCTCATCCCAAAGCTCTAGCTACTTTTCGTACAAAAAGGACTTCTGTTTCAGTTTGAATTTGGTGAATCCCAAAGAGAGAAAGATTATGTTTTTGAACTAATCCATTCCTGTGGGTGTGAGAGCCTTTTGGTTGAACTATGTCAGTGAGGCATGACTCAGGTTGAGTAGATTCTGGAGGAGAAGTCAGAGACCTCGGCAGAGATTGGCACCATCTTGCTTCACCATGTGGCAGCTGACTTTGGTGAGAAAGCATCTCTGATGGTGCCTTGATTTGGACATTTCACAGCCTCAGAACTATAAGCTTTTACCCCTAAAAAATATCCCTTATAAAATCCAGTCCTTTTCTGGTACTTTGCATTGGCAGCCCTGTGGCAAACCAACACAACTTCCAACTCTCCATCTTGCATCCTGCCCTGTCCTCAATGCCTTCAGCCCCACACTTTCAGCTGCCTGCTGCACATTTCAATAGTGGTGTCTTCAGAGAAGCCAGTCCCCTGGGCAGCAGGGATGGGCTGATGTTTGGGTATGAGTGTATATGTCCATTATGGTAGATATGACGTTAAAAAATCAATCTCAGCCAGACCAGGTGAAGCCTTCACTTTTTCCAGTCAGATACTAAGCAAAGCTGAAAGTCCCCAGGACTTGCCTAGAAGTAATTTGTCTGTTTTATAGTCAGAAACTATTAAGAACTGATGGGTAGTACATATTTTTTCCTATGTCATTGCTCTATAAGTTAATATAAAGTCTCTTGTGAGAAAGCAGGCAGTAGTAGGAGGGGGTTGAGAGTGAAGGATGGGTTTTTCTCTCTCTGTGTCTGGGTTTGAATTTGGTCTCCAAGAACTGACTATGTAGTCACTTGAATGACTTTGGACAAGTTATTTACCAACTCTGGGTCTCATTCACACATTTATTCAACAAAGGAAAATAAGCCCACAAATAAGTGTCTGATGCAGCATTTTAGAACTGGGACTTTTAGAGTAGACTTTTACTGTAAAGGACCATGGGGTCTGCATCACAGCTATTCAGCTCTGCCCTTGTCCTGCAAAAGCAGCCAGAGAAGATATACAAATGAACGAGTGTGGCTGTGTTTCAATAAAACTTTATTTACAAAATAGTTTGCTGACATCTGTGTTAAAGCATGTTAATAACTAGGAAAAAGAAACGGTAGGGTATGGTAAGGGGCAGCATCAGCAGTGCCAGGGGTGGTAAGAAAGGAAGGACAGATTTTGACCAAAAATAGGGTGATCAGAGTGAATGTCATTGGGAAGGTGTGGTTTGAGCTGAGACACAAAGGAGATGAGCAAAGACACATGGGGCAGGGAGATAGTTCAGTGGACATGTGCAGGAAGGGTATTTCAAGAGACTGGACAAAAGTTCTTGGCATGTCCTAGTACAGCAAGGAGACCAGTGTGGCTGAAGGAGACAGTGAGGGAAGCCTGGTCGGAGAGGAGGTTAGAGAGGAAATGGGGTGAAGGAGACCTGGTAAAGCCTTTTTGTTTGACTCTGAGTGACATGGGAAACCACAGGAGCAAAAGTGATGTGGTCAGACTTACCATTTGAAAAGCACCACCTTGGCTGTGTGTTGGGAATAGATTATGGGCAAGGGTGGACTCAGGAGCCCATCACAGAGATAACTGGGATCAGAGAGAAAGCAGCAACTCCTAAAGGACTGAAGGAGTGGGGGAAAGAATAAAAGTAAATCCTCTCCAAGGTTTTGAGTTCCCTCATTTGTAACTGGAGAGAATATTAGTGCCTACAGCAAAGGATTGTTTGAGGAGGAAGTAAATTAATTAATGCAAAGGCTCTAGTGTGGTGCTTGCTCCATAGTAGACGGTCTGTAAATGTTAGCTAAGATGATGATGATGATGATGATGATGATGATGATGATGATGATGATGATGATGATAGTATTAGTCAGCCAAAGGGGTGCCGATGCAAAGTACCGGAACTCTGTTGGCTTTTATAAAGGGTATTTATTTGGGGTAGAAGCTTACAGTCACATGACCCTAAAAGAGTCCAACTCAAGGTACCGTAAGAGATACTTTCTTACCCAGAGTCATTTGCCACGTGTTGACGCAAGATGGCAGGCGACATCTGTGAGGGTTCAGCCTTCCTTCTTCCTCTTATGGTTCTGTGGTCCCAGCTTCTTCTGATCTCAGCTATAGGCTGGCATAAGTCTTGTCTCTCTCCCTAGGGCTCGTTTCTTTCTAGGCTCAGCTGCTCTGTTCTCTTGACAAGGTCAGCTGTACACTATCAGGCTCTTCTTTCCTTCTGGGGCTTCTGCAGTGTCTAATGAGCTGTTTCTCTTCCTCTGTGTTCTTCTCTGTGTATTTACTTCCCTATCTTTGATTGAGCTTCTGTTTATATAGCCCACAAAGGGCGAGTGGAGATCAAATTGAGTCGCCCTAATGACATGGTCAAATAAAAGCCCTAATCTTGATTTAATAAACTAAAAGTGAAACCTCTGAGTCTAATACAATCTAATATGCCCAGAGGAACAGACCAGTTTACAAACACAATCCTATATCTATTTTTGGAATTCATAAACAATACCAAACTGCCACAGTGATGATGTCATTCAAACATGGATTTGAGTTGAAGCTATCACTTATTAACTATATGATCTTGAAAAGGTTTGTAATCTCAGTTTCCCACATCTGTAAAATGAGTTTTTTTTCCTAATGAGTAGGCATAGCTACATGAATGGGTTACTGTGAGGAATCAATGAGGTTTGAACTGTACTTAGTAAGTCTGAATTAGTTATAATTATATTAGTAATAGCTATTTCGAGGTCTAACTTGGTTGACTCAACCATGCACGCTCATTCCAGGTTTTTCCTTGAGCTATCCCTGTCCTGTAGTTTGACCACAGAAGCTTTCATCAGCCTCCAATCGTGTTTAAGATGCCCTCGCCTGTAAGTTACACTGTGCTTGACACACTGTGAGAAGCAGGTGGACGCGGGAGTCATCGCAGCCTCCGTCGCTTTCTAGAACGACAGGCTGTGTGTCATTTCCTCAGAGGAGCTGTCAATTACGTTTTGGTAGAAGCAAGTAAATTCCTTGCACGCCTAACTCCTTTCCGAAATGTGTTTAATTTCCTGCGAATGATAAGAGAGTTAGTATTTAAAACTGAAACCCATTAATTTACAGCCCATGCATAATATAGTCTCTGGCAACTAAAGAATCTCCCCATGCAGCTGTGCTGCTGTCCTGGTCTCCAGAAACCATCCTCTAGTGGATGAGAGTAATTTGCCTTTCATGCCTTTTGAGCCTTGAGCTTCATCAAGAAAAGATTACCTTACTCCACACACACACACAAAATCTCATTCACACTATGTGAAGTAGTTATGAAGTCTTGGGTAGAGCACAATTTAACAGAAGGCTAAAACTCAAATTACTTGACTTCTTTTTCTTAATCTAAGTCTCAGCTGAGAAAAGTCGAGAAGTTAATAAATAATTATATCGCCAGTCTTCTAAATAATATTTTAACACTCAGTTATTTGCTTCATTTCATTATGGCGGAGCAGAAGCCGTGAATGGTTGCCAAGGGATGCCTCAGGCAGTAAATTTACTTGCATGGGCCTCGGGTCAATTTAAACAGAATCTGGGGACCTTAGAACTAAACTTGGAGCATCAGAGATGGAAGAGACTAGAAGCTTCCTTTGACAAACATAACAACTGAATCAGGTCATGTAACCCCAGCCTCCACCCAAGGGTACACGGATATGACATTTGGGGAGATGATGGCAGAAAAGAGCCCCTTTTGCTAATTCTACCTGAGATCCAGAAGTTAGTCTTGGGTCTCCACCAATTTTTCCTGCATTTATAGGTAAAAGCAACCGTTTATGCTCCAGAGAGCCATTTAAAACAAAGAAACAGTGACATGGGATTTAAAGTTACAATAGCCTGACGTCACTTCTCTTCACCCTCATCCGAGGAAAAATTTTGTAAAAGAGCTTAACTCTCTGTTGCTCATGCCTAGCATCTTAGCTCATTCTATTCCCTTTACTTCCATCTCTTTCTTCCCTTTATTGAGTCTTTGTCCATCTTTCTACCCCATCTCATCAGTACCCTCCCTCTCAGACGCCTCATAATCTAGCAGGTGAGAAGAAAAGGAAAAGTAAGGGGCTGGAGGCCACAAATGCCTTCTTTCGGGGGTGGGGGGGCTGTCCTTTCTCATGAAAAGATTGCATTTTTGAATTAACATCCTCAGAGCTGCGGTGATTCGACATCTCATTTGCTTGCCATTATCCTTTGGCCCCAGGAATGACCTTGTGGCTCCCTCCTGTGCCTTACAAATGTAGAACTCAGTGAACAGGGAGGCCGTGCCACTGGGTGGCTGGCCAGGCTGCAGGGCAGCTCCCGGGGACCCAGCCCAGCTGTGGGCTCCCTTTTTGCAACCCTGTATCCCCTTTATGGGTGCTGCCTTGAACACGGTCGTCTGTGATGCCAGTGGGATTCAAGGAGCAGCTGCAGTTCTATACTCCATTGTCTAGGAACTTCCCGGTCAAGCCTGCCAGCCCAAGCACAGCTTGTTCACTCCCCTGCCCCCACCCCTGAGCCCACCTGGATCTTGGCTTTCTCTCCCCAAACTATCACTGAAATATTCCCATCTTGGGTCCCACCCCACAAACTGGCAAAGTCCCAGGGCCTTCCAGGTAGCAGCTGCTCACCATAATTTCCTCAATTAACCTGTGTCAGTATCCTAATGAAATGGCAAAAGCCTTCATTCCCTTTTCTGTTGAATATATATACAATTAAACAGAAATTATATGTATACATTACTTTTTAAATTAGCGTTAGCACACTACACTTTTGTGCACCATTTGTTTCTATATAAATTTTGGGGGGTTGTTTAAGGTTTTTATTTCATAATCATAAATTTAACTCTGCAATCCAGCTACACTTGAAAGGAGAGGATGATGAGGAACCCAAAGAACTACAGCAGAACCCAAAAAACTACAGCAAGAGCACAAAGATCATAGGATACTGACAGCAGACCGGGGTGGTGGAGTGCTCTCCTGAGCTACAGAAGGAATGGTCTGGTGGTTAAGACAAAAGACAACTCAGATTTATTAGACTTGTCCACAGTCAGCAGTGGTGATCTTCTTGATTGCCTTGCCATTCCTGGACCCAAAACGCTCCACGGCTTCCACAATATCCATGCCCTCTTTCATCTTGCTGAAGACCACGTGCTTGCCAGCCAACCACTCAGTCTTGGCAGTGCAGGTGAAAACCTGGGAACCATTTGTGTAGGGTCCAGCATTGGCCATGGACAAGATGCCAGGACCTGTGTGCTTCAGGATGAGGTTCTCATCAGCAAACTTCTCCTCGTAGATGGACTTGCCACCAGCACCGTTATGGCTTATGAAGTCACCACCCTGGCACATAAACCCAGGAAGAGTTCTGTGAAAGCGGGAACCTTGATAACCAAATCCTTTCTCCCCAGTGCTCAGGGCATGAAAATTTTCCACTGATCTTTGGAACTTTGTCTTCAAACAGCTCAAAAGCGATGTGGCCCAAGGGCTCACCATCGACAGCGATGTCAAAGAACACGGTGGGGTTGACCGTGGCTGCGTGCAAGGATATGCAGTGGTAGATGGTGGCATCTGCAGAGCCTATATATACATTTTAAATGGTCCTTATACTAAAGGAAGGGGGCTCAGGCCAGAGAATGGGGAGTGGAGGGCGAGAGGGCAGTGCCACAGCAATTGGACAGAGAACATGTACGGATTACCCAGAGACCCAGCAGGTTGAAGCATATAACCTAGAAAGAGCATCCTGGCTCCTATTAGAGTCCTCCTCTTCCCCAGACTTTTTCACTACCTGGACTCTGGGTGTTCCTCAGGTGTCTGGAGAAGGTAATACAGTTTTGAAAGGAGCCTAGATCACTGCTAGAATAAAGCTTATGACCTGAGATGCATTAGTTGGGAAGCTAAACAAGAGCAGCCGCAGTCTATTTTTTTTTTAAAATCATGTTCCTTTTTTTTTTTTTTTTAAGATCTATTTTATTTATTTATTTCTCCCCGTGCCACCCCCACCTCCCATTGTTTGCATTTGCTGTGTCTTGTTGTGTGCTGGTTTTCTTTTTTTTTTTTTTAAGAGGCACCAGGAACCAAACCTGGGACCTCTCATGTAGGAGGGAGGCGCCTAATCGCTTGAGCCACCTCTGCTCCCTGCTTTGTTGTGTCTCTCATTATGTTTTCCTCCATGTGTCTCTTGTTGCATCATCTTGTTGCGTCAGCTTGCCACGCCAGCCTGTTGCGTCAGCTCACTGTCTTGTTCATCTTCTTTAGGAGGTACCGGGAACCGAACCTGGACCTCCCATGTGGTAGGCGGGAGTTCAGTCACTTGAGCCACATCCACTTCCCTATTTTTGATCACCCTTATGTGTCCTGTACAAATCACAGAAACTGATCCATCACTTATGATGAATAAGCATTTGGGGAATGGATGGATGAATGGATGGATGGAGGGAGGGAGGTAGGGGTGCATTCCTAGGCCATGAGGTCATGACACATTAAACTTTCACACTCAGCCACCATATTTCTCTCTTCAGTCATGCCAGTCGCCATGATACCCAGATTCTCCAAAACAGAATGTCTCTGGGGCCTCATCAGCAAAACAGAGGTAATAAATCTTGCCTCACAATAGAACTAGAGCTTATAAATGTTCTGAAAAAACTGTAGTGGTTCGTATTATTGCTTACAGTATTAACGTATTGATCTGCAAAATAAAATCAGTTAAGGAGAGGCAGTCTGCATCTACTGCCTTTGGTCAATAGTTTCAGCAGATCAAAGCCCCTCACATTTGACACCAGCACTTGGGAACATGGCCAAATAATCATGTGGCCCTTACGATTATTCTTATGTGTGGATGGTTTTTTGCTTTGGTCTGTTTTGAGAAATCACAAAGCGTTCTGAGGACTGTACTTGAGGCTACTGAAATCCAGGCCCTTTACATGCCAAGGTCATGAGAATGAATGCAATATTTCAAATGGCACTTTTCCCCTAGCACCTCACAACTTGCCACTAAATCCTCTTCACTCTTTCCAGCCTGCCCCCCTGTAATAGGGTTGTCCTCTCCCCCAGCTCCCATCTGCTTCCTCCTAACGAACTGTATGGCCTGTGATGACAGTCAGAGGGCAGCATATCCCCTGCTCCTCCCATCTCACCGAGGAGCCTATGGGCAGATCGGACCCAAGGCTTCTGGGAGCATTGGCGCAGGAACAGTGCTGAGTAACAGGGAGCCAGCTGTGCAGGAGGAAGGCTCCAACTGGCTGCTTGTCCAGGAGATCCCAGTCCTACTGAAACCCCAGCCCTGCTGCTCCCAGCTTGGGATTTGTAAAGTGCCTCTTCCCCCACCCGCCCGAGCCAGGAAAGGCTTTAAAGGAACTGGGTCCAGTAGATAAGAGGGGGCTTTAGAACAGAACTCCAGGAGGATGACACGATGGGCCACTAGTTCTGTTCCAAGGACCACTGGCTGCCATGGTGCCTGTGCTACTTAGACTAACATACAAGGGAGCACATTGCCTTATATGAGACACACAGACTCACTCACGCAGACTTCAGATGGCCTGCCAGCATCTCTGCCCCGGACATCTTGCCGCTACCTATCCTGGACGCTAGATCTACCTCTCCAAGGCAGCAGGGGGACCTGAAGCTTCAAGATGGTGACCCCAGAAGGGTTCACCACGTACCCATGACCTACACCCGTGATCTTGTGCATTCTTTGACACAGGAACTGAAAAAGTGCTGGCCCTAGCACTTTTAGTCACAGAACATGTAAGAAGGAGTTTCATCTTCCTGTCTCAAATATTCCCTGAAATATTTTTCAATTCTGCTCCTCAGCTGAAAAGCAAAGCAGGGTAAACTTTATGAGAATGGATCTGCTACTCAGATTTATATAGATACATAGCAGTTCTATTGATCTGAGAGAATTGCAAAAACCTTGGTAATGAAAAAAAAAAAAAAGGCAAACAACTGTCAAGAATGCTTGTTTCTTTAAGCTGGTACTGAAGATTGCAGTTATAATATGATAAAGGACTATGAAAGAAAAGTGGGTCCGCAGCACTTGATTTCAAATAGGGTTTTAAATTCTTATTCCATGGATTGTTGTTTATTGCAAAATATCACACCAAGTTTGGGGCTCACTTTCATTTTTATAGTGACAGCCTCATGCAATTCCATTGGACCTTTCGGCAACCTGAGAATATTCAGCTAGCACACAACCTGCCCTTGAGCTGACAAGTGCTTTCAATACAAAATTCTCTCATCTTTTCCCTTGGAAAGGGACCACCCCAAGAAAACTGAGTTCTTTCCCACTACATTTTTGTGTGCCATTTGGTAATTTAATACTTGATGATCCTACTCTGGGAGCCATATGGCCATTATAAACTGGCACATTAGAGAAAACATAGTGGTCTAATCATCTAAGAGATTTTCCATCAACAATGCTCATAGTATTATTAAAGAGTGTTCTCAACCACACAAACGTGGTGTTTGAAAAAAAATAAATGACTTCCTCAATACAGTATCTGCCAAATTTGCTGTATACTTGTGGACTCTTGTTTAGGATAATATGTAAAAGGGAAAGGCACCTTCATGTTGGATAAGATTTCTTTAGCCATTTCCTAATATTTTATTTCAATAAAGCAGTGGGAAGAGGCACTGTGAAGTAACCCCTCTGGGTTCTCTTTTAAGATCCACAAACAATTTCAAATGGGTACGAGGACACCCTGCAATATTTGGGGGGAGGCAGGCTCTCAAACCACTGAGCTACACCTGCTGCCACCTGCAAATATTTTTGCTAACAGCTGTCACACAACTCTATTTTCTTCCTTCAGATCCTTCCTGCATTCAGTGTACATCTGTTTGCAGCATCACTGGTGCTCCCAGGCCATTAGCCTACAGACTCATCCAAAATACCTCTGTTAAATGAAAATGAAAGATTTTTTTTATTATTACAAAAGAAGTGCATGCTCATTACAGAAATATCAGAAAATTGTAGTCACATAAAAAGGATCATAACAGAAAGCAACCATCATCCCACATAGCTGGGTATGGGATTTTGTTTTTTGTTTTTTTAATATTTTAAAAGATGCTTAGATTACATAAATGTTACACAAAAATTACAGGGATTCCCATATGCCCCACCTCCCACACCTCCCACAACCTCCCACATAAACATCTTCCATTAGTGTGGCACATCACCTGCAATGGATATACACATCCTGGGGCCTTGCCACTAAGCATGGACCATAGTTCAAATTGTAGACCACACTCTCTCCCACACAGTTCTGCATGTTATATGGTGATGTAAAATGGCCTATATCTGTCATTGTGATGTTACTCAGGATAATTCCCAAGTCCCGAAAAAGCCCCTGTATTACAACTTCTTTTCCCTCTCCCTGCCCCCAAAGCATCCAGTGGCCACTGGCTCCACATCAATGTTGTAATTTCTTCAATTGCTTGAATCACAATATGTCTACAACAGAATACCAGTAAGTCCTCTGTAGTCCATAGCTCTTCCCCCAATCCTGATGAGTCTGGGATGGTGATGTCCACTCCACCTCCAAGTGAGAGGGGGCTTCTATCCCATGGATAAGATGGATGGGATTATCCTGCCTGCAGCTGCAGACTCTCTCCATTCCCTGGGATGGCTGTTGTCCATCATTTCCCCACCAGGTGTCTTGGGTGAATCCATTGAGCTGTACAGTAGGAGTTGCAGCTCCACTGAGATTCTAGGCACAGCTGGCACATGGGCAGGCCAAAGGCTCCAGTCTCTGGAAGCACACCTACAAACTCCAGCACCACATATAGGTTTGAATAGAAGGGACTGATGGACCATGTGGAGGGAGGACTTATTTGAGCCCAACTCTGTCACTCTCAGGAGCACAGATTCCAAAGTAGAGCCCACTGATAAGGCATCAATCTCTGGAGCTAGCCCCCCTTAAATAAGACCTGGGTGTCTCCAGAGCCCTCAGGAGCCCCTTTGTGTAGGGTGATATTCACTTTGGTGTCCTATGAGATCCTGCTGAGATGTGCATAAGTGTTACCTCTGGGATGACCTCCGACTCTCTTTGAAGTCTCTTAGCCATATGAACTCATTTGTCTTTACCTTTTCCCCCTTTTATTCAAAGTCTTTTTCCAGTTGAATTGCCAGTTGGCACTTGGTAGTAATCCCTCGTTGCCAGGGAGGCTTATCCCCGGGAGTCATGTCCCACATTGGGAGGAAGGTAATGCATTCATATGCTGAGTTTGGCTAAGAGAGAGGCCACATTGGAGCAATAAGGAGGCTCTCAGGCAGCAACCCTTAGACACCCCATAACAATAAGCTAAGTTTCAATTTCAAGAACAAAGACTTGTAAGGCTAGTCTGGATTTGGGATTTTTTTGACCCAATGCTGTTGAGCTTTCTGGAAACTTTTTGCAAAGCTATAGATATAGATATACATATACATACATATATATTTTTTAAAAATTGGTTTGTACTGATGTGATGCTTTGCTAGATTTTCCCTCTTAATAATATGTGACATCTTTGCATTCCTTTAAAGCTATTTTGATGGTGACAAAGCATTGCATTTATGAGGCCATGCCATCATTTATTTACAGTTGGAGGTAATTTCCAAAGTTATCTTCTACAATGATGATAATTTTCCTTACATCTTCATTTTTGCTGTATTCCAGATTTTTCTCTGCAGAAACTTCCTACAAGAGGACATTATAGAGTCACAGTATATGCATGTTTTTAAGGCTTTAGATGCAAAACATTTCCTCAGTTCTGTGAAGCACATTTTTCTATACTTTAACATTTCTGAAATTGGATTAATGTTTTAAATCCATGTATGTGTTCACTATAGTAGTGTGGTTTTTTTTTTTTTTTTTTTTTTCTGTTTCTTTTTTGTTTGTTTGTTCTTTTGTTAAACTGCTTTTAAACCTATGCTGCTTTTTACAATGAATGTCACATTAGAATTATGGCATCCTGGTATTGTTAAATTGCCTCCCAGAAAACAATTGTACCAGTGCAATCTCCACACCAGCAGAAGGCGTGGGCTTGCCCAACATTTGCCAAATGATATGCAGAATTATTTCTTGTTTTTGTTGTCCATGTATTTCTATGTTTATAATTCACTAATAATTACAATTAGCATTTTTCTCAGAAAGTATAGTAATTTTGGTACGATTTTTTTGTTTTCCAAGTAGATTGTGAGACTCAGTCTAAAAAATGTGAAACCATATTTTTTTAAAATATAAAGAAATTTTAATGACAAGCATAACACACTCGATACTGTAGAGGCTTTCATGTGACTATCATTTGGTGAATTTAAGTGTTAGAGTATGAAAAAAAGAATGCATTTCTCTAAAGTTCCATTTTATTAAAAATAACCAATGGTACCAAACCCCTGGTTGGCCTCCTTCCAAATACCAATGTTGAATAATGTTCCAAAGTCAGTTAAGAAGATTTGTCCTCACCTGGTAATACCGGTGCCAATCCATTCTTCTTCGGCGCTATATGCGTTTTCTGAGTTTTTCAAGTGATGGTGTGATTGTGTAGACATCATAATCCATCATCTGAAAAATGATTATAGATTTGCAAATTCCAGGCGTTGGTAATATCATTGAGCATGACTCAGGATGGAGCACAGATGGAAAGAAACAAGTTGTACGTACATTTGAACTGTTTGCCGATCTCTGAGCACAAAGAGAAAAAAATCCACTGTGCCTGAGTGGAATGGAAATTATTGGGGAGAAAGGGAGTTTGGAAATTGCTTAATGAATGTCACATTATTACAGTTAGCCTAAAACAATTTCCTTTGGGCTAAACACTGTCTAAGAAGCCACTTTGTCATAATATATAAGGTGTTGCACCGAATATCATTACCGATATTATAGAGAAGAACTTCGGCCATAATTCAAAGGAACACAGGAAGAAGTTCCTATCAAGTCACTGTGATGTATACATTTAAAAGATTTGTATACCCTAACCTGATATCTCACTCCAAAAGAACTTGGAAGCAATCCACTTTATGTTTGAAAGGATATGAGAGAAATAGCTGAACTGTATCAATGTCCCTTCAGAGAGCATTAAACTAAACCTTTAATTTAAAAAAAAAAATGAGAAAACTAGACAATAGGTGGGAAGATTCCATTGTAAATGCAAGAATTATGTCAAATCATGTGACAAGTAGATGTAGGGGAAAAAATAGCTAGAGGTCACGAACGTAATTTATTATCGTCTCTGGTTAGTAGATTTATTCCCAATGCAGAACCTGTACTAGATATGCTTTTATTTTAGATTCTTGAGACTAACTTAACATTCCAACTCTCAGCAAAGTCAGGTATATTTTTCAAACTTCACTGGAGCCAAAACCTACTATTTCAGCTGCCACATTGAAAGCAACAGGTATAGACTTTCTCCTGGTCCTCCATGACCACTTCCTCAATGGCCCACCAAGGTATGAAATTTGAAACCTGACAGTTGTCTGGAGTTGACCCCTCATGGTGCCTTGGTTTCCATTCATCACTGGAAACCCACCAGAAGTATTGATGATGGTATACCCACTTCTAAGAACTTGACGCCACTGCAGCTGCCACAAATTAGCAGTGACCTTAAAGTAGTCCATGTGCACATGACAAAAAATAATTAATGACTTTTCCCCCCCAAACTCCATTGTAAATCTTGCTGTTATGTAACAAAACCTGTTTCCCACTATGGAATTTGTTCCTCTGTAATAAAGGCCTGAGAGATATTTAGGGACATAAATCAGAATTTAAGTTAAGGAGACATGGAGCTGGAGGAGATGGTAGGAAGCAATTTTATCGAGGCAATCTTCCCACCTTCAATGAAAATAAAAATTAAGAAGCCTATGCTAGATCATCCCAGTCAAAGAGGAATTAATCCTGTTTTTTTTTAAAGACTCTAAAGGGCACTATGCTTTTCTGCTGGAAATCCATGCCAGTATCTACAACCTTGCTCTCTTTATAAGTTTTCCAGAAGTATGTTGCTGCTGAGTTGAAAGAGGGTGTCAGGTTCTCTATAGCAATAAAGGGGAAGGCGTGGCTGGCTGCTTGGTTTCCGTGACTTATTTGTAATAAGCATTTCCATCCTTAGATGCAGAGCCTTTCCAGCGAAGAATATTTCACTTCGACTCGTGTCATTGTGCAGTGAGTGATATACACTGTGATACATTTTCCCACAGAAAAGTCTTTCTGACATAGAAATACATCATTACTAGGAATGTAAGCAGGAAAATCCTTATACATTTTTGGTGAATCTTAATTCAACTAGACCTTTTGGTGCCCTTGGCATCACTGGCACAGGAAAGTATGTTCAAGCTATCACTAGGTTCACGATATTTGCTCAATTTTCAGGACTGATTGGACTCCTCTGGTTTAATCTTATTTACGCTTCAAGACCCAAAGTGTCACCAGGGCTGTGAAATTTGGCTAAATTGCCCAGAAAGAGCAAACCACTCCCTGCTCCGATGCTGCTCTGTACTCAGGCAGGGCACTTAGTTCGTTGTCTGTGTGTCTGTTTCCTTCTTTCCCTCCTTTAAAATAAAACCCATATTGGGAGCAGGTGTAGCTCAGTGGTTGAGTGCCTGCTTCTCATGTATGAGGTCCCAGGTTCAACCTACCATACCTCCTAAATAAAAAAATAAAAACAAACCCATGTTAAGCACCTACACTGTGCCAAGTGTCTATAATGGCACTGGAAACACAGGGGTGAAACTGCTAAATTCCTGCCCACAAGGAGCTTGCAGTCTAGAGGACGAGATGGATGAGAAAATGCACATGGCAGGGTGATGGGCCTTAGGATCCAGTAAGTACAGGGCTGTCGGAGCCTCAAACCAAAGCCAGTGGGAGAAGGAAGTTTGCCCAAAAGATTTCTGAATTAAGAATCAAAGTATCACTTTTAGAAGTTTGCTGGGCAAGGAAGGACCACCAGGAAAGGATAGCTCCAGCAGGTGTGGCTCTCTCCCTTAGAAAGCCTTGCAGAGACTGGAAGACTGGCTCCCTCACCTGGGCTCTTGGCCCTGTTAGAGCACTTCCCAGCACATAGACACCTCACCCTAAAGGCTTGTGGGGCAAATGAATGATTTGATTCAAAATAGCAACTGACCCGATGAGCATTTTGCCATTCCTCCAAAGGATAGTAATAAAGGCTCATTTCTGAGCTATTAGTCTTTTGAAAAGTTGGTTCTCAAGGAACAGAGAGTCCGCAACTGCAAGCAAGAAAGTCCCATCCATCTGCCCCATGAGATCTAAGCCCCCTATCAATTAGAGGTGGAGTGGGCGTCACCATCACAGAATCTTCAGGATTGGGGAATGGACAATGGACTAGAGTAGACTTACAGTTGTCCTACTGTAGATTTGTTGTGATCTTAGCAATGGAAGAACTTTTATCATGGATTTGGAGGCAGTGGCCACTGGAGCTTCTGAGGGGGAGGGAGAGGGAAAAATAGGTGTAGTTTGGGGGCATTTTCACAACTGAATGACATTGCAATGACAGATATAGGCCATGTATATCTTGGAAGAACTTGCAAAAATATCCAGAAGAGAGTATAAACTACAATGTAAACTATAATCATCGCTCGGTGGCAATGCTCCAAGATGTGTTCATCAATTGTGGCAGATGTGCCACACTAATGAAGGATGTTGTTGATGTGGGAAAATTTGGGAGGGGTAGGGAGCGGGACATATGGGAATCCCCTATTTTTTTGTGTGTAACATGTAATCTAAGTTTCTTCTAAAAATAAAATAAAATAAAAAAGTATATTTAAAAAAAAATTCCAATTAGAAATAGCAAAAAACGTAGCTAAAGCGTAATAGTGTAAATATGGGACAGAATAATTTAAGCTTTGACATTTTACTTAAGTAAAACTTCTAGAAACTGTACCAATAAATCCGTTACTACATGCATATTTGCATGTGCATGATGCATATTGTTAAATATGAATATTTCAGACCATGGATTTAAAACTGCAGCTTGATATATTTGAGATTCAACTGTTTTGTTGGGGGAAAAAAAGTTGGTTCTAGTCACAGACAGAAATAGGATTTCAGTGTTAGGGATTAGGTCATTATAATTAGCCCTAAAAATATTCACTAAATACCTATTTGTGGTCAGCATGATTCAAATCGTTGGGCAGTTGTTTTGTTTTGCTTTTATAAGAGAATAATGTTATATCCCAACATTAGTAAGAATGTCAGAAGAAAAAGGGAACGCTTCCACCATCAAGATTATAAAGCCAGACACCCCCTAAGAACCTTTGAGCACTAACATTCTGTGCACTTAAACCAAGCAGGAGGAACAGGACCCCGCTGAGTGAACAGTTGACCCGTTCCTATTTCGTGGCTATTTGGCTTCATGAATGCCTCTTGTAAAGGTATCTGTAAAGAGACAAAGTAGAGGACATCTCGTTTCACTCACCCTTAATCTGCCCGTTGACAAGTGGAGGTCCTTGCTCTTTAGCTGCCCCTTACTTGGCTTGCTTTCCATTTCCTGAGCAAAGCAAGAAAACTGGAAGAGGGGAATCACTTAGGCAGGGGAGAGGATCTTCTAAGTCTGGGTCTCGTCTTATAATTTAGTAAGACACGGCAGGGTGGGAGTGTTGCTGAGTGGAAACGTTTTTCAGGTCACTGGCTGCACTTGGCTTCACCCTGCAGGCATGTTATCTTATGCCAGCACTTGTCTTAGGGGCAGGCCTTGAGGGATGGGGCTGTCTGTGAGGGTCTCAGGGGAAGGCATCTCTGTAAGTGTTCAGAGCTTTAACCATTGTCTGCTAGCCAGGGCAGAGTTGCACGTCAGGAGAGGAAACCGTGGGAAATCCTACCACCTTAGCAAGCTTCCCCGCACTGGGAACCATCTAGAGTGCACTTAACATAAAGAGAAGCTTAAGGGATGTGAAGAAACCACAGACCCCTGGGTCTTTCATCTCTTTTCTCCCTCTTTGAACTGGAACATTCATTAGTAATAATTGGGGCAGAGGTTCAAAACACCCCAGGTCGAGTAGAATTTTAGACAGGGGAATGCCTGGCCACAGAAATCTCATTGCCAAGTTCCTACGAAAACGTCAAATGGTGCCGTCCACGTGGGAAGGAGTCGAGGAGTTTTTGAGATTTATTTCAGCTTCTGTCATTACTAGGTGTCTGAGTTCAAGGATTAAATCCAAATCATGATTCTAACCTTCAAAATGAATTTTTTAGCCCTGAAGTGCCACTGGTTCTTCATCGGGTGGGGACTTTTACCTCGTTTCATCAGGATTTATCCTAATGGCCATGAATGAAAGCCCCTGTTGCTAAAATCATGCAAGACTGAGACTTCCTAACGAGAGCTCCAGCTTGATACTTCATACTTCAAAAGCAAATGCCTTTAACACAAACACCATGGCTGGCTAAATTAAAAGACCACAATAATTCTGGGTCAAAACTAATATGACTAGCAAGTGTGGATTTCAACGACATGACATTAAGTTCATCCTATAATGTCATTTAAGCGAGGGATGGTGTGGCGGACATCAGATACAGATATTTGTTTTCAGAATACTTCAGTCAAGGTGGATTCCACGATTAATAGTCTGGACACTATCTTTGCTGAATACAAGATTTGACAAAGTGAGCAAGCAGGTAAATCAGACAGCCAGAAGCATGGTGAAAGTTAGAGATACCCTGGGGCAGCTCTGATTTCCTGGCTCTCTCTTAACAAATAACTCACAGTGTGTGGCAAGAAAATGCATGCACCCTCCCTTTAGCCAGTCACACCTCATTTTCTTTCATTTGACTTATTTTCTGTACTCTGTACAAAGCACAAAGCGGAAATCCACATGATTCTTCCAAAGGCTAAAAATAAATGGAGCATCCTTTATTTGGAAAAGAAAAAAAAATGTGTGAATTTCTTTCTGCTAAAAACTCTGAATTTTCTTTTCTTCTCTATGTCCCCCAACCTTACTGCCATCTGTTTACTAATGAAATATTGAAGGAGTTCTGCTTATTTTTGGTACCTTAAGTAACCATTTACATGGTCTTCTAGACCACATGTGGCTACTGAGTGCCTGGAATGAGGTGAGTTTGAAATTGAGATGCACTGTAAGTGAAAAATATACATCAGATTTCAAGACTTAGTAAGAAAACGAAGAATGTAGGATAACTCCTTAATAACTTGATTATGTGCTGAAGTGGGACTATTTTTGATATATTGTGTAAAATAAAACATTATAGTTAATTTCACCTTTTTCTTTTCACTGTTTTAATGGGGCTACTAGACCATTTAAAATTACAGTTGTGCCTCACTGTTTCTACTGGCCAGCACGGTTCTAGCCAGTGAATTACAAAATCAGACACACAAAAATATTGCAGAGTTACACTTACAGAGTCTAGTCTAGCTGGGTTTTATTAATAACACAGTCCCAGTATCTAAAATTGATTTTTTTTAAGTGAGTATTTTCTCTCCACCTCCCTTTGCCTGGCTCTAATGAGCCATGTGATGGGTGCTTGAAGCTTTCCACACCTCCCTGGGACACACAGTGCTGGGGTCTAGCCCAGCCCCACTGCTGGGTGAGCTTCCAGCCCCTCCACCTGAACCCCACAACCTCCCACAAAGCTGTGTCTCCCCATTTTGGCCACTATATGATCAACACGTGCATAATGTTTTTCGAGAATGCAGCAGAGGTCCCTAGCTCAAACTGAGAGGCATGAGGTTGCATTCTGGGAGAGTCTGGGATTGTGCAAAGTAGTTTTTCTCTGTTTGAAAGAGGAGACGGTGGCTCTGGGAAGAATTAGTCAAGGAGTTGAGCAGGGCTGGTCAAGAAACTGCAGGAAACTCTCTTCCTTCTTTATTCCTAACTTTGGTCCACCCAAGTGACATCTTTGACTTTCTACTCTTTTATCCCAGTATTCTTTCTGTCCTCGGATTCCACAATAGCCACATGGATTTAGAACTTCTCTCTGGGTGGTGGCAACATATCCCAATGGAAATATGCAATAGGTAGCCTACAGTTTAGGAGAGAGGTCAGGCAAAGGGGGAGAGATTTGCCCTGATGTTAGAACTAACTGCTTGCCAAAGAAGAAAAGGCAAAAGGGAGGAGAGCAAATGGCGTTTTCCACCTGTCATTTCCCACTTCAACCTGCTCGGGTCTCTGTGAATTTCTGCAGCCCTGCATACTGAACTACACAATTGGCCAAACAATAGTATATTGATCGGCATCTCTTTGGTTTTTCATGAGCATTGCCTTGCCAACTAAATTGTAAACTCCTTGTGATGGGCTCCTGACATTCAACAGACATTGATCATATACTGTGTGCCAGACTGGATTTGGGGGAGACGAAGATTAATAAGATAACAGTTTAGAAGCATTGCATCTCATTGTATCCTTTTAAGAATTCAGTTAGAATAAGATCCATTCAGAAGAGGAGACAGGTGAAAAGAGTTTCACATAGAAGAACAAACACTTCAACAGTAGTATGCATAGAAAGAGATGGTGCTTGG
This sequence comes from Tolypeutes matacus, assembly GCA_026826555.1. Taxonomy (NCBI): domain Eukaryota; kingdom Metazoa; phylum Chordata; class Mammalia; order Cingulata; family Chlamyphoridae; genus Tolypeutes; species Tolypeutes matacus. Next base: position 1,582,454 of record JAKSZT010054281.1, on the reverse strand, counting down.
GAGAAAAATATCATGACCCTTTAGACCCGGTTTTGTGGGGAGAGGGTCAGGATATTTCCAAAGTTCCTGTGATAGAGCTCAGCACACAATAAAGGTTTAAAATATAATTTTGATTGATTGATCAATGATGAGCTGCAAACCACAAAAGACAAGAGTCTCTGAGAGGGAAACAAATGTGGTTCAAGAGAATGGGCTCCTGTCTACCGTATAGGAGGTTCAGGGTTCAATTCTTGGGGCCTCCTGGTGAAGGCAAGCTGGCCCGCACGGCGAGCTGGCCCGTGCAGAGAGCTGACGCAGCAAGATGACACAACAAGAAGACATAGAGGAGAGACAATAAGAGATGCAGCAGATCAGGGAGCTGAGGTGGCACACCTCACTCCCACTCCGGAAGGTCCCAGGATCGGTTCCCGGTAACACCCAAAGAGAAGACAAGCAGACACAGAAGAACACACAGCAAATGGACAGCAAATGCAAAACAATGAGGGGGAAGGGATAAATAAAAAAAAAAATAAAAAAATAAAAGTCTCTGAGATGTGCTAGTGGAGGGCGTCCAAACCTGCCCAGAGTCTCCCCGAGTCGAGTTCAGGGGAAGCATCTCGTCTCCCCTGCTGTCTTAGAGAACATATGGATGGCCACAGACATGTGGGATAAATTGGGCTCAAACTGCCATATGGCATGGATTTCACATTTTTACTGGCATAATGTAATCATTTTTACAGAGTCTAGTGCCTTGCTGCAGATTGTAAATGATAAGGTCGCAAGGATTAGAGACCAGTTAAAAATTATAGAAGACATATGCTGCCCATTTTACTAATGAATGGCCACATTCAAACATGCTCACTAATTAATGGCAATATTTGAATGGGTCCACTAATGAATGGCGTTATTTGAAAGTGGTGTTGAATTTGATACTCTGCGACCAGTGCTGGATTCCTGGAAGGAGCCAACTGCTCCAGCAGGTCTGAGAAATGCCGATTTTAGAGCAAAGCTGGGCAGGCTTTGCAGATGTTAAAGGGAATTTTCAGTGCAGAACAGAGATTCACCCGCCAAGAAGTTTGTTTACATGAATACTGATGGCATGAACATTATAAGCACATCCTTACGAGTCCCAGCTGGCGACTCATCCCGCTTGAGCCTTTGGAACCAAGAGAGGTCACCAAGCAAAGGAGAGAGTGGGGGGATTCGGACAATAAGGACCGGCACCACAGGAATTGTTCTTTAAAATGGTTACAGCAAAGAGAATAAGACAAAAAGTGGGGGGATTAGGAAGAGAGGATCGCTGCCATAAATCACATCTGTCACAGCTTCTCCAGTGTTCCTTGGCCCCTGCCGTAAGTGATACCCAGCAAGGGATGCTGAGAGCTGTTTCTGCTCAAAGTTAAAGGCCCACTGCTCTTCTCTCTTTCCCCTCTCTCTAACCTAGACCTCCAATTTGTTGGCTGTCAGGATTTTAAGCCTCTAAGCTAAAATTCACTTAAAGTCCTTTGCAGGTAAATGGGCCAAATTCAGGCCAGTAGGAAAGAGAAGACAGCAGGCTCTGTGCACAATTGTGCCTTGTCACAGCATGTGGAGCTGGGAAAAGATAAGCCACTCTTGTCTCTGGTTCAGAGTCACACAGGCAAGACCCAAAAGCGATTCTGAGTCACTTCTTTGGCCAGAAACATGTCTCTCTGGTAACACGAAGTATATAAAGAAGACCTTAGCAAAAGTGATATGATTTATTTGAGGTTCCTCTAATGCCATTTTCGAACTGTGGTCACTGATATAACCCAGTGCATTGGGGAGATGCAAAGAATCACACACCTTGCTGCTAAGAAAGTTCACAATGTCCATCAATATTTGAAAAAGCCACATACCCTTTGTCCCAGCTTTCCCACTTCTAGAAATGTATCCTGCAGATTTCCTTTCACATGTGCAAAAGGACCGACGATGGAGAAGATCCTTCCCTGTGGCTTTGTTTATAATGACAAAATATTGGGAAGGATCTAAATGTGCATTGGTAGGGGGCTAGTTAAATGAACTGAGGCACATCTATCAACTGGGATATTGTGCAGCTGCTTAAGGAGAAAGTGGCAGCTCAATTGTACTGATATAGAATGATCTGTATGATCCATTAAATGAAAAAGCGAGGTACAGAATATATAGTATAATATATAATACAATATAATAATATTTTATAAATATATATATATATACTTGAATACATAAAATATTTCTGGAATAAGACATACCAACAGGTGACAGTGATTGCCTCTGGGAAACGTTGTAGCTGACAGAGGAGGTAGGGTGACATTTTTTCACTATATACCTTTTATACCTTTTGCAGTTATGCTATGTGCATGTGTTATTCATTCCAAAAATAGGCTATTTTTTAAAAAACATGACAATGTGAATTATATCTCAATAAAGCTGTTGAAGAAAAGAACATATAAATGACCAATAATCACTTTTTTAAGTTTAGCAAAACCAGGACTCTTTTGAAATAGGAAATAATTTTAAGTACCATTGGTCTTAAGGATGAATGGATTAGTCCAGTTCCCTCCACCGGTGGTATCACCACCACTATCCAAAGTTTTATTAAGCTGAATGGATGGATGTTGTCCCTTCATTGGGTGCTTAATCTTCTCAGATAGTTTCCTGGTTCCGACAGATATTAATAAAGATTTCTACGAGATAGTGTGCATATTGAGTGTATAAATTAAGGCTGCAAAAACCAAAAGATTGCATGGGGTACTTAATAAAATCATGGTGCCTAAAAAGGGAATTTTCAGAGTTCTTGTAAGACCTCCCTCAAATAAAAATTACTTTTTTTTTTTTTTTGGAGGTACCGGGGATTGAACCCGGGACCTCGTATATGAGAAGCAGGCACTCAAACCACTGAGCTACACCCACTCCCCTCAAATAATAATTAAACAATGAAAAGTAAGGGCCTTTTTGAAGTAACAATACTAAAAAAAATAATTTGGAGTGATAGACATCACAATATTTTGTTTAGCATCCTTGATGATTAGTATAGAATTTGAAAAATACAAAGGAATTTAGCAACTGAGCTATATTCGGCTTCCTGAAATTATTTCTTTTTGGTCGTCTGGAGATGGCATGTGGACGATGGTCTTCACCTGTTTGCACTTAAAGAGCAACACAGTTTCAGATTGCTTCCCACCATGCGAGTCTGTGATTTTAAGATGTTGTGTGCTTGAAAGGAAATAACCCCACTTTCTTCTTTTCGAAATTGGGTTTTAGTGTCTTATAATCTCACAGCATTTCCGTTCTGTGGCACTGTCTTGTCAGAACGAGTTTTGCATATATCAGCGGCTGGTCACCCCACGGGGAGCCTTACTCTTTGATGCACTATTTTTAACTCGCTGAGGCTGAATCTTACATATCACTGCTGCCATCTTCTGGAGAGTCATATTTCTAAAGAAAACTATTGCATCCATAAGCAAAGAAGTGCAAATGCGTGCTTCATTCTTTCGAAGTCTCCCGTGAACATTGGTCCTGAGATGGCGTTTGATTCTCTCCAGGTCTTTTAACACAGGACGTCACATCTGCGGAAGAAAAATAAATGGCACCGAACAAAACACTTTCGTACAAGGGGCTCTGGTGACAGAAAACAGGCCCAAAGAAATTTGGGCTTTCATAAAGAAATCATTCAACTTTAAGGATCAAAACTTTATTTCCAGAGTCATTACTTGTAGGTACTGACTGGATCACAGCTATATTGATCAGCAGCCACTTGAATACCCTGATTACCTTGGAAACTGTTCATGCGATTTCTTTTCATGCTTCCAAAGGGAAAATACACATACATCTCCTTTTGAATGTGTCCATTCTGAATTTATGTGTACTGATGGGAAATCAAACTCAAACATCAATCCAATGACTATTCTACTGATGTGCTAGTGAATGATCCCAAACTTGATAGGCAGTTCATTCAGCTATATGGTGGCACTGGATTTCCAAATGGATTGACGGTGATAACTTATCTGTGTATGTAAGAGGAGACTGGAACCAACATCACTTTCTATATCAATCCTGTAATTATGGGTAGCTTACACGCTCAGCATTTCCTAGGAACTACTCAGTTTCGCCCAGGACTTTCACACAAAGTGGGAATTACTTTAATGAACAAGGTGCTTTACTATCACCTTACTTTCATGACTATTGGTTTAATTGTCCTGTATTTATGGTATTTGCTATGTGCCAGAAACTATGTTAAATATTCATGATCTCATTTAATCCATCAAACAGTGTTCTTATTCTGTCTTTATATATTCAAAAGCTAAAGCTCACGCAGGCAATAAAGGACAGAGAAGATCCTCTGACTCCAGGTCTCTCTGGCCTCAAAGCCTTTACTTTTAAGCACTAAATAAACTATATTTGATTTTTTTTTTTTTAAAGATTTTATTCATTTATTCATCCATCCCCACCCCCCTGCTGCTCGCGCTTGCCGGGTCAGCCAACCACGCCGTGCGGGCGGGCCCGCCCCCACCAGGAGGCCCCTGGGAACCGAACCCGGGGCCCCCCACATGGCAAACGGGAGCCCTACTGATTGAGCCACAGCCAAGAACATACATACCTACTACATGATTTCATGTGTTACAATATGCTATTCTTTTATATGTCATCCAGGTTCAAGATATGACTCAACCTCAAAGAAATACATAATACGTATTTGTTGCAAGGCAAAAACGTGACTTGAATGTTAATAATAGTTTGTCTATTGAAGTAACTTAAAAATTTTTCATATTTAATTTAGCCCCCATTAAATAGTTTTGTTTTGTTTTTAATTTTATACCTCATGTTAGGCTCTTAGAATGAGCTACTCAGTATAGTTAAGTGAGAAGTTTGACGCCAAACTCTGAGGCAGCTAACCCAAAGAGAAAAATGTACTGGGTTACCATGCTCAGGCCAAATAAAAAGAAGCAGTCACGTTATTGGGAGTGGTGAACTTTTTCCCTGATATTGACTTCTAACATGGGTACGTGGAATTAAATAAACATGAGAGGAGGGAGCTGGTATAGCTCAGTGGTTGAGTGCCAGCTTCCCACATAGGAGGTCCAGGGTTCAATCCCTGGCCCCGGTACCTCAAAAAAAAATAAAAAATAAAAAACATAGAACGTTCAAATAGTTGCTTTTTACATCAGTCCTTTTGCAGAAGGCCAGGGAAGAAACTGACCTAGTAAAATGTTTTTCCATAGGAGCTGTTTCACTCAGAGTTCTACCAGGGAACCAGAGGCAGTAGGAGATATAGCTTGAGAGATTTATTGCAAGAAATTGGTTTACCCAATACTGGAGACTGGCAGGGCCTGTCAGAAATCCACAGGGCAGGTCTCCAGGAAGTGCAGGCTAGAATCATGCTGCCCAAGCTGAAGCCAAATCCCACAGGCAGAATTTCTTTTTTTTTTCGGAGAGGCCTCAATTCTGCCCGTAAGGCCCACTCAGATTATAGGATAATCTTCCTTACTTAAAGTAAACTGATTATAGACTTGAATCACATTGGCAAAATACCTTCACATCAATACTGAGATCAGTGTTTGACTACCTGGGGACTAGAGCTTAACCAAGTTGGCACGTAAAACTGACTACCATATGTTGCTTTCTGATCAAATCTAATAAAAAGGTAGAGTTTAGAGAACATAAAGAATAAATATCTATTCCTTTTATAATTTTTAAGGGCTTCAAAAAATTCTTAAAAAAAAAAAACTACAGAAATGCACGGCATTTGTCAGATCTATCTCAAGAGAAGATATGCAGGGAAAATATCCTACTTACACAGAAAACAGTCTGTTCCATTCAGTTAGTATTCACTACTAAGTCTGAGAACTGGCTTCTGCATCCTCAGTGAGCCCCAGCAAATGTGAGACCACAGCTAATTAATAGCAAGTCCCCAGTTAAATTGCAGCCTTCTCCATCGTTGTTTAAAGAATGATCCATACATCCCATATACAAGGCATGCAAGTCAGAAGAGAGAATGTGAAAATGTTGGAGCCAGGACTGTCATCTCCCCTGGCAAACTCTCTCTTTGGAAAACCTTGTCCACTAAAAATGTTTGTAATTGGACCCCAAACATTATCTCAAGCAGGAGGTTTCTTTAAGTGTCCATCAACCAATGAATAGATAAACCCAATGTGGCATATATACATATATGGTGGACTATTATGCAGCTGTAAAAAGGAATGAAGTCCTGATGTATGCGACAATATTGGTGAACCTTGAGGACATTATGTTGAGTGAAATAAGCCAGACACAAAAGGACAAATACTGTATGATCTCACTGATATGAACTAACTTTAATAAGCAAACTCATAGAGTTAGAATCTAGAATATAGGTTATCAGGGGATAGATAGGGGACAGGGGGGATAGTGAACGGAAAGTTGATGCTTAACTTATATAGAATTTCTATTTAAGTTGGTTGTAAAGGTTTGGAAATGGATGGCAGTGATGGTAGCACATTGTCGTGAGTGTAATTAACAGCACTGAATTATATAGGTGAATATGGTTAAAAGGGGAAACTTTAAGTCATATATGTTACTAGAATTAAAATTAAAAGATAAAACATAGGGCCGTATAACACAGTGAACCCTGTTGTAGACAATGGACTATAGTTAATAGTACAAATATAGGAAAGTTCATTCATGAATTACAACAAATATACAACACAATATAAGGTGTTAATAATAGGGTGGTATATGGGAAAATATACACCTAATGTAAACTCTGGATTATTTTTAATAGTCCTATTTTAATATTTTATCAATTGTAACAAAGGTACCACACTAATGCAAAGTGCCAACAATAGAGGGATATATGGAAATGCTATATTTTTTACATGATTTTTCTGTAAACCTACTTCTCTAATTTTAAAAAAATTAATAATAATAAAAGAAGGAGTTTTGTATCTGCCTAAGCCAGTTTGTTTGTTTAGCAACTCAGCAATTCTTTCACAGTGCCTCTAAACCAAAAAATATCTATCAATTCCATTTGTTAAATATTTAGGTCTAAATAACTGACCAAGAATTAATGTCTTAACAATTTTGTAGTCATTTGAAAAAATAATACACATAAATTGAAAGAAAAAAATAGGTTTATTTTATTATTAAATAACCACATTTTGTGTTACAACTTGATTTTCACATGTCCCTATTTTTTACCACAGCTCAGATTTGCAAAGATCTGGTGTCAATATACATTAACACTGTGACATACCTTGGTTAGTAATTTGCACAGTGTCCAACAGATGCTGAGTATCACTGTGCTTTCCTCAAATTTAAAAAATATCCCACTGTGAATTTGTTGCAGCACCCCAGGGTGCCTTGGTACCCAGTTTGAGAACTGAAGGCCTAAGGATTTTTAAAAGTACCTTGTTGAGATCTAGAGTTCTGGATCGTTTAATTAAAACTTAAATATTTCAGAGATCAAATCAGATCTTTTAGATAGCTCCCCATTTTTGTATGAGACATATTCACGTTGTTTTACCGGGAAGGACTCACTTCATAATATATCTAAATGTAAATTATTCTCTCTGACTGGCAGCAAAATAACTAGTGCATTGATGTTGAATCATCAACAGACTATTCCTCTAGCTTTTGCCTGCCTTTTGCCATACTGAAACAGTGAGGCTTTAATTTTTATATGTTCTTTCTTTCCTGTTAGGTATTTGTGTCAGGAAAGGCCTATTTATTCTGACAAACTGATCAACCTCCAGGGTGTTCCTCTACCATGAAACTGATTTTATATCTCATCCACTAGCTAATAAGATGTGAAGAGTTTTCCCTGCCACGCCATGAGATCAGACTTGCTTCTGTAGAAGGCAGAGGGATGAAATCACATATCTAGTTCTTCTCCCTGATTGAACCGTACAGTCCACATTTTTTCACATAGCACACAAGAGCAAAATGATGTGTTTGAGGCAAACTCTAAGATTAGCAGAGACATTAAAAAAAGGAAGAAGAAGGAGCAGGGGAAGGGGAAGAAGAAGAGGAAGAAGAGGAGGAGGAAGAGGAAGAAGAAGAAAGAAGAAAGAAGGAGGAGATACCCTAGAACCCAATTCACTTACTCTTCATTGGATTAGCTTTCAGTTTAAGGAAAATTAAATTGTCAGAATCTAAAACCTGGTGGTAGTGGTGGCAGCAGTGATTTGTGTATTCTGACATGCACCCCTCTCCCACAAACCTGAGCCTTTTAAATAAAGTTTAATATCCTGCAAAATTGGGATTCAACACTTTTGCTGTGAAGAGCTAAGAATGTGATGGCTATGAAATAGATTGTGTCATGTCTCTGAAGAAGAGGTCATTTCCTTATAAAATGCTTCCCTTTTTTATGTTACAAAGTTAAAATAATTTTCAAATGAGTTTTAAAAACAAGAAAATGGACTTAGGGAAGGAAGGAAATTTGTTCACATGGTGAAGACAACATGAAGGGGAAAAAAATGTGACCTATGGGCTGCTCTTTTTGAGGAAAGAAGGAATGGAGATGGAAAAGAAGTCAGTATTCGAGGGGTAAAGCTGCTTTACCTGTATCTTGTTTGTGTTCATTTTTGTTTCTCATTTCAAAGCAGTCTTAAACAAAACTAGGCTAAATTCTTGGCTTATGCTAAAGAATGTTAATTTGAGAAGTTTCAACTCAAATCCTTTGAGCCTTCCAGACACTTTTGCCATTGCTTTATCAGTCATCTATTACTACAGAAAAAGCACCCCAAAAGTTACTGTTTTGTTTTCGTTTTGCTCATGAACCTGCAATTTGGGCTGAGTCCTGGGGAGACAGCTTGTGGGGTCAGCTTCTTTTACCGTGGCTCACTCACATGGCTGGCAAGTTGGTGCTAGCTGTCTGCTGAACAATCAGCCAGGGGAAAGTAGATGTAGCTCAAGTGGTTGCGTACATGCTTCCCATGCACGAGGTCCCGGGTTTGATCCCCAGTATCTCCTAAACACAAACATACCAATGAAGAAACCAACTCTCAATGGGGAGTGGATGTAGCTCAGTGGTTGAGCACCTTCTTCCCATGTATGAGGTCTTGGGTTCAATCCTGGTACCTCCTAAAAAAAAAAAAAAAAAAAACTCAGCCTTGGCTGTTGATCAGGAGCCTTGGCTCCTCGTGGTTCCTTGGGGCCTCCCTATGGGCTGCTGCTGGGTTTCCTTGTGACCTAATGGCTGGGCTTCAAGAGGAAGTGTTCCAAGAGACAGGAAGTGGAATTATTGCCTCACTTAATTTTCACAATGGCCATAGGAAATAGTTATCACGATTAGCCCACTTTTTCAGAGGTGGAAACTGAGGCACAGACACCAAGGTGGCTTTCCTCAGGTCTCACAGTTGGTGATGATAGGGTGATGACCCAAATCCAGTCTGTCAGCCTGCAGCATCCACACCCTCAGAGTGCAGTTGATGAGGATGAAACTATGAAGTACTTTCTGGAGAAGTCTGAAGACAGGACAGGCCTTGGACCAATCTGGCTGGCTTTTACTTTTTTAGCTTCCTTCATGGCAAGATAAAGGGTAAAGGATGGTTGATCCCTTAGATCTCTTCAATTGTCAGATGAATGAATGCTTTTCACCCAGGTGAAGAAAACCTTACTTCCGCCCATCCCATCTTTCCGTAAGAGGCATCTAATTTGAAAATAAATCCATTAACATAGATAGAGAAATCTCAATATATGTGAACAAATATTAGACAGGAAATTGTTTTCCTCATATTCTAACACCAATAACTCTTGGCTGCAGGTATTTATTTGCATAATTGTCTCTTCCACTAGACTGGAAACATCTTGAAGAAAGGAAATGTGACCTATTCACCTTTGTAACCCTGCTGCACACTGCTTAGAACATTCTTTAGCAAAGTGTGAACAGTCTCATGAAAATATAACTGTTGATGGTAACACATTATAGTGAATATAATGGGGTAGTAAAGGGAGGTTAATGTCAATTGAAAGAAACCTGGAGGATAATTTAGGGACTGTATAACAGAGAGATTTCAGTGGTGGATGATGATTGTGGTTAATAGAATGTTTCTCTATTACGAGGTGTTAAGAATATGGAGATACATGGAAAAATACAACCAATGTAACATATAGACTATAGTTAACAGTAATATTGTAATATTTTTACAGCAATGGCAAAGAAGGTGCTATATTAATACTAAGGGTCAATAACAGGGGGCGGCTATAAGGGGATATGGGATTTTTCTTTTTGGAGTAATGAGAACGTTCTAAAATGGACTGAGCTGATGACAGCACAACTCTGTGATGAATCTGAGAGCCATTGAGTGTCCACTATGGATGGATTGTACAAGACAGGGGACCGGATAACACAGCGAACCCCGTGGTGAATGATGGACTGTGGTTAACAGTCCAAATATGAGTGTTCTCTCAGGAACTATAACAAATATACAATACTAATACATGGTGTTAATAATAGGATGGTTTGTGGGAAAAATACACCAAATATAAGCTATGGACTGTAGATAGCAGTAATATTGTGATGATGTTCTTTCATCAATTGTAACAAATGTGTCACAACAATGTAAGGTGTTGGTGGTGGGGAAATATATGAGATGATTGTTTTGTAAACGCACGACTTCTCAAATTAAAAAAAGATAGTCAAGTGAAATATATACGTATGTGTATATATATATAAAACTCTGTTTCTCTTTGCAAAAAGCTATTTGGTGTAGACTCCATCACAAAGTGCAGAGGAATGAATATAATGAGGTTGCAAAAGGAAAAAGGTGTTACAGACAAATGCATCCAGCAAGCCTCTCCCTAATATAATGCATGTTCTTTTGCAGTTTGTCTTTTGCCGGGATTGTAAAGAAGTTTACCATGAAGGTGAATGCATTGTCCTATTTGAAGCTTCAGGAACAATTACTCAGGTACAGAATACCTTACTCTTTCCTCAAAGCAGAGCTCAGCACATGAGTGGGAGAAGAGAACAGTGAATCCTAATGTAAACAGTAGACTCTAGTTAATAGTAGAATTATAATAACATTCTTTCATCCGTTGCAGCAAAGGTAGCACACTGACGCAAAATGTTAATAATAGGGAAAACTGTGTGCATGAAAGATGAGTATATGGGAACTTTGTACTTCCTACATCATGTTTTTATAAACCTACAACTGTTCTAGTAAAAATAATAATAATAGGTGAACAGGATTGGATGGACAGGAAGTGGCATGTCTGTTGCGTACCTTGTGAAGAGCCATTCCAGCGAGTGTGAGAAACCCCAATGAAAACAGAGAGGCCAATTACAACGGTGAAGATTTTAGGGATCCAGTGGTTGGGTGCCCTAGGAAATGCTGGGACCACCCTCCAAAGTAAAGGGCAAATAATTATATTGATCACCTCCAACCATGAAGAAAGACGCACAATGATAGACCTCTTCGGATTCTGGAGGCAGTAAATCCCACACTTGGAAATACTACTCTGAGCCATTTACTGAGCAACCAGAAAGGCTGGAAGCTTGGAGTGGGGCTCAGAGCACAAAGAGCTCTGCAGCAGGATCAGCCTTCAGGGCAAGTAGTCTTGTCTCTTGGGCCATATGAACAGACAGACCCCATGGTATTTGAATTATCCATGGTGGGAAAAGATGTCATGTGGAGTTTGTTGCAAGCCAGTAAGAGAATCACAATGAAGATATTTAGGCTTCTACAGCTGAGAAATATACACCCTTTGAAGAAGCGTCCCTGGCATGCTCCTGTTCCTCAACTCTACTACCCATTCTTATAGAATCCTTTCCAGCTTTATGGTGAGGAGAAAAGATCTGTCATTCATTCAATGAACATTTGATGAGCACCTAGTTTGTGCTAAGCACTGGGGGATATGAAAACCCTGCAATAACAAAGTTTGGAATTTTAGTGAAGTCATCGGGAAACAATATTTCAGTATCATGAATGTACAACCAAAGTATGCACAGTTTTCTGAAAGCTTAGATAAGATAGTGACTAATTCCAATGCTGGCATGGGAAGATGTCTTCACGGAGGAGGTGACATATGATCAGGGTCTTGAAGGTTGAATAGGATCTTTGCAGGCAGACATGGGAACATTCCTCTTAGATACTGAAGGTTTTTTCATCAGCAAGAGCAGTCAAGTATTCCCAGAGTCCTACATTGATCAGGTAGGCCACTAAAATTTTTTCGTTTGTGGTTTTTCAGCAGGACCATTAAAAATCTGGAAAGTCTTGGTTTGCCTTCCTGTTAAATAGGTAGAACAGTATCAATTGCTTAGAACCTCTTGGGAGAATTCATCAATTTTGGTGGTTTGCAAGAACAAGTGTTTATTTATTAGAAAGTCTCCAGAGGAAATACACAGAAGGAAATGGAATGTGGGGGTGAGAACAAGCAGGCAAGAACAAGGGAAACTAATGGACTTGGACTTTTATTACCCTGTGATGGATTGATCTTCTGTCACTGGTTTCCCAAACTCCCTGCAGTTTCAACGTAAAGCTTGTTCAATATTTTAAGAACAATTTAAAACCAATTTTTGAGCTTGCCTTTTAAAAGAATTATTGCATTAATCAAAAAACGTATTACGTTTGGGGTCTAGTGGCCTAACTGATGGGAAAAGTTGATTGATCCCCAGGAGGAATGGGATTGCCTGGCTGGATAATGTAACATCAAAGAACAGAAACTGCTCAGCTTTAAAAAGGGAGAACGGTGGAGAGCAGTCACAAATGGCTAAAAGGAAAAAACCTTCCAAGTGAATTGAATTGAAAGGAAAATCTGAAGAAGGCTAATGAGTGTGTTTTGTTAGAATTAGGGAAATTCAGGCATGAGGATGTGTCTAAAGCCTTCTGTTCCAAGGGGGGGATGCAATTAGTTTTTTATTGTTAGATGTACAAAGTACCTTCCTCTCAAAGATTTCAGGTCAATGAACCTGCAGAGGTCATGCACTTGAGATCACTGCCCGTTTGAGAGAAGTGCCGGAAACAAAATAAGCTGGTTCTATTAAAATAAAAATCCTTGGTTCTATTGCCAAATGGAATTAGAGCTTTTAGATTGATGAAATAGCTTGTTTGGCTTATCCCTTTCTATGTCCAAGAGTAGCTATGGTTGGAATATGGAAACTTTGGGAACTTGGTAAATTATCCCATAGAGAACATGCTGGGACTTCTGTATTCTTCTCCCTTCTCAGCTCTGCACCCTAGAGGCTGACTCCCATGGGCTGTGTCCCTGTGCTTCTTTGAGACTGGCTTTTGATTGGGTTTAGCCAATGAGAGGAATTAGCAAGAGATCAGAAGGTGGGAGAGGAAAGTCAAGAGGTCCATCCCCACTCCCTTCCTGCCTTGGGCCCTGTTTTAGTTTGCTATGTGCTACCCAAGCAATATGCCAGAAATGGGTTGGCTTTAGAAGAGGAATTTATTAGGGTAAAATCTGTCATTTCCAAGGCTGTGAAAATGTCCAAACCAAAGCATCATCAGAGATGCTGTTTCACCAAAGGTCAGCTGCTGGCAGATCCTAGACGCCTTCCACGTGGCAAAACAAAATGGTGGGTCTGCCAGTCTCTCTCTGCCTTCTCCAGGTTCACTTTCTCCCCAAGCTCAGCTGTGGGCCATCGGGCACATAGCTTGTCTCTTCCCTCTCTTCCTGGCAGCTCGTCTCTCCCCCTCCTCTCTCCTCCTGGCAGCTCATCTCTTGGGGGCCTCTTTCCACGCCTCTGTGTTAAGCTGATTTCAGCCTCTGGTCTCACTCTTAGCCTCTCAGGGTTTCTCTGTCTTTCTGCAGTTATAGGCAATCTTAGAGTTCTCTGTCACATGGCAGGGTAAAAATGGTGGTGGCTCTCTTTCTCTGTGTGTCTCTGAATGTTTATCCCATTTTGTAAGACTCCAGTGAAAGGATTAAGACCCACCCTGGGTCCCACAATCTAATCAAAGGCCCTCAACTGAAGTGATCTAATGAAAAGTTCCCTTAACTGAATCTAACCAAAAGGCCCCTTACACAAGAGGCTTCCATGCCCAGGAATGGGTTAGCTTAAGAACATAATTTTCTGGGGTCCACAAAAGACTCAAACCAGGTCAGGCCCATTTCTGGCCGTGGCTGGACCCCTCCATCATTATACCTCCTGTCCTGGGGAATCTCTTCCATGGCTCCAGCTCATTGAGTGCATATAACACCATTTCTTCCTCTTGCCCCTTCAAGCTTACAGTAATTACAGCTTCCCACTGTTCCTGGTCTTTGAGTCCCTTCACATCCTTTTTGGTTCTTGTAATCCTACCCAACATTCTGTAGGCCAGCCTTTCCATTAAAATCTCTTTAAAATCCCATACCAATGCAAGGTGTTAATAATAGGATGGTGTATGGGAATCCTGTGTTTTATGCATGATTGTAAACCCACAACTTCCCTAATAAAGAAAAAAAAATCTCTTCATGTGCCCATCTGAGTTAGATTCTTTTCCCTATGGGACATTGTATCAAAGTCTTAGGAAAGAATGGCAGGAAAAAAAAAAAAAAAAAACAAGTGCTTTGTGTTCTCAGACAACAGAAGACCAGCAGACATTTTAGTTTGGTTGGCTGGTTTGTTTTACTTCCAAATAAGAGCAATCCGAGACTGGCCCTGTCATCAGGAACTGGTGGCAGGAAAATCTAGCTGCAGTGCCACTTCTTTCTGAATTCTTTCTTGGATAACTGTCATATCAAATGTAATGTAATATCATAGAACAGAAAACACTCTCTTTAATTGAATCCCTATCACATTGTATAACACTTGTGGTCAATAATAAAGAAATGTAAACTCCATGAAAGCACAGACTTTGTCTTGCTCTGTATCCTCAGGGCCTAGAGGAGTACCTAATTTATTATAGGTATGTAATCCATATTTGTTGAATGGATGAAACAATGTCCTTTTCTTTATAGATATTATCATTACCCTAACAAACTGTTAAATGTCTAGACATCAGGTACTGATTTAGAGATGGGCAGAACACAGTTCAATTAAAGAGATGTACCTTTACCCCTGCAGTTCCTTCTTCTGGAATGTTCTTTCATCACCCCCATCCTGTTGTCTGTTTGATAAACTCAGACTCACCTTTAAGAAAAAACTCAAAATCCCTTTTCAGGGATGCTTTGTATACTTTATAGAAGTAATGTTTAGCATACTATTGTTTTTAATTATGTCCCTGTAAGTCCCCTATGGCTCCCAGATGGGAAATATTCTTATCTGCATTTTCCCAGAGAGTCTAAGAGGTTGCCCGGCCCATACAAGTGTTCAACTGATGTTTGCTAACTGATGTCACTTGCAGGCAAGCTCTGTTTGATAAATGCTTTGGTATTCCATGCTCAAAGTCATCTCTAACTTTCTTTTTCCCATTTTTCTGACTTGAACATTAAGGTTTTAATGGCATGTTTGGTTTTGTTTGCTTTTTTTTAAATGGGCTACCTCAATCCAACACCAAAATTGGTTAGTTCCTCTTGAATGGATCCTGAATGGGAATGTAGGAAGGGTCAGGTGCTTTGACAGCTCTAGGTTAAGCAATCCCCTCTCTCACTGTACCGCTTACTGCTTTCAAACAAATGGACGTTAGAGTATATCACACCTGGGACGCCTTAGCCCGTGTTTATGATTTCAATGGCAAATAATCATAAGAGCATGAGGATGTAAATTGCTGGACTCGCCCCATTTCCTAGAGCCTCCGGCTTCCCTCTTCTCAGCTACAGTGGTCCTGAAGGAGCATTTCTGACATCAGTACCATAAGAACTCCCATGTGAATGCCCTGATCTAAAATAAACTCTACAGAAAGGATATTCACTCTCTCTGCTTAGGAAATAGCAGTTCAGTCCTAAATCTCCCAAAATACTCATGGCCAAACATTTTAAGAGCTGATGAGAAACCTGAATTCACTAGTTATGTTTATTTAATCATACTAATATTGGGTAAACATATCCACAGAATATCTTACAGAGATACACTTCCTTATGCTCTGATTTCAGAGTATTCTGATATTTAAAATTCTTTACTATCTAATTAAAATTTTCTGGAATTTCTACATCTATTTGTGAGGACCTTGTCAAGGAATAACCAAAGGATTTATCTGGGTAGATTTGGTGTTTAAACCCTCATTAACATCTACTTCAGGAGAAAAAGAGTGAGAAAATTCATCAATGGTGCTGAAAGTTTTACCCCTTTCCCTTACGGCTTGGTTGATCATAATTAGTAAATAAAAGAAAATTGGGAAACAGATGTGGCCTAAGTGATTGGGCTCCCATCTACCATACAGGGTTCGATTCCTGGGGCCTCCTCATGAAAGGCAAGCTGGCCCACACGGCAAGCTGGTGTGAGAGGAGAGCTGGCTCACGCGGGTTTCTAGTCCACGCAGAAGTGCTGGCCTCCACAGAGAACTGGCACAACAAGATGATGCAAAAAAAAAAAAAAAAGAGACACAGAGGAGGGACAATAAGAGATGCAGCAGACCAGGGAGCTGAGGTGGCACAAGAGATTGAGCATCTCTCTCCCACTCTGGAAGGTTCCCGGTGCCGCCTAAAGAGAAGACAAGCAGACACAGAAGAACACACAGAAAGCAGACAGCAAGCGCAAAAACAATGAGCCAGGGCAAGGCAGAGAGAAATTAATAAATAAAATAAATCTTTTTTAAAAAAAAAGGAAAATGTATTTGCATTTCCCTAAGATTTATATCACACACCAGAAAGTAAGGCTCAGTAAAAATGTTTTTTAACCGAATCAAGACTGAAACACAATTTAGTACAGTTCATGATATTGCTAAAAAGGAATGATATCCTTGCAGCATATAATACTTCTATGTATGCAATTCATGGTGATAGTTTTTGCAAATATTCTAAACAATGGTACTGTTTTTTATTTTATTTACTTATTTGAGAAGTTGTAGGTTTAAAGAAAAATCATGCAGAAATAGACAGTTCCCAATTTCCCCCCCAATTACAATTCATGAAACAATATTGTAACTATGCTATTAACTTTAGTTTACATTGTGTTGTACAGTTCTATGGGTTTTGTATGGATACATTTTTTTTATTTTAATTTAAAATTTTCCCCTTTAGCCATATTCAGAAATATAATTCAGTGCCCTTAATTGTGTTCACAATGTTGTGTTAACATCACCACCATCTGTTACCAAAACTTCTCCATCACCCCAAGTAGAAACTCTTAAATTTAAGCATTAACTCCCCATTCTCTACCCCACCCCCAACCCCTGGTAACCTATATTCTAGATTCTGACTCTGAGTTTGCTTATTCTATTTATTTCATATCAGTGAGATCATACAATATTTGTCCTTTTGTGTCATTTCACTCAACATGATGTCTTCAAGGTTCATCCATGTGGTTGTATGTATCAGAACTTCATTCTTTTTTATGGCTGAATAATATTCCATTGTAGTTATATACCACATTTTATCTATCCGTTCATTGATTGATGGACACTTGGGTTGCTTCCATGTTTTGGCAATTGTGAACAATGCCACCACATTGAACATTGGTGTGCAAATATCTGTTTGAGTTCCTGCTTTCAAATTTTGGGGGTATGTATCTAAAAATGGGATTGCTGGATCATATGGTAATTCTATACCTAACTTCCTGAGGAACCGCTAAACTGTCTTCCATAGAGACTGCATCATTTACATTCCTACCAATAATGAATGAGGGCTCCTGTTTCACTACAACCTCTCCAACACTTGTTAAAATTCTTTACTATCAAAATAATAATAATTTTTAAATAATAGCCATTCTAGTGGGTGTGAAATGGTATCTTACTGTGGTTTTGACTTGCATTTCCCTAACAGCTAGTGATGTTGAGCATCTTTTCATGTGCTTTTTGGCCATTTGTATAACTCCTTTGGAGAAAGGTCTGTTCCAAGTCTTTTATCCATTTTTTAAATGGGTTGTTTGTCTTTTTATTGTTGAGTTGTAGGATTTCTTTATGTATTCTGGATATTAAAACCTTATTGGATATGTGTTTTCCAAATATCTTCTTCCATTCTGTATGTTGTCTTTTTACTTTCATGATAAAGTCCTTTGAGGCAAAAAGTTTTTAATTATGATAAGGTCCGATTTATCTGTGTGGTTTTTTTTGGTTTTTTTTTTTTTATTGCTTGTGCTTTGGGTGTAAAGTCTCAGAAACCATTGCTAACACAAAGTCCTGAAGATGCTTTCCTACTTTTTCTCCTAAGAATTTGATAGTTCTGACTCATATTCAGAACTATGATGCATTTTGAGTTAATTTTTGTATATGGTATGAGGAAAGGTTCCACCTTCATTCTTTTGCATATGGATATCCAGTTTTCCCAGCACCATGTGTCAAAGTGGCTATTCTTTTCCAACTGAGTGGACTTGGCACACTTGTCAAAAATCAGTTGGCCATAAATGTGAGAGTTGATTTCTGAACCCTCAGTTCCATTCCATTCATTGGTCTATATGTCAGTCCTTGTGCCAGTACCATGCTGTTTTGATTACTGTGGCTTTATAATAAGTTTTAAGATCAGAAAGTGTGAATCTAACTTCTTTCATCTTTCCCAGGATGGCTTTGGCTATTCGGAGCCCCTTACCCTTCCATATAGATTTGATGATTGGCTCCTCCATTTCTGTAAATTTCTATAAAGGCTGTTGGAATTTTGATTGCAATCCCATTAATTTTTCACTGAAAGTGGACCAACGAGATGTTCTGCAGATTTTCTAGACCTCTTCAGACTCGATTACAAAGAACTTTGGCTAGTTAACATAGTCGAGGACAAGACTATAAAAGTTTACTGTTGTCCCTTCCATGTGAATGTGAACTGCTTCTGGCCCTCTTTCCTAATAGAAATGAGAAAAGAATACATTCCCCAGATCAACAACACATACCGGCACCTGACACCATGTTAATCTGCTCTAATAGGGGGCCATGGTTGTGCTTCTTGTTTTCAGGTATCACTCAAACCATATTCTGTATTGAACATTCCTCAAAATGGTTCAATGTTGCCCTTTACCTTGTGGATAGTTACCCAAGCAAATGGCCTTATGTGCCTTTGGAGAAAGACCTGCAGATGAACACCATATGCACATAACATGGGGTTGCTGGGTCCTCCCTTTTGGGGACCGAGCCTCTCTCTCAATGTCTGACTTAGGTCTGGAACCAGGCAAGGATCATGACTTTTATTCTGGCAGCTTTCCTGAAACCCCTAATCAACCAGCCTTGATTGCTTTTGGTTTTATAGGTTGAGCAATACACTTGCATGCAACTCTTCCATCTTGTGCCTGGATATGTCCTATTCTCTGTACCTCCCTGAGGGCCAGGACTCCTTGTCCACCATCCAGCCTTGACATTCATTATAATAATTGCACTCACCTTGCCTCTGACGGTAAAGGACTGCAATGTGGCATCTCCTATTATCTCCATTGCTATCAGGGAGCCCAATTCTGGAACAACAGGTCCTATTGTCAGCCCAGGCCTAGAGAAGACACCACTGGACTTCTCAGTGATGCTGGTATATTCTGTACCACTTGGGTAAATGTAGTGTAAGTGCAGTTGGCTGGTCTGTTTTCTGGCCTTAGGTAATATTGCACTTTAGTATGCTTACATCCCTGAGCCCTTTGACCTCTTCCTTCTCCATCTGCCTTGGAAGTTCATTTGTACTTCATTTACCAGTGGGCCATCACTTTTCTCAAGTTTCAGAAAACTAACCCAGCTGTATATTAGCACTGTATC
Source organism: Tolypeutes matacus (assembly GCA_026826555.1). Lineage (NCBI taxonomy): Eukaryota > Metazoa > Chordata > Mammalia > Cingulata > Chlamyphoridae > Tolypeutes > Tolypeutes matacus. The sequence continues at coordinate 1,562,808 of JAKSZT010054281.1, read as the reverse complement.
CAGGGTCTCTGCCAGGATATTAAATCCCGAATCAAGGGAGAGTTTTCTCATACTGATAAGCTCTCCTTTATTCAACTTTATGTTTTGTGCTCCTTGATCCAACACTCTAGGGATCTAATCACATGCATACTTTCCCTGCTTCTGCCAGCACATGTTCTGATAGATTCTGCAACACTCTTGGTGTATAGTCTCTTTACCCTCTTAGCATTCGCAGCACTTGCCCAGCCACGTTATGTTGTTACTTACTATAGTTATTGGCCTGGTGGCCAGGAGGAGAGGTTGAGGAGGAGCCTGAAGAAGTTACAAGATGACTTGCAAGGCAGAAGCCATCTCTGCATTGTCTTCAAGCAAGGTGCATGTGCTAGCATTTAAACAAAAGGAGAGGGGCTACTTGCACAGGCCTGGAGCATTCAGGGGAATCTGGGGGTTGAGATTCTCAAGTATACCAACCTAGATGTTCCCATCCAAACTGTCAGGATTCCATTCCTTTTCTTTTTTTTTTTTTTTTTTCCCATTCCTTTTCAATCGCAGATCTGCTAGAGTGGAGAATTCAACCTTCTCTGTAGTTCTGCTACTTTTCTAATTAAGTCCTTGGCCTGATCCTCAACTTCTTCTACCTCCACCTATAGGAGATGAGAGCTTCTTTATATGCTGGCCTTTATATTTCACCTTATATTGGTGATTAATCATGCTTAGTCTTTCATTTCTTTCTCCAGTGCATCAGTAATCTCCAGCTACAGCCATTTGATTCCAAAGTCCTCTTTACTCTTTCCCCAACATTCTCAAACACCTGAGATAACAAATCCATTAATACACTTCCTTCATTCTCACATCCAGCTCTTCACCAGCAAACATTTTAACAATTGTACCACAACTGCCTTCTAGGAACTCTCAGTGAGGGCTCCTCTCTGACAGCCAACTTGCAGGTATCCAACTCCAAACCCCACTTTAGAGTTTGCTTCTTAGGACCACTCCTGATACCAGCTCTTGTAGGTCATGTTCATAGAGAATTTCCAGAGTGCTCTCGGGAACAACACCCAAAGGAAGGGAAAGAAGCAGGATTGTGCCGAGGGAGAAGCTGAACCGAGGTATAGTTGCAAAGGAGACTCAGCTGATCCTGAGGGCAAAGCTGGCAACTTAGGTGGCCCTTCCAAGTTATCTCACCTTGAGGCTAGGAGACTGGAGCCTGTTAGCATACACCCATCAGTCACTGGAGATGTGAGGTGTGACCTTGAGTGGAACAGCTCTCTTTGATTGAGGGCAATGCCTGGATAGAGTCTCAGGTGAGATCCATCAGCAGCCAATCTTCCCAGCACCTGGGGAAAGGAGTACCTCAGTCTCAAGGTAGGGTGAGGCTGGATGGTAGAACAGAGCACCCACTACAGGAATCTAGACCAGAGAGACATATCAGGGGGCTCATGGCTACAGTTGTGAAATACATAGAAGTCAATTGATTTGAAGTAGAATCCATCAATCTTGGCAATTAATAAGAAGACAGGGATGAGGAATGGGTGATCAAATTTCTAACTTGATTGGGCCATGGTGCCATTCACTCAGAAGAGGAAACACAGGAGCAAAAACAGGTCATGCAAAGGGATATGATAAATTCATTTGGGGCATCTCAGCAGAAGTGCTGAGTGGGCAATAGAGTGGCTGCCTAGACCTACAGCTCAGAAGGAAGAGAAATAGGCAGGAGCCCAAGGTAAATACAGAAGGTTAATCTCCAATGGATCACTCTTCACCAACGATCCCTACCCCAACCCACCCAAATTGTTAATCGGCTCTGTGAGAGATGTCGTTCCCTTAGTGGAGTGTTTCAGATTGCTAGAGGCTTCCAATGCAAAATACCAGAAATGGGTGGCTTCTTTAATGGGAATTTATTAGGGTAAAATCTTACAGTTCCCAGGCTGTGAGAATGTCCAAATCAAGGCAACATCAGATAGGCTGTCTCACCAAAGGTCAGCTGCTGGCAGATCCTGGACTCCTACCACATGGCAAAGCAAAATGGTGGTCAGTCTCTGCCTTCTCCTCCAGGCTCACTTTCTCCCCGAGTTCAGCTGTGGGCGATCAGGCACGTCTCTCCATGGACTACATCATGTCAGGTTTGGGCTGCTCCACTGAGTCTAGCCTTTGGCCTCTCTCTCAGCCTCCTCAGTTGTCTTTTTAAGGCTATAGGTAATCCTGGAGTCCTCTCTCATGTGACAGGGTAAAACGGCAGCTCTCTTTCTCTGTGTGTCTCTGCTTTCAGTTCTTACTTTTTATAAGACTCCATGAGAGGGGGTGGATGTGGCTCAAATGGTTGGGCGTCTGTCTGCCATATGGAGGGACCTGGGTTCGATCCCTGGGACCTCCCGGTAAAATAAAAATATATATAGAGAGAAGGCACATGGGCTGCCAGGTTCTGTGTGCCGGTGAGCCGCCAGGCCCCGGGAGCCATGCAGCAAGATGATGATGTAACAGGGGAGAGACAAGACTAGATGCTCCAAAAAAGCTCTGAAAACCAGGAACCGAGGTGGCGCAGGTGGCAGGACACCTCTCTCCTACATCAGGTCTCCAGGATCGAATCCTGGTGAAGACTGGAGGACGAGGATGAGAAAGAGATGGCAGGAAACAGACACAGAGAATTGCCCAGCGAATGGACACAAAACAGCAAATGGGGAAGGAGGGGTTTAAAATGGGTAAAGTATATAAATAAATCTTTAAAAAAAAAAAAGAAAGAAAGAAAGAAAGAAAGAAAGAAAGAAAGAAAGAAAGAAAGAAAGACTCCATGAGAGAATTAGCACCCCGACCCTGGGCCCTGCAATCTAATCAAAGGCCCTTAACTAAAGCAATCTAATCAAAAGGTCCCTTAACTGAATCTAACTAAAAGGTCCTACATACAATAAGCTTACACATACAGGAATGGGTTAGCTTAAGAACATAATTTTCCGGGGTCCACAAAAGACACAAACCAGCACAGTGGAGCAGGAGTGAAACAAGAATGGCTTCGGAAAGCCTATATCCTTTGATATATTTTGTCCTCATGTCTCCCCACAGAGTTATCTTTCTGCCATTTACTGCTGTTAGCCCAGAACTAGGAAAAGGGTGAAATTTATTCTTCTCAGAGATCTAGATTCTCCGTTACTCAGGAGTGCATTTCCTGAATCACTCGTTGGCTTAAGTAAAACAGTTTTATTGATGCCACTTCACTTAGATCCTTGGCTCAGGCTAAGCGGATAAGTGGATTGTGCAGACAGGAAGTAATGACTGTGCTAGATCTCCATTAAATGCCAGTGCATCTTCCTGGCTTGTCATTCAGTTGAAAGAGCTGAGTAAATCCCAAAAGGCAACCCCAGGCCCTCTGTAGTACATTTCCACGCACTTAGTGTGTGTGTGAAAAGGGTTTTGTTCTGCGATGGTAGAAATGGCCGTGGGCTGGCAGTCAAACGAACTGGCTTTGGTTTCTTCTTTTTCCAGGCAAGTCATTCACATTCGCACAGTCTTTTTCCTCACCTGCCACAGGTGGCCAGTAAGATCTATAAATAATGAAAGGAGAAAGTACATGAAGCATTTTATCAGTTGTAAAGTACTACAGACTGGTAAAACTTTGGGGTTTGGAGGGTATATTAGTCTGCCAAAGGACTGCCAATGCAAAGTATCAGAAATCTGTTGGCTTTTATAAAGAGTATTTAGTTGGGGTAAAATCTTACAAGGTCCTAAAGAGTCCAACGCAAGGTTACTTCCTTACCAAACTCTGTTGCCACGTGTTGAGGCAAGATGGCAGGTGACATCTGTGAGGGTTCAGCCTTCCTCTTTCCTCTTAAGGCTCCATGGGCCCAGCTTCTTCCGATCTCAGCCATAGGCTAGAGGGCTCATTTCTTTCTGGGCCTTCTCAGCTGCTCAGGGCTCTGGTCTCTTCAGCTGCAAACTTATCAGGCAAACGGCTCAGCTCTCTCCGGGCCCCAGGATCAAAGTTCTCTCCCCTGCCATGTCAATGGAACTCTCTCTATTCCCCGTCTCTTCTCCTGTGTGAGTGTCCGTTTGTTTATATAGCCCACCAAGGGGGCGAGGACTCAACCCTGTGTTGCCCTCACAACATGGTGGAATCAAAGCCCTAATCTTGATTTAATCAAGTAAACGTAAAACCTTTGAATTTAATACAGTCCAAGGGTATCATGCCCAGAGAAACAGACCAGTTTACAAACATAATCAATATCTCTTTTTGGAATTCATAAATAATCTCAAACTGTCACAAGGGTATATAGAACAAAGGTCAGTTACAAGGTTTTTCATATGGATGTTAAACAGAGAAGGGTGCAGTGGTACTAAATACTTTTTATTTACATAAAAAGCAAGTGGACGGTACTTACCATCACAATAGTAAGCATACACAAAGGTGAGCCTAGTTTTGGAAGAACCCTAAACAGGCATAAGGTCAGTCTAGAATTACCATCACTATAGTAAGTCTACACAAGGGTGAGCTAAGTCTAGAGTAACTATAAACAGGGGTCAGGAGACCAGTCTAACTAGCTTTACTAATTTTAGATATTAACCTTTGGCTATTTTCTAATATAAAGGCATCGATATGATGATTTAGTAATCATAATTATTTGTTAATTCTTAACCCTCTGTTACAAAATCTGCTAGCTCACCTGAGCTTTCTAACATCGACCCCAGCCACGGAGTTCAGCCCTCCACTCCAACACCTTCACAAAGACTCTCACCCAACCTGAGTGGCTGACTCCCCAAGCAGGGACCTGAAAACGGGGCTGTCCCTAATAGCTTTTGGCTTCAAGGGGGTGGGATGGTTAGGAATTCTGGAAGACTTGCTAAAGAAGGTTGTTAGAGAAAAACAACATCCATATGAAAAACACTGGGAAGCAGAAACTGACAATTACAGGCAGAAAGTTTATGGGAAGCTCTCCCAAAGGAGGGGGTCTGAAGAATAGACTTCAGCCCACCCATGGAAGGTGGTCGATTTGGCTTTATACAGTACATCAATAGGTGAGGAAACTGAGTACAGCCTGGGGCCAAATGGCCAGGGGGCATAGGTTAGGAGGTCTTGGAATGTGGAAGGGGTCCGTGGTGCTTGGGCCCAGAGAGGGTGATGGCCCTTATCTGCTCCACTTTGTGTAATCTTGGTGCAGGATGAGCTGCCTGTAGGCTGCAGACTAAGGCTTGCTCAATCGGTTATGACTGGAGGCTGCCTTTCTTCAATTTATGTCAAGGGGGAATTGAGTTCAGTCTTATAACTTGTAAGGGGGAATCTCTAACAAAGGTCTAAATGTAAACTCCTCACCTGAATTTGCAAGTCTAAGTCCTGAATACTAGGCATCATAAACAAGCTGTTAAAACAACTCAGTAACGTGGGAAAATATTTTTACAGAAACTTGTTTGCTATACAAGGCATAGAATATAACAACAACAACAAATGCCGCACACACACACACACACACATACACACAGATTTTTTTTTATCTCCTCCCAATGAAAACCTGCCCTGACAATTCTGTGTATTTCCACTGAGAGTAGGCAGAGGGAAAACATATGCATAGCACTTTTGAGTCACCAGATGGCGATAGATCCTTAAAGGAAGTGAGAAATCGGGAGAACCCAAAATTGACCACAGGCGATGGGGAAAAAAGTGAGATTCATTTTCGGTTGCTCCCATTCTGTATTCCCGTCCCCTGACCATGTCAACAGAGCACATAGCCACCAATGGAGGCACGAGAATAAAAAGACTTCCCAGGAGAGCATCTCTGAACAAAGAGCATTTTTGAATATCTAAGAACCCAATCCTGGCCACAATAAATCCTTCATTCCCTGAGGGTTGAAAGAAATGGGAGAAAAGACATACTGTCATTCCACAGGAAAACTTGTTGACCACGTGTCTTGCCCTCTACTTGATCACCTCGGGTGAAATGACACAGTTGCCAAATGCACGCGTGAAGGTGAAAACATATTACATTTAAATTGGCCATAGCTGTTTTCCAGGCTTGCATTTAATTTCTTTCAGCAGTAACATATTGCAGATCTTTTATCTGCCCAGCCTTATGCTGTGAGGAAGCCAAGGTGAGGCAGAATGGCTTTGAAGGCAAATGGTCTTGAAAATGAGTTTCAGGTGTGGTCATCTTTGAGGCAGTTAACGTCTAGGAGCCACACCTTCCTCCTCTGTAAATAGTATTGTGAAATCGTGAGGATCTAATGATAATGTACATGTAGTGCCTGCTAGCTCAGGGCCGACAAACCATAGTAGGAGTTCAAGGCGGCCCTTTCCTCATTCACCAGCCCCCGCCAAACCCGCCACAGCACTCACGCCCCAAATGTGGAGACTGGGCCATACCTGAAACAACTTGTACTGAAGGCAAGCCCGCAGGGGTCCCTGGACGTTCTTGCCCAGAGCAGATGAATTGGAGTCCACACGGGGATGGTCCTGAGCAAAAGCAGGTTTATTAATGCTGGTAGGAGGACAGGAGATGAGGTGTCTCAAATCTGACTTCCCCGAACCACAGGGAGCAGGAGGTTTTATGGATTCAAACAGGGGACAGTGGAGTGATTACTAGCAAAAGGAGAGCCTAGTTCTAAAATAACCATAAACAAAGGTAAGCTCAGTTTAGAATAACCATCACAATATTAAGTCTACACAAAGGAGAAGCTAAGTCTAGAGAAACCATAAACAAGGGTGTGACCTGTTGAGAATGACCATCCCAATAGCAGATCTAGGCTAAATCCCGCCAGTTTCAGCAATTGCAGATATTATCCTTTTGCTATTTAATAATATAATGGCATCCTTTTAATGATTTTGTCCTCATAATTATCTTTTAAGTCTTTAACTTTCTGTTACAGTTTTAGGCTTCATTGTTTTGTTACTTCAAAACAAATTGGGCACTTTTGTTTATCAACTAAGCAACTAAAAAAAAAAATTTTTAAGAGGTACTGGGATTGAACCCAGGACCTCAAACATGGGAAGCAGGTACTTAGCCACTGAGCTACATCTGCTCCCCAGTGAAAGTTGGTTTTTTGGTTTGTTTGTTTTTTTGTTTTTAGAAGGTTCCTGGGATCTAAACCGGACCTTGTACATGGGAAGTAGGTGCTCAACCACTTGACAACTAAAGCTATTTTAATGTTAGGTTATAGAGAACAGGCCTACTTCAATCAAGACGCTGGTGTTTGCAGAAACCAAAGTGGGGCTGGACTCAAATTGCTGTAGCTGAGTATCAGAACCCAGCCCCGCCCTCCCCCCCCCAAAAAAAATTGTCCTATCTTTGTTGACTGCAGTGTATGCAGACATTCCACCAGCTATGGTTCTCAATGGGTGGGCGTACCAAGAAGTGTCAGCATCACCTGGGAACTTGTTTAATTACCAATTTGGGGGTCCCACCCAGACCAAATCAGAGACTGCGGTTTGGAGGACCCCACCCATTTGTGTTTTAACAAGGTGATACCGGTTTATGCTACACTTTGAGAAACAAAATTAAAGTCATGTCTATATCAATAATTTTATTAATTACTAATGCAGGCCATGAACTAATCTCCATTACCAAAAATAGACAAGTTAGCATCTCTTTCATGCTCAAATGTAGATTTTTCCCTCAGTCATCAATTTATGATGATAGTTGAACACAGAGCAATTCTAAAATTCCCAATAAATGATTAGTACCTATTAATAATTTGTGCTGCATAATATTTATGTTGTTGCATTTCCCCATCAATCTCAAAATAGGCTGATAGACATTATTTACTCTCCTTCCTCTCTAAGAAACAATGAAAGCCCCATGGGACAACACTATATATGATCTGATCCAAGCCTGGCAGGCAGAAGTAATAGCAGAAATCACCACTGTTATTATCACCATCAAAAATATTCTTCCAAAGAAATGAAATCCGGATGCATTTGACAACATGGATGAACCTTGAGGATATTATGTTAAGTGAAATAAACCAGACACAAAAGGACAAATATTGTATGGTCTTTCTAATTTGAAGTAAATATGATTAGTAAACTCACAGAGGTAAACTCTAGAATACAGATTACTAGAAAATAGAATGTGGATTGAGAATGGGAGCTGATGCTCAATGTATGTAGAACTTTAAATAAGGTTTATTGTAAAAGTGTGGAAATGAATAGAGTTGATGGTAACATATTATAGTGAGTATAGCTAACACTGATGATTTATAAATGAGATTGTGGCAGAAAGGGTTACTCTGTGGATGTAAATGTCAATTGAAAGAAAACTAGAGAATAATCTAGGGAACGTATAACATAGTGGTTTCGGTGGTGGATGAAGATTGTGGTTAATAGTATAAATATAAGAATGGTCTTTTACAAAGTGTTAAGAATATGGTGATACGCAGAAAAATTACAGCTAAGGTAATTTATGGGTGATAGTTAAAAGTAATGTAATGTTTTTGCAGCAGTGGCAAAGAAGATATATCAATTTTAAGAGACTATAGGGGAGTATTAGGGGGTATGGGATTTTTCCTTTTGGAGTAATGAAAAGGATCTAAAATTGACTGAGGTGATGACAGCACAACTCTGTGATGAATATGAGAGCCACTGAGTGTACACTTTGAATAAATTTTACAAAACATGTAGCTGTGTAACACAGGGAATCCAGTGGTGGAAGTTAACAGGACCAATATGAGAACGATTTCTCCTGAACAATAACAAATATATAATACTGGTATATGGTATTGATAATGGGGCGGGGTGGGGGGAAATAAACCAATGTAAGATATGGGCTATATTTCGTAGTAATATTTTGATGATGCTCTTTCATAGTTTGTAACAAATGTTACACAACAATGCAAGGTATTGGTGGTGGGGAGATGTATGGGAGCCCTGCATGACGACATGCATGTTTGTTTTGTAAGTTCACAACCTTTAATATACCCTTACTGTTTCTGTATGTTCATGTATAAATTATATACTTTAATAACATTTTTTAAAAATATTCTTCCAAATTGCACTCCAAAGCATGGCCTGGGAAGATTGGAACTTAGTGAAGAGAGTGTAGGCCAGCATTCCACACAGCCAGACACCCCTATCAAATCCTAGCACTCTGGTGATTCCTTTCTAAAAATATTATTTTTCCCAAAAAAAAGAAAGACAGTAATGGTTTTGAGAACATTGTTGAGAGCAACAAAACCACTTTTGGTGACATAGCATTGGTGATGGACTCACAGTCCCTGAGACATAATACAGCTTTGTTTTTTTTTAAGATGTATTTATTTATTTTGTCCATTTTTATACACACACACACACACCCATTTTTGCTGTTTTTGTGTCCATTCTTTGGGCAATTCTCTGTGTCTGTTTCCTGCCCTTTCTTCTCATCCTTCTCCTCCTGTCTTCGCTGAGATTCAATCCTGGGAATCTCCAATGGGGGAGAGAGGCGTCCTACCGCCACCTTAGTTCCTGGTTTTTCGGTGTGTCTCATCTTGGCTCTCCCGTGTGTCACTCTCCTGTTACGTCATCATCTTGCTGCGTGGCTCGGCGGGTCCTGGCGGCGCACCCGCTCGCGGGGCATGTGGGGCTCACCCGCTCACGGGGCCTGGCAGCCCGCGCGCCTTCTATATTTTTCTTTATTTTTACCAGGAGGTCCCAGGGATCGAACCTAGGTCCCTCCATATGGGAGATGGACGCCCAACCATTTGAGCCATATCTGCCCCCATAATACAGTTTTCCTGGTCACCAGCAGACGTGGGCTGCTCACAAGCTGTAATTCAAATAGGACATCTGACCTTTGCTGTGATTCTGAACCTACTCCCCCTCTACCCTGATTCCCAGTGGGCATGCAAAGTCAAGAAGAAGAAGTGCTGAGAAGCAGATGTGGCTCAAGCATTTGGGCGCCCACCTACCACATGGAAGGTCCCAGGTTCAGTTCTCAATTCCTGCTAGAGAAGACAAACAAAACAGCAAGGTGACCTGATGGGCTGGCGTGATGGACTGACACGGTGAGCTGATGCAACAAGATGACACAATGAGGAGACACAAAGAGGAGACACAAAGAGGAAACACAATGAGAGGCACAACAAAGCAGGGGGCAAAGGTGACTCAAGCGATTGAGTGCCTCTCTCCGACATCAGAGGTCTCAAGTTTGGTTCCCGGTGCCTCCTAAAGAGAAGACGAGCAGACACAGAGAGTGCGTAACGAATGGACACAGAGAGCAGATAGCGAGCACAAACAACAAGGGGGGACAAGAAATAAATTTAAAATAAAATTTAAAAAAGAGAATATATATTTTTTAAAAAAGAAAAGAAGAGGAAGTGGGGGTTTTCAGTAATTACAGGCCAGAGCTTAAATTGCTGTGACAAGTGAGCATTGCCTAGGAATTCCATTTTGATAAGAAAGGTGAAATTGAAAAGCTGACATTCACCGAAATGCTGTCCTATCTGAATTAAGCCAACTATGTTTTCAGTGATTAGTGGCAAACCGATCCTTTCTGGAAAGTAGATTTCAGTTGACTTTTAGGACTATAATATGGTTGTCCAATTATTGATTAAACAGATGTCAAAATAAGGTTCCTAAAGCAGGAAAGAAAATGCATGTGAACAGTCTCTCAGGTTGTCCTTGCTTGCATGCATATTAAGTGCTTCCTCAACACTAATTTGGCTTTTACTGCCTTGATGAAGACACTTTGATTTGCCTGTATTTTTTAATGAGACTCAAGGCCAAGCCAGGCCTTCAGCTGTCTTCGCACTTTACACAAACTCCCTTTGTCTGATATTCCCAGTTATGATGATGATGATGATGATGATGATGATGATGATGCTGTTGTTGAAGATGATAAATTAAGATACCATAATACTGATGATCATAATAGAAAGCACAAATTTGGCATTCAGTGTGTCCCAGGCTCTGTACTAAGCTCTTTGCATGTCTTATTTCATTTGCTCACAACAACCCTTTTGAGGTATGTTCTATATTTAGCACCCTTTTATGGATGAACAGAGACTTAGGTTAAGTGGTCTGTCCAAGGTTATGTAGCAAGTAAAGAACTAACCCAGTACTGATGACTCCAAAACCCTGCCCTTAACCGCATCTCATGACCCTGCTAAATTTTCACTTTCAAGTAGTCACCATATGGACAAAAACAATTGGCCCTTCTTGGGCCACAGATTGGCTCTCATGCCAATATTTGACCTGTGGCTATTTTGAAGATATCTATATGGCTCTTATATAGGAAATTGCAGTTTCCAGCGATGAAATATGAAATATAAAATATGAAAGCTGTCCCCATTGGTGGGTGAATGGAGTGAAATGGGCAGGCACAGAGTACTGTACAGTTAGCTTCATTTTTATACTGATCTATAAAGGAGCCATAGTTTATGGCATGAGAAGAGTTAAAATGAAACTTTCATCTCCCGACAATACAATATCAAGTCCTTGCTGTATGTTTGATAACTAAGGCCATAGCTAAGGGTACGATTTTCTGGCTTCAGGTTCAAAGTGAGATTTGCTGTCGGGCAGATGAATGGGTCCCTAACTGCCCACACATCACAATCACCTGGGGTATTTGTAAGGGTTCAGATTTCTGGATGCCACCCCAGAATCCAGATCTATGGGGTATGAGTCCACGATATAAAGGCGGTGGCCATCAGAGGTTCCGGATGGGGGAGAGAAAAGAATAGGTGGAACATAGGGCATTTTTTAGGATATTGGAATTGTCCTACATGATATTGCAATGACAGATACAGGCCATTATACATTTTGTCAAAACCTATAAAACTGTATGGTACAAAGTGTAAACCATAATGTAAACTATAGTCCTTGGTTAGTAGCAATATTTCAATATATATTATCAAGTGTAACAAATGTACCGCACTCATGAAAGATGTTGCTGGTGGGAGGAGTGGGGGGGGGGCATATGGGAATCCCCTATATTTTTGATGTAGCATTTATGTAATAAAGCTTCTTTAAAAAAAAAAAAATTCCCTCAGGTGCTCCTGAAGCATCCAGCCACTGCTGGAGATCATTCCAGAAGGTCAGTACCATCATCCAGAAGGTTTGTAAGGATGCAGAGCACTGTCCTCATCTCAGTAGGAAGGGACTGGTGAGAGGCCTCTGCACCTGGGAACTGACCGTCCAGAGTCTAATCCATCGCCTGAGCCCAGATAACCCAATAGCAAGTGTTCTAGAGTTATCATTCTTCAGTTACTCAGGATCAACTCAGCCAGCAGCAGTGATTTAGGGGCTCTGGATCTCCTTTCACATGGATCCAACTGAGAAGCAAGGAAGAGACAAGAATAACTTTGATGCTGGAGCCACCTTTTTCATGATTCTCCTTTGCCAAGGAGGAAGGTTGCAATCAAGTGTTGGGTATAGAGGAACAATCCAAGGAAACGGGCCCAAGAGGAAGGCTCTGGCTATGGCAATCAGTGCCTCATGTACATCTTTTTTGAGAACATTTGCAAGAGGGTCAGGCAGAAGTCAGAACCAGACAGCAGCGATGGCAAATAGCAGAAGTGAGTGGTGCAGGAGTGAAGGTATGGAGTTGATGTGAAACAAATGTCAACAGAGAAATAAACAAACTGAGTGCAAGGCAACGAAGACATTTATTAGGGGTCTTACAACTGCAACTCAGGGAGCACAGATTCAGGTAGCAACCCAAATCATGTCCCATCTTGGGGCTTCCAAGCAAGGGTTATTAAAGAAAAAGATTACATAGTTGTTTGTGATTCGTGGATATTCGGGGCACACTGATTTCTTTAGCTTGTGGTTTGTTTATAGGGTCCAGATGTCCTCAGGGTTTTGAGAAGTATGTGTTGTTTGTGACTGTGCAGACTTGGGCTGTTTGTGATATCTGGCTGAGACACCCATAGGAGTAACCTTCTGAAGGACTTCCCGACTCCGTTTTAAATCTCTTAGCCAGAGTAACTCGGTTTTATTTTATTTCTTTTCCCAGGAAATAATGAGTGGGGTGGTGTGAAGGAAAGTTTTCTCAGAAGTCACCAAGGACCCTACCAATCACCATGACATTTTCTTGGCCTTCAATCCCTTAGTCCTCTCTATATCAAGCAAAAGAAATAAATTGTCATTTGAAAGAGTGTAGGGTTTGAATTCTGATTCTGCTGTTTGCTAGTCATGCAACCGAGGGCAAGTTCTTTAGCCTCTCGAAGCCCAGTTTCATCAGCACTAATAGTTGATAATAAGACTTCCCTTGCAGGGATATGACAATTACTCAATTAAAAGACCTGTGAAAACAGCTAGTGTGGAGAACACCTTTTGCATATGTAATAGAAACATGAGTATAGTTTCTTCTTAAAATTCTTCCCTTCCTTGACCAGTCTTCTTCCCCCTCCCCTGACTCATTCTCTAACAATTTTGCGAGTATAAAGCACCATTTTTCAGTTAGCCCGATGCCAAAGTTTTATTCATTGAATTAATGAAAAAAACAGCCAAAGGACAAGAGAGCTAATTTCATGAACACTTGAGAAACCAAATGCCATATAGCTTATTGGGACAGGAATACTGAAATATGGTTTTTAAACTATATACTATATACAAGACTAATTAATGTATAACCCTTGGGCATACATTCTCTGCCAGCAAAAATAAAATCACACCTTATCAGTTTTCTACAAGTTAACCCCTAACCTTTCAGGATATAAAAACACCTGGGCTTTAGTCACTCATTAGGTAAGTCAGTTATATGTCCCTCACCCACTCCCAACAAGGTTGACTTGGATAACTGTCAGACTGGCTTATAAAAATTCTTTCAGCATGATACTAAAAAAAAATTTTTTTTTTATTACACAGTCACCATTTTGCCTTATTTCTCAAGTTTTGGATAATTTCTCCCACCCCCTCCTCCCGCAGACTTTCTCTTCTCTCTGACGTTTACATGTGAGCATTTCCAAGAGGATCCGTGCTTAGTCTTCTTGTGGTTTCACATCTGATCCTGCAAACCCTTTTGTTTTTTTGTTTTTTGTTTTTTGTTTTTTGTTTTTTTATTATGGGTAAAAATCAAAATTCTCACAATACATACAAACATTTGCAAAATGATATATAAATATATATGCATATATGTGTATTTGCTTACAAAAATGTTATTTATATATATATATACATATATTTTAAGAGGTGCTCCCTTTTGTACCTGCAAACCCTGGAATGGACTCCACACTCTCTCTCAGCACCCCACACTTCTTCCACAGTGTTTCTTCCAACATCCTGGATGTCTCCATCAGGCTGTCCAGCCAGTGACCAGAACTCAATGCATTGAGACAACCTCATCCTTTCCCCGTACCACATCTACTTCTCACACATCACCCCCTTAATTTGTCAAGGGTCCAATGCAGGATCCAAAGGCCCCAGGCTCAGACTAGGTCCACCTGCCACCCCTCCATCCTGGCTTCAGACCTAAACCACTCTTTTATCATATCAACCCCCTGCTCACAACAGCCAGTGATTTCCTCACTGGCTGCTGAACGAGCATGCTGAAGTAGAAAGCAAGATTCAGGAACCAAAAAGATTTATTCCTGGGTCACCAGCTGTATATAACCTCCCAGGCCTCATTTTTCTTATCTGCAAAATAATAACATATTTTATGTGGGGCTTTATGAGGATTAAAGATAATGAGTATATGGGAAGCGGCTGTGGCTCTATTGGTTGGGCTCCCAGTTACCATGTGGGAGGCTCCGGGTTCGATTCCCAGGGCCTCCTGGTGAAGGCAAGCCAGCCTGTGTGGCACGGTGAGCTGACACAGCAAGATGACCCAACAAAGGGAGACAAGCAGACACAGAAGAACACAAAGCAAATGGACACAGAGAGCACAAGCAGCAAGGGAGGGGATAAATAAATAAATAAAAATAAATCTTAAAAAAAAAAAAGATAATGAGTATAAAACGTCTAGCACATAGGTTCTCAAATGGCACCTCTTCTTATTAATTTTTTAAAACCTGCTGTCTAAGACCCTTTGCAATCTGCCTACAACTTCTTATTTTTTCTTCGTCTATAAAATAGCTGGTCTCTTCCATTTCCAGCATTGCAGGCTCCTCTGACTCTTGCCAGTTTCCCACGTGTGGCTTCCTAAGCAGGCTTTACACTTCCCTGCCTTTCCTCTCTTTGTTCCTTCACTAAAGGGACATGTGTCACGTTCCTTGACGTCTTTCAAAATGGTCCTCTTGTCCATCTTTATTCAGTCCCACCCGTCATTTGAGAAAGCACCTGCTCAAATACTTCCCTTTCGTCAGTCTCCGCTGATGGTCCTGCCAGCACTCTCCGTCCATCCTTTGATAGTCTAAGAGTTCTTCATTTTCTCTCCCTTACTGTACTCCTACATGCCAGCTCTCTTGTAAGGATCCATGTTTGCACCTTGCACCCAGTTGGGTTTCCAGATTCCGAGGCCAGAAGCCACGTCACATTTTCCTGGTCGTCACTCAGGCAGTCGGCCAATCTAGTGCTAGGAGGTGCCGTGAGGGGTGAAGATGGATGAGCCAAGACCTTTACACTCAAGCGTGGTCCAGTGGGGGTGGGGGTCTCTGCATAAGCCCCTAATCACATGCTCAAAGTCTTGTGAAGGTGACTCTGCCCGGCAGGAGGGTCCATAAACTCTTCACAGTTGATGCCATGGTAGAGTCTTGAAGGACGAGGAGGAAAAGGGAAGAAAGGACCAACAGAGAAGGTAAACAAGCTTGGGCTTTCCTTCCCTTTTTCTTTTTCTTTTATTATAATCATTTTTTTTCTTTATTTTTAAAGAAGCTTTAGATTACATAAATGTTACATCAAAAATATAGGGGATTCCCACATGCCCCATCCCCTCCCTCTCCCACACTTTCCCCCATTAACAACATCTTTCCTTAGTGTGGTGCATTTGTTACAATTGATGGACACACATTGAAGCATTGCCACTAACTGTGGTCTATAGTTTACATTATGGTTTACACTTTGTACCGCACAATTTTATAGGTTTTGACAAAACGTATAATGGCCTGTATCTGTCATCGCGATACCAAGCAGGACAATTCTAATGTCCTAAAAATGCCCCATGTAACACCTATTCTTCCCTCTCCCTCCCCTCAGAACCTCTGGTGACCACTGTCTTTACACCAATGTTACAAGTTCTTCCATTACTAGAATAATAATAAGACTACTTTAGTCCATAGTTGCATTCCCCCTTATGTTTGTTCATTCCTCAACCTTGAGAATTTGGGGATGGTGATGCCCTCTCTGCTTCTGATTGAGACGGAGCTTAGAACCCATGGGGCAGATGGATGGAATGGTCTTGCTTGCAATTGTAGATACTCTGTTTTGGGGGATGGGCGTTTTATTGAAATGTATTCATAAGCCATACAATCCATCTAAAGTGTACAGTCAATGGCATTTGGTATAATCACAGAGTTGTGCATAGTTTCCTTTCATTTTGACGTAGGGAGCTGGCTTCCTAGAGAGGCATATTTACTCCCTTCAATACAAGAAAGTAATAGGAGAAGGGGTATACTTCTTTTCCTCCTAATATGAGACAGATGGAGTATTTCCCAATGAGCTCAGCATTGCTACACTGCCAACGAATGCTCAGTGACTCATTCTGGGCAAAAGTTTAATTGTCCTAGATGTGTTTGCTCTGAGTGTTAGGTCTGAAATCACAGGGCTCTTTGGCTTCTGTTTTTACCTTGGCTTCCCTAAGAATTTCACTGGCTTCTGTTACTTTAGATAAAATCGGCTTAATACTCAGCCTCCTCCCTAACATATCAGTTGTCTAATCTGCGGAAGCCTGATATTGGAATATTGAGCCTTACAAAACTGACGTCGGAATTGTGCATTTTGCTAACGTGTTAAATTGACTGCTCCTTAATCTGGCTTGGTATCCTGACTATAATAAAATTGAATGTGTGTTTGTGTGCCGTCAGGATTTGATCTCTCACTGCTCTTAACTTGAGATTTACGATGTTGCCACTATCTCCTCAATTTTTATATATTAAAAAAATGTGATGACAATTGAGCTATCTCCCTGAGCTGAGGGTCAGCTCACCCATGAGCCACCCATCAGCCTCCTACCTACAGCATCTTGAACTAAATCTGATCCTGGTTTGGCACAGTTCTTTTCTCCGCCTCTTCTTGCTTTTGAATTCTGTCCAGATTCTCTTAGCCTTTGTCATTGGCCAGTCCATTTTTTTTTTTAGATTTTTAAAATTTATTTATTTCTTCCCACACCCTCATTGTTTGCACTTGCTGTATCTGTTCATCTTCCTTGTTTCTTTAGGAGGCACCAGGAACCGAACCCAGGACCTCTGATGTGGGAGGGAGGCACCTAACCACTTGAGCCACCTCCATTCTCTGCTCTGTTGTGTCTCTCATTATGTTTTTCTTCATATGTCACTTGTTTCATCATCTTGCCGTACCTGACCATCACACCAGCTCGCTGTCTTGCTCATCTTCTTTAGGAGGCACTGGGAACCTCGGCTTCCTGCTTTGTTTTGTCTCTCATTATGTTTTTCTTCTTGTCTCTTGTGGCTTCATCTTGTTGTATCAGCTTGCCATGCCTGCCCGTCGCACCAGCTCGCTGTCCTCTCCAGGAGGCACTGGGAACCGAACCAGGGACCTCCCATGTGGTAGGCGGGAGTTCAATCGCTTGAGCCACATCTGCTTCCCTGGCCAGTCCATTTTTATCTTTCTTGTTCTTAGCCTTCCAGATACAACATAGCACAGCTTATTACCTGACAACAACAGCAGATAGGCATTAGGGGAGTTAGAGAAACCACAGAAGGTTTTTGGCTAGCCTTCAGGGAGAGCCAGCCACTCTCAGTCCACAGATATTTATGGAAGGCCCCCAGTGGGCCAGGCATGGTTCAGAAGGTATAAAAGGATGTGACAGTTTGAGGTTATTTATGAATCCCCAAAAGAGAGAGATTATGTTTGTAAACTAACTTATTCCTCTGGGTGTGATACCCTTTGATTGTATTAAATTCAGTGAGGGGCCTCTGATTAAGTTGACTCAATAAAATCAATTTAGGGCTTTTGATTGGGCTACATCAGGAAGTCGTAACTCAGGTTGAGTCCTCGCCCCCATGGTGGGCTGATATAAAGGGACACAGACTCAAGAAGACACACGGGAAGAGAGAGAGCTCCGTCATGTTTGCTCCTGGGGCCCCAGGAAGAGGTGGACCATTTACCTGATAGCTTACTGCTGACCTTGGGAAGAAAGTCGAGAGTGCTACAGGAAGTCCTGAGGGACAAGCCCGATGCCAGCCTGCAGCTGAGATAGTGAAGAAGCTGAGCCCACAAAGCCTCAGAGGAAGAGGAAGCCCAGAGGGGAAGGCTGAAACCCAGCAGAGATCGCCCACCATCTTGCTTCAACACGTGGCAGCTGACTTTGGTGAGAAAGCAACCTAGTGTTGGACTCTTTAGGGCCTGGTAACTGTAAGTTTTTTACCTCAAATAAATACCCTTTATAAAAGCCAACAGATTTCTGGTACTTTGCATCAGCATTGCTTCAGCAGACTAATGCAGAGGTTGACCAAATCATTTATTGTCCAAGCTGGGATTGTTTTGAGACAAAAAAAAAAAGGACATTTTTAATAATGTTGCCAGGACAACAGATATAAGCCAGTTCTTTCCCGGGTAAACCAGGATGTATGGCCACCCTATTAATAAGAGACATTTATCCTTGTCCCACCCTCACCCCCCTCTCAGTCCCATCCCTTCCCTGAACTGGAGCAGCCAGCCAGCCCCAGCTGGCCAGCCAACCCTTCCACCCTCCTAGCATCCTGGGAAGTCCCCCTCTCTCCCTTTGTGGCAAGCCCAGTAGCTTTCAATCCAGGCCTCCAGATCCCTAGAAGGAGTAATAGATGCTTCAGTATTTCCAATACCAAGGAAAACTGTGCATCCATATAAAAAGGGGATTTAAATATTTGTTTCCTGGACAAAATTCTTCAAAACATGGAGTCTGTAAAGGAAATGATAATAAAGCATATCCTTGAAGGTAAAAAGATTGGAAACCACTTGTTCTAGCTTTTTCTTTTCCCTCTTCCACCCACTAACCCTAACCTGCCTACTTCCCACCCTGCTGAGATGTCACATGCTACATGACAAATGTAGTAACTCAATTCACATGACTGTGTAGGTAGCTACGCAGGGATTTTGTTATCTCTTCCAGGTAGTCAGTTTTCTTATATGAAGGGACCTTGATACTGGGAATTGTAGACACAAAGCCCTTGGGGAGAAATCCTGGTGGGATATCTGGTGGGCTTTCAAATGACACTAGCTCTGTTCTGCATACTTTGGGGAACCGGAAAAAATAAGACAGAGAAAATTGTTATTTTGAGAAGAAATTTTCCTCTACCATGATTTTTATCTTGCTTCCCTGAAAGAGAAAAGCATCGTAATGTAAATGTGTAGTTTTCCAGTTCTTAATTACCCTCCAGTAATGAGGTTTTGAGAGGTTAGGGGTTCCTTGAAGTTGCTTTCTGAATCTTCATTTTTCTTGGATGTGCATGATATCCTTTGTACAAATAAACATTTTATTCTCCCAGCTGATAATACTTTTAATTTGGCAACATGTAACAAAGCCTTTACCTATGCACATGTCCTTAGACAGAAATTTCAGCTACAAGGAATTATGCTGAGGAATCATCACGGACAAGTTCAAGGACTCATCTGTAAGAATGTTTATCTCCATATTGTTTAGACTGATAAGGAACCACTCACATTTCCTGTTTTCTGCAATATGTGATTGAGTAAATTGGGAGATATTCAGACACTATACAATGCAAACTATAATTAGAAATATATATATATATATATGTATATGTGTGTGTGTATCATATATATAAGTGATATGGGGAAATGATCACTATATATATATTTTTTGAGGTACCAGGATCAGGGATTGAACCCAGGACTTCGTCTGTGGGAGGCCAGCACTCAACCACTAAGCCACATTGGCTCCCCTGAGTTGGCTCCCTCATCTGTTTTGCTCATTATTTGCTCATTTATTTTTGCTCATTGTCTGCTCATTGTTTGCTCATTGTCTGCTTGTTGTCTGTTCGTTGGTTTTGCTTGTTGTCTGCTCATTGTTTTTGCCCATTGCCTGCTTCTCATTTGTTTGTTTTCTTTAGGAGACACTGGGAACTGAACCTGGGACCTCCCATATGGGAGACATCTGCACCCACAATATATTTTAAGGGAGAAAAGTAGGCTATAAAAATTAATATAGAGAGCACAATATATGTAGAATTTTTTAAAGAATGCAAATATATACATAAAAATGTGGGCAGTGATTATATCTAGTGAGAGAGTGCAGATGATTTTTACCTTCTTTTTTATGCTTTCCTTTATTTCTCAATTTCCATAATAAATATGTGTATTTTGAAATGAGATTTTTGAAATATATCTTTAAATATCCATTGCAATCATATGGGAGTAGCAAAAATGAGAAAATCAGAAACTTATTTCACTGTAGTTTTGACTCTGCATATTTATAATAATATTGGGGATTTTATCTTTTTTAATATGAAAAATTTAACAAATATTTGCACATGTAATCAAATACATCTTATAAAACAAAATATATAGCATACACATTTTAAAATATAATAATTTCAAAGAAATATAGTGTACCATCTTAAACATGGTAAGTATGTATCATACCCATCTCATAAAACAGAATTTCACACATCTCTGGAGCCTGCTGTGAGCCCCTTATCAACCCTCTTTCTCTCTATACCCAAAGGTAACCACTATCCTAATTTTTATGTTAATCGTCCTTTACTTGTCTTCAGAATTTTAACATACATTTGTGTTATCTTGTTATCTCGTGTACCAAAAAAGCACACATATTAGTTTATCACAGATTTGTTTTTCAATTTTGCATAAAAGAAATCACACAGTATGTACTCTTCTGCAACTTGCTTTATTCTTTCAACATTATGTAATTTGCAGTTCAATCGGTTGGTGTATATTCCTGAGTTCAATCATTTTCACAGATGTGTAGTAGTCCGTTGTTATAAATATACCCCAATTTATATTTCCACTCAACTATAGATGAACACCTGGACTATTCATAATTTCTTGCTGTTATAGCCAAGAGATTATAAATATTCTTGGACCTACCTGTCTGGGAGCAGGTGTTCTTAACCTGGGATGCAAGGGATTCATTTTTAAAAATCGCATCATATTTTCATTAAACTCTTACTAAAATCTAGCATTTTCTTTAAACATGAACCTTAATAGTAAACTACAGTAACATTTGCTATCTGTCTCCAATAGGAACCACTTATATTTTCATATCACATTACAGTTGATACAGATATCTCAAAATATCATTTATGCTCATGGCAACTTCAAAATAATGGAATTTATTAGACCAGCTACTAGATCTTGCTATCTAATATGCTAGCAAAATGCACATAAATTACTGTATCTAATTATTTTTATTAATTTTTTAACCGTATTTCAAGGTAACTGGAGTCCTTTAAATCTTATACTTTGTGATTTAAAACATTCAGAGAAGTCCAAACACTGCCAAAAGGGCCCATGGTAAGAAAAGAGTTAGCCCCTGCTGTAGATCAAGGTTAAGTGTGGCAGGCTGGAGAATGGCTCTCAATAAATGCCCATGTCTTACTCCTCCCCCAGTCCCGAGCCCGGTGAATATGTTGCCTTACCTGGCAAAAGGGACTTTGCAGGTACAATTAAGGGGTAATTATTCTGCATGATCCAAGTGAGCCCAATCGAATCACATGAGCCCTTAAAATCAAAGAACCTTTCCAAGATATAGTCAAAGAGATGGGGTCAAAGAAGAGTCAGGAGGGATTAAAAGCATGAGAAGGACTCAACCCATTGTTGCTATCTTTGAAGATGAAGGGGCCAAGGAGTCAGGGAATGTGGGTGGCCTTTTTGACAGCCAGCAAGAACCTCAGTCCTCCAATCACTTGGAACTGAATTCTACCCACAGCCAGTGAGAACATGTAAATGAATGAACATGACTCTGTTCCATGCAATACAAGCAGCAGGTTGGATTTGGCCTACAAACCATGGTTTACCAAACCCTGCTCTAGATTATAGCCTACTTCTACTATTGTGATTGCTGAGATATTTGCAGTCATTTCTATCATCTTTTTTTTTTTAATTGATTTTTTAAAAATCAATTTTATTGATACTTGTTAATAAAGCATAAATCCATTCAAAGTGTACAACCAACAGTATTCAGTATAATCACATAGTTGTGCGTTTATCACTTCAATCATTTTTCTTTTTTTTTTTTTCTTTTTTTTTGCACAAGTAGCCTTATTTACAGTAGTTTTTTTTTTTGTTTGTTTGTTTGTTTGTTTGTTTTTAATAGATTTTAAGAGGTGCTTAGATTACCCAAAATATTACATAGAACCCCCTGGGATTCCCATGTTGCCCACCTCCCACACCTCCCACCACATCCCACACAAACATCTCCCACAAGTGTGGCCCACCACCCTCATTGGACTTACACATCCTGGGGCCTTGCCACCAACCATAGACCACAGTTCACATCATAGACCACACTCTCTCCCACACAGTTCTGAGTGGTGTGTGCTGATTTAAAATGGCCTATATCCGTTGCCACAACAGTACTCAGGACAACCTCCAAATCCCAAAGAAGCCCCTGTATTTCAACTACTCGTCCCCTCCCTGCCCCTAAAGTGTCAAGTGGCCACTGGCTCCACCTCATTGTTATAATTTCTTCAATTGCTAGAATCACCATATGTGTACAACAGAAAATCATCAAGTCCACTCTAGTCCATAGTTCTTCCCCTAATCCTGAGGGGACTGGGATGGTGATGTCCACTCCACCTCCAAGTGAGAGAGGGCTTATATCCCATGGATATGGTGGGTGGGATGATCCTGCCTGCAGATGCAGGCCCTCTCTATTCCCTGGGATGGCCGTTGCCCGTCATTGTCTCCTCGCCAGGTGACTTGGATGAGTCCATTGAGGTCTATCATCTTATTTTATACTTCCTGTTTTCCTTCTTTCTATCTATCTTTCTATACTTTCATTTCCACCTTTCTTTCTTTTTTTAATTTTATTTATTTATTTTTTAAAGGAGGTACTGGGAATTGAACACAGGACCTTGTATATAGGAAGCAGGCGCTCAACCACTTGAGCTACATCAACTACCCCAGCTTTCTTTTCGATTAACTCTTTGGTTTGTTTTTCTTTACTTGTTTGGAAACAAAATACCTTCTCTTTATTCTTTTAGTGATTACCCCCCAAAATTTAAATATATTAATGCAACAGAATCTAATGATCCTCAGCCTGAATAATACAGGTACCTTAGAACAATTTAATTCTCTCATCCTCTTCCCTTGTCCAGGATTTTAGTACTATCTTGATTTTGTTGAAACCAAGTTAAGCATTCTTTTTATAGTTTTATATAGTCAATATTTATTTGCTTTGATTTACCAACACATTACCATTTTCTTTGCCCACAGTTTCTTCTTGCAGCTTAGGTCTCCCTTTTCAGCTTCCTCCTCTTTGGATGCTCCTTTAGTGATGGCCTATGAATGAGAAACATTGTATTTTGTGTCCAAAAGTGGTTTTATTCATGCTCATTCTTGAAAAATAATTTTTGCTGATATGGAATTCTAAGTGGGCTGGTGTTTCTTTTCAGTACTTTGAAGATATCCTACTGTGTGCTGGTATACATGGTTAAGATATCAACTGTCAGAGGAATTGTAGCTTCCTTGTAGATAATCTGTTTGAATTTTTTGCCACTATCTCTTCAAATGCTCTTTCTCCCTCATGCTCTGTCTTATCTCCTTCTAGAACTCTTACTACAGAAATGTTAACTTCCTCACTCTATCCCCCATCTTTTAATCCCCTTTCATAGTTTTCATTCCTCTGCTCTCTGACCTGAATTATATGCAATTTCTTCAGTTATATCTTCCAGTTCACAAATTCTCTCTTCACTTATAACTAACATGCTGTATAACTCATCAACTGAGTTTCAAATTTTAATTATGAATTTTTCATGTCCAGAAATTTCCTTTTTCAACTCTGCCTGGTTAATTATGGTAGTCTCTTATTCCTTTATCATATTTCCAAACTCTCTTTTATTTCTTTGGGGAGCAGATGTAGCTCAGTGGTTGAGTGCCTGCTTTCCATGTGCGAGGTCCTGGGTTCAATCCCTGATACCTCCTAAAAAATTTTTAATTTTTTAAAAAAATTAGGCATATCAAACATTTATTTTGTACACTGTATCTGATCATTCCAATATTTGCCATCTCTGCTGGTCTGATTCTGCAGCTTTGTATTTTTGCTACTTTCACTCACGGTAGCTTGCTTTCTCATGTCTTTGGTGACTTTATCATTGTGTTCCTTGGCATTTTATTGTGTGATTTCTTTGATGCCTGGCTTTTTAAAGGGCATTACTCCAGAGATATTCTTGCTTCAGTCAGGCTTTTGGGTATATTATCAATGTGGAAGTATTTCAAGTTAACTTTTTGACATGGGTGTTTTTAAACCACTTGGGCAGAATGAATTCTCTTCACAAACCCTTTGTATGAGGCTTGTTGGTTAGAAATTCTCCAAGAAACTTTGTCTCCTTACCTGACCCCTGCCATGGAACGAAAGCTGAGATCAGCAAGTAAATTTATCAATTCTCTCTTACGGAAAGGTATTTTCCCCTAGTTCATCCTCTGAGGATGGCACATTTCAGGAGTCCAGGTCCTTTGTGTGTATGAAAAATCTGACTCTGCCTCCCAACCTATCCTGGCCCCAGGCTTTGCCTCCTGCCTCTATTCCCAGGCCCCTTAAAGACCCAGGCACTCACAGACTGGGATAAGAATGATAGCTACCCCCACTGCAAACACCAGTTTCCTTCCTCCTTTAACCAGGAGAATTTTCTCTTTCTTATTCTGACCTTCAGGGATTTACTTTACTTTCCTACCAGATCAACCAGGCAGTAAAAAAGATTTTGCCCCATATTTAATCCAGCAATTTTATTTTAGATGCATTTAGCATATAGTGTGCCATATTATTGAGAAACAATTTAAAATTAATTTTTAGTAAATAAAATTTTACTTTTCTCTGATCTGTAAGGACTGAGCAATCTGCCTCCAGTAAACAACTTTAAGCAACTCCTGGATCTTAGCAAAGAAAAGTTTGGAATAACAGGGGAGGGATTTATAAGGTTTTGCTGAGGGTTAGGGTGATATGTGAATCTGAGATGATTGCAAGACATGGACTTAAGACACACATATATAGTTGCTAAACCTTGAAACTGTTCTTATTAACCACAACTTAGTCACTGGGGCTCTAAACCATGATCCGCCGTTAAGATAACCCAGAAAACAAAAGGAACTTCTTGGTGATCTGTGGTTGCATCTTAGTCTTTAAATGAACTCTACTTTATTTTAACAAATTATTCACAAATCATATGAACACTCTCTGAATTATCAAAGGAAGTTTCTTTTGTGAATGATTCCTTACTTTCCTATAGTTGCTGTAATAAATACCACAAACTTTGTGGCTTAGAACAATACAAATTTATTCTCTTACAGTTATGGAGGATAGAAATCCAAAATGAGTTGAGATAAATTTAAGATACTGGCAAGGCTGGTTCCTTCTGGAAGCCCCCAGGGAGAATCCATTCCTTGTCTCTTCTAGCAAGTACAAGGTGCAGACATTGCTTGCTCTTGACCACAACCATCCATTCTGTTTTCATTTTCACGTGGCCTTCTCCCCTCATTTTTCCTCCTGCCTCCCTCTTATAAGGACATTTGTGGTGACATTGGGCCCACACAGATAGGATAATCTCCCCATCACAAAGTCCTTAATTTAACCAAATCTGCAAATTCCCTTCGCCATGTACAGAAGCATATTCAGTTTCCGTGGATTTGGATGAAGACATCTGTAGGGGACCATTATTTAGCCTATACACTAAGAGAGACTGGTTTCACCTGAATGACTAGCTCTAAGCAAATCTTGTATGTGGTGCCCACCACGGCCAAAAGGAATCCGCCCATGGATCCTGCCTGTTTTACAAGGCTGTATTCCTGATTGTCAATTTAGTGCCTTTGTGGATGGTTTCATTCATTCATTCATTTAAAATTTACTGAGTGCCTCCTATGGGCCCGGCATTTTACCAGGCACCAGATAACCAAAATGTGATCTTTGCCCTTGGAAGAATTTATTTCCTTTTGGAAATAGCATTACTATAAATGCTGTGTAATGCTGCAACTTAGGTATAAACACAGTTACTTAGTAAAATACCTCACTCTTGAAAATGGAAAAGCTTTCTCATCCCAAAGGATTTAGAAGATGATGGTGAAAGGTGGATTCACACTTGGGGTGAGGGATTCTGCTCACACGATCCCACATCTTACCTAGGTATCTTGTGGAACTGTGCCAGCTGGATGATAGCTATTCAGTAAAGCCATGGTTCCTAAGCATAGCCAGCCCAGAACCTCTTGCTTTCATTCTCTGAAAAGCCTGTTAGGAGGCAGTGGTGCTGGGCAGAGTGTGATAGAACCTGTGTTCAAGGGTCTGTGGCATGGGTTTCCATCCTTTGTGTTATCAAAACTTTTGCATTTGATTCCTGATAGATATTAGATAAGAAACCTTGAACTTGGCACTTGGCCTTTTTTTTTTTTTTTTTAATAGAGAAGTTGTGCATTTATAGGATTCCCATAAACCAACCACCTCACAACCAACACCTTGCATTGGTGTGGAACATTTGTTACATTTGATGATAGCAAATTTCTATAATTGTGCTATTAATTAAAGTCCAGGGTTTAACTTAGGGTTCACTGTATAGTGTACTTCCATGGACTTTTTTTTTTTTTTTTCTCTTACCATATATACAATCTAACATTTCCCCTTTTTAATCATACGCAGATATATATTTCAGTGCTGTTAATTGTGTTCACAGTGTTGTGCTACCATCATCCCCACCCATTACTAAAACATTTCCATCATTCCAAATAGGAACTCTGTACACTTTAATCCTTAACTTTCCATTCCCTTGTCTCACCCAGTCCCCTAGTAACCAATATTCTAGATTCTGACTCTCTGAGTTTGCTTATTCTACTGTTTCAAAGCAGTGAGATACTCAAAGGCCTCATTTGTTAAATAAGTTTGATATCTACCTAACCTCTTTCTCTAAGTTATTGTGAGGATCACCTGAAGTAATAGAAATTAAAGTAAAAAAATAATGTGTTATAAATATTGTTAAAGGAATATTTGGGTATTAGTACATTTCAAGTTACTTGATTTCTTCACTAATTTATATCTCAAGTTATTTGCAGTAATTTCTTATACCAAAAAAAAATAATTCTGGGGAGCAGATGTGGCCCAAGCAGTTGAGCGCCCACCTCCCACACGGGAGGTCCCAGGTTCGGTTCCCAGTGCCTCCTGAAAAAACAAAAACAAACAATAAGCAAAACAAATGATTAAAAAAAAAAAAAAAACTCAGGGAAACTGATGTGGCTCAGTAGTTGAGCACCATCTTCCCACATATGAGGTCCCAGGTTCAATCACCAGTCCCCGATACCTTAAAAATAATAATAATAATTCTGGAAATATTTTAAATAGTTATCCCAAATAAATTAAAATCACTTAAATGTTCTCATTAGTTTTAAAATTCATAGAAAAAAACATTTAAAATACTATAGAGGCCAAGATGGAAGAGTTCTAAATCACCCCATTTGGATTAACATTTTTTAACAGTATTTCTAAATCGCAAGGTTCCTGTTCTAAATCCAAAAACATCCTGATTCATTTTCTACATGTCATTCAATTCAATCCTTGAAGTAAGTGCAATGCATTGCAGTGTCCTAATGACTAGACAGGTGTAAATGAATGCCTTAGGGGGCTCATTTAAAAATCCTTCTCCTCTTTGTGGTAAAAGGAATAATCCAGTCCCTGGTAACAAGAATAATATTAGAAAACATGTTTGGCATGTTAGAGGTTCTGAGTTACTTAATATTGTCACATCATAATATATGCCAGATACTGATTCCTAGTCATTTACAGAAATTATTCTTTATTAATTATTAATAATATTTTTTGTTATTGACGGCTACTTTTAATCCTCAATATGCACCAATGAGCTCGGTAGTTCCTATTTCCATTTTAGAGATGAGAACTTTCAGAGAAGTAAGAAATATTTTCAAAGATGCCAAGCTAGTTGGAGCTGGGATTTGACTCGGGCAATGGGCTCCAGAATTTTAACCACAGACTATTACTATCACCCACTGCCTTCTTCTCCATCATGACAACTTCATTTCCTTTTTCTTTGCTGCAGCCCCTTCTTTGACAATATTTGGAGCCCCTCTTTTCCAGGTGCAAGAAAAGAGAATAACAGAGATATAGACAATGGTTAGGACTTGGATTTGGGAGTCCCACAGACTGCTGCTTACCAGTTTCGGCAATTATTTAATCCCTCGAATCATCAATGTAAAATAAAAACTAGAATATTCACTTCACACCTGATGAAGCATTTACTAAGAAGTTTATATGAAGCGTTTATCACCTTGCCTGTATACTATGCACCTGATAGATGTTTTTATTGCAATTAT
Organism: Tolypeutes matacus; assembly: GCA_026826555.1. Lineage (NCBI taxonomy): Eukaryota > Metazoa > Chordata > Mammalia > Cingulata > Chlamyphoridae > Tolypeutes > Tolypeutes matacus. Next base: position 1,534,337 of record JAKSZT010054281.1, on the reverse strand, counting down.
TCAAAACCACAAAATAAAGGACCTCACATTATACAATGAGTGATCTTTTACCTTGCAAGCTTATGCCATGTGCCAAGAAAATTTAACTACGTGTATGTCTAATAGCCGTCAACATTTGTCAAGTGACTTTATATTTGAGTTTCTTTCCTAAAGGCATGTCTACCTTCAAGAATTTCATGTGCCATGTTGCAAGGAACCTAAACTTTAATCCCAACATAAAGATCTGAATTTAAACTCTTGTCTTTATTTACTCAGGGTTACAGAGTTGATGAAAAAGCAGCTGAACAAGCTCGATGGGAAGAGGCATCCAAAGAAACAATCAAGAAAACTACTAAACCCTGTCCTCATTGCCATGTACCAGTTGAAAAAAATGGTGAGTCTCAGCTGAGCAAAAACTGAGGATTTAATGAGTTTTTTCTTAGAGAGTGTTAGCTGCTTGGTTACAGCAGTCAGGGTTTCTGGGCAGGATTTTATAACTAAGCAGTTAAGCATATGGGCTTTGAAGTCATCCAGCCAGAGTTTGAATATCAGTTCTATGACATCAACATTCTTAGCCTCCTAGGCCTCGGCTCTTCATCTGTAAACCAGAGACAATAATAGAAGTTACCCCAAAAGACAGCTGTGAGAATCATATGACATGCCGCATGCAAGATGCTTAGCCCAGTACCTGGCACATAGTAAGCACTCAATAAACACTAACTACCCTTATTATTAAAATTAGACACTTTGTGTCTGATAAGTTGTCTACTGTCTAACCACAAAAGAAAAATGTTAGGGAAAATTCCCAGTCTAATATTCCCCAAAGTGTCCCAAGAGACAATCTATGGGGAAAAGGGAAGGCCGCCAGGTCAAATATTTGAAAGTGATCCCTACTCTGTCTCCCCCATTGGATAATAAAAATAACAGTGAAAATAGCCAACTTTTATTGAGCACTTACTATTTGCCAGACATTGTTCTAAGTGTAACTTAGAACTCAACTCATTTACTCTTTATAGTAACCCTGTAATGAAGCTACCCATCATTCCCATTCATAATATACATTAGCATATGGAAGCCTCTCAGCATTCCTTTCATTCATTGCTCTTTGGCAGGAATGTGATGCTTCCACAGGCTTAAAACCAGCAAAGAGAATGTTCTGGTTCTCCTTGAGATTTGAACCAGTTCTTATTTACTACACCATTTCCTCTCACCACGTGTCTAGTACACTCCATTGGCGTCAGACATTCTATTTTCAAGCAAGATCCCCTTCCCTTTCCTTTTATTGTTGTTGTCATTGCTGTTTGTTTTGTTTTTAACTTTGGGGAGGTTGCAAGGAATTTGGCCACTTCTTTTTTTTTTTAATTTACTCCTCCCCCGACCCCTCCAATGTTTTGCCCTCTCTGTCTGCTCTCTGTGTGTTCTTCTCTGTCTGCTTGTCTTCTCTTTGGGCAGCACCGTGAACCAATCCTGGGACCTTCCGGAACGGGAGAGAAGCACTCAATCTCTTGCACTACCCCAGCTTCCTGGTCGGCTGTATCTCTCATTGTCTCTCTCTGTGTCTCTTTTCGTTGCATCATCTTGCTCGGCCAGCTCACTGCATGAGCCAGCACTCCTACGCCGGCCAGCTCTCCACACAGTCCAGCTTGCCTTTCACCAGGAGGCCCTGGGAATCGAACCCTGGACCTCCTAATAGGGTAGACGAGAGCCCAGTCGCTTGAGCCACATCCATTTCCCTTGCGCTCCCTGTGTGGTGCATCTCTTTATTAGTTCCAGAGGCTTTCAGAGATGTTTGCAAGTGTGGTTTCTGGGACTGAAATAGAGTTTGGGCTCCGGACTTCCTGAGCTCAGATCCTAGTTCCGGTGATCATCTGTGCCACTTCACCATGGCACTTAACCGCTTTAGTTTATTATTCTCCTCAGTTTCCCTTCTCCCCTCTGTAAAATGGGGGCCATCTGTGTTACTGTGGAGAGTAAATGAGATAATGTTTGTAATGTGCTCATAGATAGAGGAAGCACTCAGTAAAATGTTATATTATTAATATTTTTCTTGGTACCCAAAAATATTGATGGAGCAAGTTCCCTGGCTATTTTAAGCAGACCGTGAATATTTGTGCGGTTGGGAAGGGGATAAATACAGAAACTATTAGGATCAAGGTACTGGATGTGGTTCAAAGTAAGAGGCTCGGCCAGGCCGTAGCTTGATTTTTCCTTCCTCCCCGCTGACCTTCTCCCTCGTCCTGAAGGCTGTGCTCTGTGATCCTCTCAGCTGTCGACCATCGTGTGCTTGCCATCCCCATCTCTGCAATGTTATTTGAGGTTAAGCTCCAGACTATATTTAAATATTCCTCTGGCTCGCCCTGATCACAGTGGCCCCTTTCTCCTGCAGCACCCCTGGGGTGCCTGCTGCCCTCCATGCAGGACCAGATTAGAGCCATCACAACCACAGCCATCTCAGAGCCCTTTCTAAACCTGAACCCTTATACATGTGTGAGGTAGAGTCAGTAGCATGGTCACAGATTAAAAGAAAATAGAACGAAGCACCAGATACAGCTCTTCTGTGGTCTCCTTACTGAGCCTGAGCAACCTTGGGTGCCAGGCAAGAGCTGGCTTGCAGGGGAGTGAAACCCAGCAATCTCACGGCAGGCACCCAAGCCTCCCTTCCCTCAGATACGTCCCTTAGAAAAGCCTCCATGCATACAAACAAGGGAGGACGGACACATCCCAGAGAAGCAGGAACAGGCTGAGCTCAAGTCTTTGGCTCTGAACCAATGGTCTCCTGGAAAAAAAAATTTACTCAATGAGTCATTCTTATTCTTTTGCACACGGAAACACTCCTAGAACATGCAGTGGGCTGACTTGGAGGTCTCTCTCCGCACCTATAAATTGCAAAAGACATCAATGCAATCAGCGGAAGGGACTTTTCTAATCTTGGCCACCCCTCATGGACTGAGCAAGGTTGCCTTACTTGAAGCCTAGGCAAGTATAAGTGAAAGAACATGAAAACACTCTCACGGAGGTATCAACAGGTAACTGGCAGTGGCCAGTGTTCCACTTCACAGGCATTTGAAGGATGCAGGTGACATAGGAAAATCCCATTTTGCTATTCCCAAAGGTTTGGGGTGTTTTCCTTTGTTTGGTTCTGTTCTTAATGATAATCTTCACCTTTAGTGAGGACATAAATTGGCATAACTTTTCTGGAAACCACCTTGGCAAAATATACATATATATAAAGATTTTCAAATGATTGTACCCTTTGACACAATAATTCTAATTCTGGAAATCTATCCCAAAGAAAGAAATCCGAAATACCCACATGATACACATACACACACGCATAAACATTCTAGACAAAAACATGCCAATTGCAACATTATTTATATTAAGGAAAATGCTGAATCATCTAAATGTGCAATGCCTTCAAAATAATGAAGATTGTTTAGATTGGGTTAAACGCATATGATAAAATATTATACAGCCCCATGTTGCAGTATCACTAAGGATACTGCCTGAGCTCAAACTTGGGCTCTGCCACTTACTGTGTGATCTTCTGAGCATCAGTTTCCTCATTCAGGAAATGGGTTTAAAATACTACCTACCTTACAGGATTGATGTGAGAAGTAAATGAGATAGTGTGTTAAAAGCCCTTAATATTGTGCCTGACACATAGCAAACACTCAGTCAGGGTTATACACTTTTTCATGTTCATAAAGAAGTTATAAGACCATGGGAAAGTGCTTATAAAACATCTTAAGTGAGAAAATCAGCATTCCAAAAAGCAAATGTCATATGATCCAGTTTTGAAATATATATGTACATGTGTGATAGAAATAGAAATGAGAAGAAACTAGACTAGGCATGGTAAGAGTAAAGGCAATTTTGTCTTTTCTTCGTGTTTTTTTTTTAATCAACACACATGACTTGTAACTAGAGAAAAGAATCCATAATAAGAAGGCACATCTCTATCTTAGAGTCTCTGGCAACAGCAGTGGGGAGGGCAAGTTCCTTACATATATCCAGCCACATTTCCCTCTCACAGCATCAAAGCCAGGAAAGACGGGAGAATTTATCCAGAGGATCTCTGGGGGTTTGCATTTTAGTGGGCCACTTCTTTAGCCCAGGCTTTGGTTTTGGAGGTTTCAAGAGCAAAATGCTCTTCAATGGGCCCAGACATGGCTTTCTGCCTCTCTATTATGTGATTTAGTTTGTTTTAGCATTTACAGGGTGTTAACTTATACAGGGACTTGTGCTGAGACCTGGAGATCCTTCACACTTGAGAAGCTTATAACATCCTATTCAGTCTTGTGCTTTAAATACTATCCAGGGGAGTGTGCATAGCTCAGTGGTTGAACGCCTGCTTCCCATGTACAAGGTCCTGGGTTCAATCTCCAGTACCTCCTATAGATAGGTAGGTAGGTAGGCAGGTAGGTAGGTATGTACATACATACATACGTACATACATACATATGTACATACATACATACATATACTGGTGAGTCCTAAATCTATATCTCTACCCTGACCTTACCCCTGAGTTTCTGATAGAAATGTCCAACTGCTTCCTTAATGTCTCCAGGTGGTTGAATAACAGACATTCAAATTTAGCAAGTAGAAAACACAACTTTAATTCCTCCCAAGGAAGCCTTTTCTTCCCACTATGTAACCATCTCGGCAAAGAGCAACACCATGGGCCCAGTTGCTCAAGCCAAAAATCTAAGACTCATCGTTCATTCCTACATTCAATCGCCCCATTATTATTACCTTCAAATCCTGTTCTGAATCCAGCATACTTTCCCTCTTTCTTTTTCCACATCCAAGTCACCCTCATCTTTCACCGTCTCCTTAAGGGCTCCTGGACCAGCCTCCCAGAGGATCTCTCTACTTCAGCTCATGCACATTTCTGCTCCATCCTCTACACAGAAGCCAGCATGGACTGCTGCTCAAAGGGTGAACCCTCTCCCATGGCATGTACAACATCCATGTTCTTTACCATGGCCTGTAAGCCTCCCCTAGCAGTTTACCACACTGAGGTCATCTTGTTCCTTCCTAGCCTCAGATCTCAGCTCGGATGACTTTTCCTCAATCACACCTTCCCTGCCACCCCATCAAAGTCATCCTGCCTCCCATGGAGGGGACACCATCCAGACTCCGCTTCAGGACTGATGGACCATTGTCCCACCTGTGGGATCACTGCCTGCAGTGAACCTAACCCTCTTCATTCTCTGATGAAGAGAATTACCTCCACGTCACTCCCTTTCCCTGGGCAGCCACATCCACTGGCTGCTGATGCAGACATCAAAATGCCCAACCCACTAGCCAAAACTCAACACAACTCTGAAGAGCCACCCAGCCTCAGAGCTCCCGTGGGGTCAGCTGAGACCTTCCCCAGAGACTGCATCAGAGTTGAACTACTCTCTCTGCCCAGTCTTACTTTCCTCCTTCAAAAGGAGTCAGCCCCAAAAGCACTCTCTAAATAAACATCCCTATAGGCTGATCTCCACCTTAGAAACTGCTTCTGGGGTTGTCTAACAAGGTACTAACTGTCACATCACACTGTTTTATGAACCTCATAGCATTTACCACTCTCTGAGACCACTGTCTAATTTATGGGTTTGCATATTCCCCATCTGTCTTCCCATTAGAATGGAAGCTCCATGAAGTCAGGAGCCTTGTCTGTGTTTTTCTCCACTCTATCCCCTGAACCCAGAATAGCACCTGACAAATAAATATTAGTGGAACTAAGAAGTAAATAGTAAAGAAGATAGACACATAAACAGATATGTTGCATGAAACATGATAGAGAAAGTAAACTATTAGAGCACAGAGCCCTGAGGATGAAGAGAAGGCTTCCTGGAAGAGATGGTACCTGACCTGAGAATTGAAGACTAGATAGAAATTAGCTAGGCCAGGAGAGGAGAGGAAAGCATCCTAGGCAGATGGACAACATGTGCAAAGCTGGGGTTTTCCCCCTGATGTATGGGAAAGCCCAAGTTGTTTGGTGTTTGGTGTTCCTAGATGAGGCATTAGAGGAGCTTAGGCTGTAGCAGTAGCTAGGCTGTTAGATGTAGGGCCCAGAGGTCATGATTCTGTACCACATTGGGAGGCATTTCAGGGTTTTAAGCAGGGAAATAACCTGATCAGACCTGCCCTTGAATGAGCCCACATAGCAGCTATGGAAGATAGAGTTGAGGGAGCCAAGTCTAAACATGACTATAGAAAAGTTTCTTAATTGGGTCATTTATTTGAGATAGCATGATGTACTATAAATGCTCCCAAATAGAAAGCACTAATTTTTCCTCCTAATTGTTAACCTCTGAACTGAAAAGCCTAAGCTTTAAGCTTAGTAATGATAATCAAAACTGTTTTAAAATTCATCACTATGACGGAAACAAAGGTAGCATCTATTAGCAAGGAAAGTTAGCTTCTTTGACTAGTTCTCATCTACCTTCTAACTTATTTCATACTCAGCTGAATTCCAGAAAAATAGCTCTTCCTTTAGCTGAACTGAAATGATGGTGAGAATTATTTCTCTTTTAAACCAGACTAAACCTTGGCACTTACTCCTATAACCCCCTTCAATCCCTGGAGGTTTCTTTCTTCACTTCCACCTCAAGCAGCTGAGATTCTGGCTCCATTCTCTGATCAATAAGTGTCTCTTGCCAGCTAATTTGCTTCCAAGTTGTTCAGGAACTTGTACTCTCTCACTAAATCCAATAGAAGAGTTTCCTGGCCAAAGCTATGATATTGAAGGCCTGGGAGACACTGGGCTTTGCATTATTGGACTGTCCATCAGCAGACAGAATTCATTACCCAGGGAAGCCCTGTTTTCTTCATATAAATAACCACAAATTAGGGGAGCAGATGTAGCTTAAGTGGTTGAGCGCCTGCTTCCCATGCACGAGGTCCAAGGTTCGATCCCTATGTCTCCTAAAATCAAACAAAAACAAACAAACAAAAAAACCAACTCTCATTGGGGAGCAGATGTAGCTCAGTGGTTAAGCACCTGCTTCCCATGTACGAGGTCCTTGGTTCAATCTCCAGCACCTCCTAAAAAAAAAAACACAAACACAAATTAGCATGAAGTTGTCAGCAGCTTCCCACTTGCATTTACCTTTAAGCTCCCCACTTGCATTTACCTTTAAGCTGGCAAAGCTTTTAGAATTAGGATCCTTGGTGCACCTTCATATTATAGTTTCCAGCATATTGCTTTGTGCACATTAAGCGTCGGGAAGGAAAGAATGTTAGTGTGATTATCCTCCATTCCCATTTCCTTTTTTCTTCTGTGCTGTGGTCTAGTTTCTGTAATTTAAAAAAAAAAATGTGTAATTCTAAGTATTCCATATCCTTTAAGATTTGGGTATAACTGAAAAGACATTTTCAGCATTTCATAGAACATTACTTGACTATTTCGTTGAATTTGAATGTATTAAATAGTTCTTTGTGATATTTTAAAGAAACATAAGGAATCTTGCATTATACTATTTTATTATATATTTATATCATAAATATACAATTATTAAATATTGCTGAAAATCATGCACTCCTAAATGAAAAGTATTAAGATACAAGTTTCGTAGGTGAATTTTCTCTTTATTCTTCCAAATATCTGTAGGTGTTCTCTTTTTTTATTATGGTTAAAAGAATGCGAAAAAAAGTAAACAAAACAGGTGATTTTTAAATGTAATTTAAGTTATCCTAAAACAGATGCTTTTGTTTATATATTCATGCATATTTTAAATTATTCTCATGCCAGATTTCTAACAATCAAACTAACTGTCCTGAAGAAATTACTGGGAATAGTTGGCAAGAAAAAAATGAATTAAGCTAATTGGTAAAATTGAATAATTGAGTACATTCAGTTTTATGTTAGCATTCAAGAAAAAAAAAGATCTTGCCTGATTACTCAGCCACAAGCAGTTCTCTCTAGGAAATGGACAAACAACTTCGTCACTTCACTGAAGACAATTTCTGTGGCCCCAAAACAAATAGTGACTGTTATTTAACAAATAGGGGGAGGGGAGACATCCCAAAACAAGACCCAACATAAGCCGCTTTTTCCTCAGGCTGAAGAAGTCTTATTCTGTGATAGGAAGAGCTTTTCGAATCATATGAATCTTGGCTAAATCACCATTTAAAAATACTAACCCTCAAGACAATTCTAAAGCAGAAGTGATAATACCTACCACACAAGATGCCTTTGAAGATTAAATGAGATAATCTCTCTATAGCACTTATCATTATGCCTGTTAATAAATGTTCCTTTATTTCTGCCTTTCTCACCTTAAATACAATTTTGAATGGCATAAAGGAACATCTTCCCTATTAAAAGTAAAATGCTGTCTCAGCTCTGGTTTTATCATTTCACCAAGAGAAGCACCAATAAAAAAATGGAAAAAAAAATTATATTCATCTAAATGAGTAAGGTACAATAAGGAGGAATTGATTTCATGCCTGTGCAACCCAAAGCATTTATTTTTAAATCCCATTTCAGGAGACGCGGATAAACTCAAGAAAATGTATACTCCGTGCAAGTTGAGTGCTTCGGTTTCATTCCTTCCTAAATGAACGTCATAAATTTAGAACTTCGGTGTGTGCTTTCTGACTTTTCCTTGGTTCCATTCCTTCTGCACTTGTATGGCTTGTGGTTATTCACTTAGAAAATTAATTTCTAGAATAGTGAATGAGTGTCTTCAAGTTGCTGGCTCTAAACCCTAAAGCCACTGTGTCCTTTGTGTTGTCCTTCCCCAACAGGAGGATGCATGCACATGAAGTGCCCACAGCCGCAGTGCAAGTTTGAATGGTGCTGGAACTGCGGCTTGGAGTGGAGTCGCACATGCATGGGCGACCACTGGTTTGACGTGTAGCTCCAGGCAACGCAATCATGTGCGCCTTCAGCACTTTCAGCGTGTGGGCTCCAAGCAGCTGAAACGCCGCCAGTTTAGTACCAGTTTGAAAAATGTCAATTGCCCAACCATTATCCTCTACTTTTTCTTTTTCCAAACACACACACACATTTCTAGTTCTTTCCCTAGTCACAAAAACAAAATTGCAGAACCAGCTCCTGGAATCCCTTTTATTGTGTCCATGAAAAACAACCAGCTGTGAGACCAGCAAGAGGTTATTTCAAGACTTCAGCAATAGGCAAATACCTGAGCCACAGGTAAAAGTGCCATTCACGTGTTTTGTATGGATTGTCATTCTTTGGTAAATTCAAGTCAGGCTGGATAAGTAAATGGAGAAAGAGATTTCTCAGGTTTAATTTCCTGCATTTTATCTGCAGTAAATGTGAATTAGTCATTGGTGATGTGAGAAGAGTTTCACGGGGTCTATTGTCAGTTCTTGTAAGATTGAATGCGATGGATTCTCAAAAATACGTTCATGGCTTTAAGAGCAAAGCTCTTATTTAAATTTTTGAGAACTTCCATCTCAAAGAACCATAGGCAATAGTCAAAAATACTTGCTTATCTCTAAGAATTCTATCTTTATAAATTGCATTGATGAAATATCAATGCAATAAAATATTGAAATAACTGTGCGCTCATATAAGCCTGTCAACGAAGTGAGAAATTACAAAAGTTCATTTGAATGCTTAATGTTTAAATTACAACCAAAGCAAAACAAAACTTAATGGACTTTCACTTCATTTAATTATCTACAATTTCAGGAAGAACTTATTTTTTTCTGAAAATATTACAGAATGTGTAGTTTGATTTTAAATATTCATTGGCAGCTTGGAGAATGAGCTACTCCATCTGGCTGCACTGTGAATTTAATGGATAAGGTGCCTGTAAAGGAGGAATTGGTAAGAATCATTTCATAACGAGTCTCCATGTTAACAAACATGTCAGTTTGTTAAATCAGCATTTCTAGGAGTATCAAAATTAAAATGTGCCTGACTCTGTCTACCCAAAGGGTTTCCCTAAATCAGCAGCCCGGGGAGTGGTGGGGCGGGGGTGGGGGTCTGTACATTTACCTAGGTTCTTCTTTTTCTCCAGGACAGCAAACTCGCCCTGGAATATTTCCACATGATGGCATAAGTATTGTCGATTATGTTTTCAACTTTTTTTTTTTTTTTTGGAGACATGAGCAACGCACCAAAAAAGATGCAATCCTCATTTTCCATGACAGATGAAAAAGTATAACCACTGTCTTGTGTTCTAGTCTAATTGTCTCTCAGGAAGATCATTAGTATAACTAAGAGCACAGTGAGTTTCACTAATACCTGCTGGCCCTTTATGTTTTAGGGACTCTGGAAATAATGACATCTGTAGCAGGGCTTCCGTTTTTAAACATAGCGCCTGATGTCCTTGCGTGGGGGAAGAGACGTGATGACCTCAGAAAATGTTCCAAAGTGACGGCTCTCTTTCCCCAACTGCCTCAATCACCCAGTTTCTTCCAACCCTCCAGGGCTCAGCTTTCCTGCTCCGTTTTGGCTGGGGCATTGGGGCAACCCCTTCAGGATTACAGCTTTATCTGCTTCCCACTGTCAGAAAATCCGGCTATCCCAACATGACCCCTAAAGGCTGCCAAAGCCACATCAGGAAGCCTAAAGCTCATATAGAAAAAGCATACAGGTCAATGCCCGTGTGTGGTGAGAAAAAGAAAAGTCATCAAGTATGCACTTAGGCACCCCCAACTCGGGTACCTTAATCCGTTTATCTCACTGGCAAGTGTGCCTGCTAAGTCCCGAATCCAATCAAGCCCTAACTTTCAGTTACTGACAATCCCAGTTAACAGCAGCCCCTAACACTGACCTGATGTGACAAATCAGATGTCTCCCTCCCTGTCATGGAGAGCACAAAGCATTTTATATCAGCCATAGTTTTTTGGGTTTTTTTTTAGGAGGTGCTGGATCGAACCCAGGACCTCGTACATGAGAAGCAGGTGCTCAACCACTGAGCTATGTCTGCTCCCCAATAAGAGTTGGTGTTTTCATTTGTTTGTTTTTAGGAGGCACTGGGGATGGAACCCCAGACCTCGTACATGGGAAGCAGGCGCTCATCCACTTGAGCTACATCCATTCCCCAGCCATAGCTTTTTTAAACGACGTTTAATTATTGACTCCTTCCAAATTGGTACCGTTTGTTGGTTTGCAATGAGCGAACAAGGTTTTTGTTGAAAGGCTATTGTTGAAGCCCCTAGAACTCTTTAACTTTCCAGTATAGTTTCTTTTCTTTTCTTGGTGGTAGTCTTCTGTTTTTTTTCCTTCCAGAATAGAATAGTGATTCTTTAAAAATGTTTAAAAAAAAAAAAACAGCCACTACAAAGAAACATGAATCTCAAACGATATCATTTGGGTGTGAATGGTGTAACAAAATATAAATTTATCAAAAGTGGAGAAATAGTCTTTGCAGAGAAATCTTTATATTTTTCTGAAATGTGTGAAGAACTATCTGACAGCTCTATCTTAAGGTTGTACTCAAATTGTCAATAAAAGCATCCAAAGAACTTTTGAATCTATCTTTGAAGATATATTTTCAATAAATGTGGAAGGTGTGGGAAGGAAGCACAAGATGCATTACTCCATGAGTCTTGCTTATAGCCCAAGAGGACTGTCTGGGAACGAAATGGCCATTTCTATCTTTATTTTCTGCTCCAGATTAACCCTGATTTGTTTTTCCTTGTAAAAATAGGGTAGTTTCTTCAGTGCTACCAAGATTTAAAAGGGCTGAGAAGCGAACGCTCTTTCAAAAATCTAAGTTACTTTCTTGCTTTACAAGAAAACTTTTCTAATACATGTTTAACAAGGAAATGTTGTTAAGAATTACCTATGTTTCTAATGTTATTTTAGAGAAGTTTAGTGACTTTGCATTGCTCTCAACATGGGTGCATTGATTCCGCATTTTTCTTAAGAACTGTTTCAGTGCAGGTGCATTGTTTATTTCATGTCCGAATGATCGAGAATAGAACATTCTCCGATAACTCAGACACATATATTAAGTAAACATCATACACTGAGGGCCCTTAGATGCCAAACTCCATAGGAAGTGCTATAAGGAAATGCAAACGTTATAAGAATGATGGCCCTGATGTTTATAGAGCAGGGAGGTAGCAGAGAAAGTGGGTGAGAGTGGGACATCCTCACTGGAAGCCTGATTCCACCATGTATATGAACTTCGGGGCTCATCATAGCATCGACCTTGTTGGGTCATTGTAAGGAATTCATGTCAGGCTCCTAGAACCGTGCCTGCCACATAGGAAACACTTAATATCTATTCACTCATTAATAAATGGGCAAGTCAATGGAGACAACAGAACAAACTAATTAAAAAAAAAAAAAAAAAGAAAACTAGGGACAAATGCCAGGAATATACATTTGAATATAAACTCATAGCTTTACTGATTTCACAAGTGGAAGCAGGTGACTGGTTCATTTTAGATTTAAGTACGTTGGATTATTTTCTAGACAGTCCCAGATGTTTTGCTCTAAGGGCAAGTTGGTAAGTTGTCACTTGACAGGCTTGAAGGGACACGAAATCAGCTGTGTATGCAGATGATGGCCACAGTGTAAATGAAAGGGTTGATATTGTGACTGGAAATTAATAAGCCCAAGTGCAAAATACAGATGTGAAAAAAAACAGCAGAATATGGGAAAAACCAAGTGTCTCAGGTTTAGACAGTATGTGTTTCCCACCACCTTATATCCTTATTAGACCGTGCATTAGCCAAAGGGGTGCTGAGACAAAGTACCAGAAATCTGTTGGCTTTTATAAAGGCTATCTATTTGGGGTCAAAGCCTACAGTTACCAGGCCCTAAAGAGTCCAACTCAAGGTACCACAAGAGGTACTTCCTCACCCAGAGTCTGTTGCCACGTGTTGAAGCAAGATGGCAGGCGATGTCTGAGAGGATTCAGCCTTCATCTCTCTCTTAAGGCTCCATGGTCCCAGCTCCTTCCTATCTCAGCTGTAGGCTGGAAGGCTTCTTTCTTCCAGGCTCAGCTGCTCTGTTCTCTTCACAAGATCAGCTGTAAACTATCAGGTGAATGGCTCATCTCTCTTCCCAGGACCACAGGATCCTCTTCTGTGTCTATAGAGCTCCCTTCCTCTTTTATTGCATATCTGCTTCTGTGCATATACTTCTGTGTCTCCTTGATTGCGTGTCAATTTGTATAGCCCACAAAGGGGCCAGGGACTCCAACTGAGTCACCCTAATGAAGGTGAATCAAAGCTGTAATCTTAATGTAATCAAAGGCATTTCAGCTGAATCTTATACAAAGGGTATCATGCCCAGTATACAAACATAGTCTCCCATTTTAGAATTCATAAACAATCTCAGACTTCCACAGACCATTTCTGATAGCATGTAGAATATTGCTTTTTAGTGTTTTAACAAAAATACTATTTCAAAATAACACTGGCAGGGATAAAAGTTACATTGGATCCATCTTCCGGTAGCTTGCTATGAATAAACTGACCACAAATATTTAAGAATATTAAGAATTGTTGCTGTAGTTTGAATCACCATGCCATAAAGCTGGGGAATATTATCTATCTCTAGTTGGCTTCACAGATTATGTGACAGGTGTCTTGATGGAGCCACCATGGTCCCTGATCTAATCCTCAGCTGAGTAGGCATTGAATATCAATTTTGTCACTCGCTCCAGAAGTGACTGGACCCCAGAAGGTTGCTTCACAGTAGTCCATCTCAGAAGAGGAAAAAAAGCCAGGATGCCGATTTACAATTTATATTTATGAGGAGAAACTGGTCATCACGTGCTTTTCCATCTGCTGGAAATGATTTCTCTACAACACTCTCCTCTCTCCTTTGACCGACCCACCGCTACTCCAACTTGAGGTCTTCAGACTAATCCATTCCTCCAGAAAGTCATCTCTTACCCTCCTAGTCTGCATTGGAACCCTTTTATGTGTTCCCAGAGCTGTATTACTTCCCAAATCATAGCATTTACTGTGCAATGCTTTAATCTCTTAATTACTTATCGCTGTCCCTCTGGAACAGATAAGGAGACCATAACTCTGGAATTCACCATTGTAGCCACAATAGCTACCACCATGCCTGACACATACCAGGCTCTATAATGATGCAATTGCACTTTTGAATTCTGAGCAAATCTACGTGAAAAAGCAAACTACAATGAGAAGCTTACTTGTTAGCCTAGACTCAGAGCAAAGTGACTTAGCTGGATGATGTTATTGACTAGCGTATGGCCAGATGCATCAGTTTCCCTGATCAAACTATGACTGACACAGGCTGGAAACCATGTTCCCAGAGAAGGGTAACCTTGACCTTGGAGAGTCCCGAATACATGTGGTCAAAGAGCTCTACCCTTGAGCTCCCTGTTAAAACTGCCATGCCTTCCATCACCCCCAGGTCACCTCAAGCCTACACTGACTGTTCCTGGAAATTCCCTGCTGCATGTGCACATGCTAACTCTGACTTGTCTCCTTTCCACAGATAGTTCATTTCATCCTCAATTCTTGGATTCTTCATTTCACACTCAAAAGAGTGACTTAGATGGCATTTTTGATGCATACTATTTAGCATCAACTATATAGTCGGTATTCTTTCCTGTAAAGTTTTTATATTTTTTATTATTCCATAAACACTACCTGCTCATTACAGAAAACAACCCCCCCCCCAAAAAAACCCACCACCATCCAGAAATAATTATTTTGCCTCTTATTTATACTTAAAAGCATATGAATGGAGAACAGATGTAGCTCAAGTGGTTGAGTACCTGCTTCCCATGCATGAGGTTCTGGGTTCAATCCCTGGTACCTCCTAAAAAAAAAAAAAAAAAATGCATATGAGTAATGATAGTACAACATTATGAATGTAATTAGTACCACTGAATTGTGTACTTAAAAATTGTCAAAGTGGGAAATTCTGTGTTATATTTATATATATATATGACCACAATAAAATTATTTCTTAAAAAAAGCACATGATCAGAATCTTCCCATGTCAATAGATTTCTAAAATGACCACTTTTCAGGGCTTCGTCTTGGTCTACTATAATGGTATGTTCTGTTTTGATTAATGTAAGCATTTCTTTTAAAATTCCAAATCTAATTCAAAAGCATGCTTTCAATGTAATCATTAAACAGTTTGTAAATAAAAACTATTTTGCACCTTGAAGAAATGGTCACGGAATAAAAGTCAGGGAAAAGCAGTTTACAAAAATTGTGTGTGCACTATGATGACAATTATATTTTTAAAATTCTAAGAAAAAACAATTAAGAGACATATATTAATAGGCAGTTTGCTATGGTGATAAAATTATGTGTGACTTTTTACTCATCGCTAATTTCCACTTTGGGGGCAGTGTGATAATATCACTATGTAATGAAAATATATATATTTTTAATTTCCCATGACATTTTAAGCTAAACATTTTGCATGCAGCCAAGTAACAAAGGTTTTCCAATCAGTATTTCTGTTCTTTACCTGAACTTTTCTAAAATGATAAATAAAACATGTAAAGACATTCCATTACTTCTCCTTTTTAATATACATTTTTTTATTAGAGAAGTTGTGAACTTACAAAAAAATCATGTGTAATGTGCAGAATTCTCATACATCACTTCTCCACCACTTGATTCATGTTGTGGAACATTTGTTACAGATTATGAAAGAATGTCTTCAGACTATTACCACTAACTGTGGTCCATAGCTTATATTTAATAATATTTTCCCATACTCCCCCTATTATTAACACAATGTATTAGTTTTGTACATTTGTTATAGTTCTGAAAGAACACTCATACTGTTAACCACAGTCCATCTTCCACCACATGGTTCACCGTGTTATACAGTCCCATGCCTTGTACAATCTATTCAAAATGTACACTCAGTGGCTCTCACTTTCATCACAGAGTTGTACAGTCATCGCCTTAGTAAAATTTTTAACATATTCCTTAGTCCAAAAGAAAAAATCCTATACCCCCCTATTATTGACACTTACCATTGATATGTACCGTCTTTGACACTGAAGCAAGAATATTACAATATTGTTTGCTATAGTCCGTAAATTACATTTATTGTATTTTCCCATGTATCACCATATTCTTACCACCTTGTAACAGTGACATACAATTGTTCTAGTTCATAGAAGAACATTCTTGTATTTGTACTGTTAATCACAATCCTCAACCACCTTCAGGTTGACTATGTTATTCAGTCCCTAGAAGATTCTCTAGCTTTTTTCCTATTGACATTTACGTCCCTACTCTACCCCTTTCAGCCACAATCCCATTTATAAACCAGCCATGTTAGTTATACTCACTTTAATGTGTTAAAATCAAATCTATCCATTTCCACACTTTTACAGTCAAGCTAATTAAAAAATTCTACGTACATTAAACATCAGTGCCCCTTCTCAGTCCTCAGCCTATCTCCTGGTAACCAATACTCTAGGTTTTAACTCCATGTGCTTAGTCTTCAGATTTAGTTCATATTAGTGAGATCATACAATATTTGTCCTTTTGTGTCTGGCTTATTTTCACTCAGCATAATGTCCTCAAGGTTCATCCATGTTATCATGGGTCCCAATTTCATCTCTTCTTATAGCGGCATAGTATTCCATCATCTGTATCCATTACTTCTTTCAAATGAAAGGTGGGGTGAACAAGTTGGATTAAATCTCTGGGAAGCTGCAATTCTGGTTCCATCCCCAGGATGAACCTGACATTTGAGTTTCTCATGAGTTCCTATTCAGCTTGTAGTTGGATGACAGTCTCAGTTTGCAAGTGCTGCTAAGACAAATACCACACAAAGGGTTGACTTAAACAACAAGCATTTATTTTTTTGGTTTCAAAGGTAAGAACTCCAAAATCAAGGTATCAGCAAGGCCATCCTTTCTCTTGGGGCCATTCGCATTCTGGTGATTGCAGTCCTCTAACACATGGCTATCTCTCCTCTCTGGCTTCTTCTGGCTTCTTCTATGTTCAAAATTTCCTCTCTTTATAAGACCACTAGTAATATAGAGTAAGACCCAACCTGATTCAATTTGGCCACGCCTTAACTAATAATATCTTCAAACATCCTCTTTACAATGGCTTTATACTCACAGGAATGCAGATTAAGATTTGAGCAATTCTTTTGTGGAGGACATGATTCAATCCCCAATAAAGACCAACTTTCTCAGTTTGTCCAGGACTGTGAGGGTACCTGGAACATGGGACTTTCTGTTTTAAAACCAGGACAGTCTTGATCAAACCAGGACAAAGTTAGTGCCCCATCCATGGCCCTAAGTAACAGCATTCAATAACAGTCCCTTCCTGTATGCGCAGTGTCCTATCGCTAGTGTTGGCTACAGGACAAGCTCCTACCATTCCTTTGCAACCTGCTTCTGTGAAATTTCCCCTGCTCCTTCCTCAAGCCAAATTTATAAGAGGCTGACATCCCTGGTATTGAATACTTCCCGAAGAATGGATCAACTGAAATCACAACAAGCACTTGATACTCAAAAGTGATCCATCATGTGATATTTGAGAATTTCTCAATTCTAAAATACCTCTCTCCTTTTGTAGCAGGCTGTATTTTCAAAGTCATTTTTCATACAGACAGATATCATGACTTCACAAGCGTTCTGAGTATATACTACTTTTCTGAAAAGTTTTGGCATGTTCTTTCCCCACAAATTGGCCTGCTCCCTCACTTCCTGCAGGTCTTAACTCACTTGTCACCTCTTTCCAGTCAACCTATCTTGCTTTCTCTTCCCCAGCTTTGCTTGATTTTTCTCCACCACACTCACCAGCTGTAAACAGAGTATACCTTTTCCCTACATATAGAAGAATGCTAGCTCTGTGATGGCAGTTCATTTCTGTATTTGTTGATTTAATGAATGATTAAAGAACAAGAAGAAACTGCTGGGGGTTGACTAGGCTCAGCCATCAGCTAGGGAGCTCAATCCTGCACTCCACCCTCACTGCTACTCCACCCCAAATCTATAACTCCCACCAAAATCAACTGAAACTTTGGAATTGTACAAGTGCAGTTAAGTCTTTGAATCTTAGAACCACTAATGTCAAGTACACCTTCGTAAATGATTATTTAGAAAAACAGTCACTGTTCTTCTTAATTTAGGTGTAATTGAAAAGTCACTAATAGTTATTTTCATTGTCTTGTATTTCATGCTTAATGCTATAGTTAAAATTTTCCCATCACTAGGTTTTCATTCATTTTGTCTTGGGATCTTGTAGTGGGTTGAATTGTGTGCCCCAAAACAATACATGATCTTAATCCATATTGTGCATGTGAACTCTTTGTAAATAGCATCTCTTGAGGCAGAAGAAATTCAGTGATAGAGAAAACCATGGGAAGGAGTAAGAAGCTGAAAGTCAATAGAACCTGGAAGAAAAAAGGAGAAGATGCCACCATGTGCCTTTGCCATATGATGGAAAAGCCAAGGACCCAAGGATTGCCAGAAGCCAGCCCCAGAATGCCACAGTCTTCAGGGAGAAAGCATAACCTTGCTGACACTTCACTTTTGGTCTCCTCCTAACCTAAAAACCATGAGTCAAAATTTCCCATGTTTAAGCCCACTGTTTGTATGTATTTGACTTAGTAGCTGGGAAACTAAGATACAACCCAAACGATTTTAGTTAAAATGGGTCTTCTAGTGGATTTAGCCAAATATTAAGACTAATACACAGAGAACTTCCCAGCAGAATTTTATCCTCTGACTGTGGTATCTTCTGAAGTCGTTTGAACCAATAAGCCCTAGTGTAGCATAATTTAAGCAATAACAAAAACAAGCATAGAATCATTTTTCAGTGGCTGATGTTTGTAACCAGGACCCTGCCTGAGCATCAGGAATAAGGGACAAGATGGGATTCAGAGGCACAAGCTGTGATTGCAGCATCATTTTTATGATGACCCAGTAGGTTTGAATGTAGCTCATTTTTACCATGATTCACCAAACATCAAAAAGGACTTAGAGCTGTACCTAGTAGTTGATCATTGTTAATGATAAATCATCAACAGCATCATCAGATGATGTGAGAGTACCCTTTGCCCCTGCATCCAACCAATTAGGAGAATCCTGTATTCTTAGCAGGTTCATTGAGTCTGCCCTATGAAAGAGTGCATTCCAGGGGAACAAAAACCAGGTCTCATGATTCACAGACTTACTCTCTAGGTACAACAAAATGTTTATTTGAATTGCTTGACCATGTTTTTTATTTCTTACCCTGATGGTGACACTAATGAGGAAGAAAAGTAATATGGAAATTACAATTATAGAGTTGACCATGATTGTGGAATGAAACCATTCATGGTCTGAATAGATGATTTAGTAATCACATTATTAAATCAGATAAGCCTAGGGCTCCAATGGATTAATGAAGACTGGAAACTATAGTCCATTCCAGGGGTCAACAAACTTTCCCTGTAAAGGGCCAGATAATAAATATTTTAGTCTTTGAGGGCCAAATGATAGCTGTTGAAACTACTCAATTCAGCCTTGGTAGAGCTAAAGCAGCCAAAAGACATGAATGAATGGATGTGGCTGTGTTCCAATCAAACCTGAAGAAACATAGGCAGGGTGCCAGATTTGGCCCACTTGCTCATTTTACATGACTTAAAAACTCATATTACATATGTAACTCATATTACAGTAACTGAAAAGCTTCTTACAGATTCAAATATGGGAGTCAAGAAGGACACACTAATATTTTTTTCAAAATTATATGACCTAGCTATCAAATATTTAGTGAGCACTGAATATGTTGGAGGACAGAGATACAAAAATAAAGACATGGCTTCTCTGCCCAAGATACTCATAAACTAGCATATAAGACAAATACATAATTACTAAGCAGTTTGAGCAGCACTCTAATAGAAGATGTACTAGGTCAAGGATTGGTGTGGAAAGGCTCAGAAGAAGCTTTTCAGAGGCAGATTACTAAAGAATGAGTGAGAGACTATCAAGTGGCCAGTGTCAGGGGAATGACACTGCATTCCCAGTGGCCTCATCCAAGAGCACAGTCAGCTTTGCATGGCTTAGTCTTTTATTGAGAGAAATGAAGGAGGTTATAAACCCTACTAGAAAGTTTCAACTCTCAATTGTGGGTGACATGGCAGAAGAGAAGGCACATAATCAAATCTGCATTTTACAAAGTTAATTTTAAATTGACCCTTTTGGCTCCCTGAGCAGCACCATGGCAGTTGGCAAGCACAAGCGCCTTACGAAAGGTGGCAAAAAGGGAGCAAAGAAGAAAGTGGTCGATCCATTTTCTAAGAAAGATTGGTATGATGTGAAAGCACCAGCAATGTTCAATATAAGAAATATTGGGAAAACACTAGTTACAAGGACTCAAGGAACCAAAATTGCATCTGATGGCCTTAAGGGTCGTGTTTTTGAAGTGAGCCTTGCTGAACTACAAAATGATGAAATTGCATTTAGAAAATTCAAACTAATTACTGAGGATGTGCAGGGCAAAAACTGCCTAACCAACTTCCATGGCATGGATCTTACCTGTGACAAAATGTGCTCCATGGTCAAAAAATGGCAGACCATGATTGAAGCACATGTTGATGTCAAAACTACCGATGGTTATTTGCTTCATCTGTTCTGTGTTGGTTTTACTAAAAAACACAACAATCAGATTTGGAAGACCTCATATGCCCAGCATCAACAGGTCTGCCAAATCCGGAAGAAGATTATGGAAATCATGACCCGAGAGGTGCAGACAAATGACTTGAAAGAAGTGGTCAATAAATTGATTCCAGACAACATTGGTAAAGACATAGAAAAGGCTTACCAATCTATCTATCCTCTCCATGTGTTTGTTAGAAAAGTAAAAATGCTGAAGAAGCCCAAGTTTGAATTGGGAAAACTCATGGAGCTTCACGGTGAAGGTAGTAGTTCTGGAAAAGCAACTGGAGATGAGACAGGTGCTAAAGTTGAACGAGCTGATGGATATGAACCACCAGTCCAAGAATCTGTTTAAAATTCAGCCTTTTAAAAGTGACAAATAAAATATCTTATTTGTTATGGTTTGCTTTAAATAAAAAAATAAAATAAAAAATAAATTTTTAAATTGATTCATCACCTGTTTGTGTATATCCACCATCCATCCATCCTTCTGAGTGTATTTTTGTCAAAGATGGATGGCTGGAATGATGCTTACCAAGAGCAATGAGGACTTTTTGGGGTGGTGAAATTTGGGGTAATTTTTCTTTTCTTCTTTCTTTTCTATATTACTTGAATTTTTAATAATAAGGATGCATCATTTTCAAAAGGAAAAAAATGTCATTACTTGAAAGAAACAGATCCAACAGAAATCTACAGACCAGCCTCATTTATGAATATAATTGAAGGGGGTGGGTTCATAGTGGGATTCATATGAATGGTACCCCAAAATAGAGAAGTTGAATGTGTTCAGGGATGTTCTGTTAAAATTGTAAGTGTACCTGTTAGGTTGAATGTGTCCACATAGGTCTTGTTAGAGAGTTAACTATCACAAGGGCCTCACACACACTTGTTCTTTAAAGTAACATAAGATAATCTCATCTGCTGGCAAAAAATAATAATAAAAAGACATTTGGTAAAATCCAACATCCATTCTTGTTGAACAATAAACACTTTAAAAACTAGAAACTGAAGGAAGCTTTCTAAGCTTGATAAAGAAAAAGACTCGTTGGTAAAATTATCTAGGCACTCTCATCAAATTTAAATCTCATCAAAATCAGAAACATCATAGTGACCATGGTGAGACATTCACTCAGAATCCTTTCTCCCTCTTTTTCCCAACAGAACATTAATTGTGTTCAGTTATCCACTCCTTCTGCATTCAGCCACATGCCTTGGGGTCAGATGACTCCACCCAGGTCTGCAGGCAGGATACAAATCAGTTTTGGCCAAAGAATTCTCTACCCCTCTTCCATCAAGGGGCTTGAGAACAATCTGAGCTAATGAGATGCAAGGAGAGATTCTGGGAAAGGGGAATCCTTGGGTTTTCTGGAGCACTTTGGGAGGCAAGTGCTGTCTCTACTATTGGATAAACATGGGGGATCAGATGCTATAGGCACCCACACTTTGATCATGAGAGAATGAAGCTAACATGGCGGACCACAAAAAAGAGAAAGGGAAAAGAACTCACATCCTTGATGAGATCTCTGAGTTGCTGCATTGGCCAACCCTGAAACCTATCCCACTTTTGAATCTCCATTTATGGGAGTTAGTTAATTTATTTGTTGCTTAAGTTAGTTTGAGCTGCAGTTGCTGTTTCCTGCACCAAAGTCATCCAAATACGTACTCACTTAGAACCATTGTTATTCTTGTATTCATATAGCCTTCTTGAAGTTCTGGGTAAACAAGATCTAAATATAGAAATTAAAGATAAAACTGCTAGAAGGTAGGGCCTAGAGGTCTAGCCCTTTGCAAATTATATATTGTATAATTAAAACAACAACAAAAAGAGCAAGAGCATAGTCTTTCCCATGCTTAGAATAAAAATTCAGTAAGGTGACAAGATAAATTTATAAAAACTAATTTATAAAAACTAATAACAACGCTCTATGTCAAAAATAATCCATTTGAAAAGGTTTTGGTAATGGATGATGGTGATGATAACAACATTGTGAATATAATTAACAGCTCTGAATTGTATATTTGAATGTGGTTAAAAGAGGAAATTTTAGGTTGTATATATGTTAACAGAAGAAATTATTTTAAAAACCATTAGAACTGTATAATACAATGAATCCTAATGTAAACTATGGACTATAGTTAACAATATCATTTCATCAATTGTAACAAAGATACCACATTAATGCAAAGTGCCAGTAATAAGGAAAACATTGTGTGAAGGGCAGTATACAGAAACTCTACTTTCTGCATGATTTTTTTGTAAACCTACAACTTCTCTAATTAAAAATAATAATAAAAGAATCTCTACAGGAATGCTCTATGATATACAAAGGAAATAGGTAAACTAAGTTAGCAGCACAGAAAGAAAAGTAGACAAAATTCTGAGAAATTTCTTCATTGAACATTTTCACACACACACACACACACACAATCAGGAATTGTTAGAATTAATGGGAAACATCCTAGGTATCTAAAGGGAGGAAATATAGTAGTTTAATGAAAATAAGGGAAATGATACCAGATGAATGACTGGGTGGCTTGGAGAAGGATCAAAAAGTATCCCCCAAAAAATAATAATCCATTTGAAAATGTTATGGAAACATATCTCATTCCCAGAGCAAGAAAAATATAGAGTACCGAGTGGGTATCTTAACTAAAATATGAAGAATCTACATATTAAAGCTGTAAAAAAAAATTACTTAACAACATACATGTAAAGTTAAATGCTTGGAAAGATATGCTAAGATCTAACTGAAAAGGCTGACTATAGTAAAGTTAATATTTCTTCTGAAATTAATTTCTAGTTTGAAAAAAATCCCAGTCAAACCCAATGGAATGATTTAGGAAACTACTGCAATATATTTGGCAATAAATAATGAGAACCTAAATGAAGACTGTAGAAGTAGGGACAGAGAAGAGAACAATTACTAGAAATCATATGAGAAAGTAAAGTCACATGATGTGGCAATGACTTTCATGTAGCATTAGAGGGGTGATGAATCAGGTCAACTTGCAGCTTTTTGGGTACTTGGAGGATGATATCACCTCCTATCATTCCTGAAACATGGACTATAGGAAGGAGGGGAAGAGAAGGGGGATATTTGAGGGAAAGCTAAGTGAATTTAGTATTGGATATGTTGAATTTGAGAGGCCTGTAGAGTTTCCAAGTGGAAATGTCTAGTAGTCAAATCTATGAGTCTAAAGCTCCAAAGGATGTCTGGGCTAGAAGTAAGAATTGGGGAGTCATCAGCATAAAGATGATCATTGAAGCCAGGAAATGAATGAATTGCCCAGATAGGGTGAGTAGGGTGAGAAGAAAAGACAGCCAGGACAGAACTCTGAGAAACAGTATGATCTGGGAAGCAAGCAGAGGCAGAAGAGAGGGTGGAAGAATCTGAGAAAGAGTGCCCAGAAGGATTTTGGAGGACTAGGAGAGCATGTTGTCATGGAAACCAAGGGAGAAGAGGGAACTGTCAAAGTTTCAAATTTTAGCTGGCCCTTTATACTTGGCAACTAGGAGATTACTGGCAAATTTTGTCAGAGAAGTTCCACTGGCTTGGTAGGAGAAAACCAACTATAGTAGGTTGAAGAGTTAATGGGAATCATCAAAAGGACAGATATTAACAAGTGTTGTGGAGGATGTGGAGAGATTGGAATGCTCATTCACTGCTGATGGGAATGTAAAATGGTGCAGTTGCTTTGGAAAACAGTCTGGCTATTAAACATAAAGTTTCCATATGATCTTTAATCCCACTGCTAGGTATATTCCCAAAAGAATTGAATGCAGGGACTCAAACAGACACTTGTATACCAATGTTTATAGTGACATTATTCACAATTGCCAAAAGATGGAAGCAACCCAAGTGTCCATCAACCAAGAATGGATAAACAAAATGTGGTATATACACACAATGGGATATTATTTGGCCATATAAAGAAATGAAGTATTTTTTTAAAGGAGTGCGGTCCAGCACTCCTACATGGGCCAGCTCTCTGCTTGGGTCAGCTCGCCACACGGGTCACCTTGCCTTCACCAGGAGGCCCCAGGAATAGAAACCTAGACCTCCTATATGGTAGACGGCAGCCCAATCACTTGAGCCACATCCATTTCCCAAGAAATGAAGTATTGATACATGCTACGACATGGATGAACCTTGAAAATATTATACTACAAGAAAGAAGCCAGTCACAAAGGACCACATATTGCATGATTCTTTTAGGTGAAATGTCCAGAATAGACAAATCTATAGCAACAGAAAGTAGATTAGTAGTTACCTAAGGCTGGGGGAGGGGAATAGCATGGGGGAACATGGGGATATTGTAGGATATCAGCTAAGGGGTCTGGGTTTCTTTTCAGGGTAATGAAAATATTCTAAAAATGGAGTGATTGATGCACAACTCTGTGAAAATGCTAAAAGCAATGGAGTTGTACACTTAATGGATGGATTGTATTATATGTGAATAACATCTCTATAAAACTGTTTTTTTTTAAAAAAAAAAAAAAAAAAAGAGTGATCGGGAGATATGGAAACAGATAGAGCAAACTTGACATTAGCCTTTGAGGGACTTGGTGGTAGAGGGAGAGATAAAAGGTTGAGGTAAACTGTCTTAAGGTAGGAAAGCCTTGAGCGCGTTTACTAACTGCAGAGCCATTAAATAGGGCAAAGTTGAAAATACAGATGAGCTTCTGAAAGTTCTAGAAGAGAGAAAGCATGAAGAAGGCTGGTCTCAAAGGCATATCCCTTGCAGTGCTCTCTTCTGTCCCTTCCTAAGAAAAGCTGTTTATCTTTTGGATGGAACCAATCCTGCTACCTGAGCAGAGACAGTGCCTGAGTCTGTACCCTACCAGTAAAGGAGGAAAATGGTTGCCCTGCTGGGGAGACTGAGGCAGACAGGCTGAGAGAGATGGGTGACTCGGTGAGAAAGTCTATCGGATGCCCAAAAGCATCAGGGCATTGAATCCTTGAGAAAGCCCCCTGGGCAGTATCTTCCCTTTCCTTCCCCCTCACCCTCCTCCAAACCTAGAAATGGAAACAACAAGAAATGAAACAGTGGACCAGGGCTTTGGGGATCAGTTCAGTTCCACAGAACACTGCTGATGGGTGCAAAGTACTAAGATATTCACAGGAGGAACAGCAATTCACAAATCAATGAATAATATCTTATATAGATATTGCTAGTCTCAGGGATAACGAGTCCATTGTGGTCTTTGGCCTTCCTCAGATGGTGTGTGATAGAAATATCAAGTGAACCTGGCTTCCTGATATCAAAATGAAACCAGTTTCATTTTTTCAGGGCTTAAGCAGTCACCTTTACAACAGTTATCTCTAAAGATGTAAAAAGACTTGTACACAGAAAACTTCACAACATTGTTAAGGGAAATCAAAGGAAACCTAAATAAATGAAAGAATATTTCATGTTCATAGATTGGAAGACTAAACATCATTAAGATATCTGTCCTACCCAAATTGATTTACAGATTTAATGCAATCCCAATAAAAATTACAACAGCATTTTTTATTGAATTAGAAAAACCAATTATGAAATTTATTTGGAAGGGCAAGTGGCCCTGATTAGACAAAAACATTGGGGGAAAAAATGAATTGGAGTAATCACACTACCTGACTTTAAAGCATACTGCAAAGCTACAGTGGTCAAAACTGAATGAATTGTATGCTTTGTTAATATGTATCAATAAAATAGATTTAAAAAAAAAAACACAAAAAAAAACTGCATGGTACTGGCACAAGGATAGACATACTGACCAATGAAATGGAATTAAGAGTCCTGATATAGAACCTCGCATACACAGACAACTGATATTCGACAAGGCTACCAAGCCCACTCAACTGGGACAGAATGGCCTCTTCAACAAATGGTGCTGGGAGTTAGCTTCCTGGCAATTCCTCGGGAAGCTAACTAAAGAACTGCCATATGATCCAGCAATCCCACTGTTGGGTATATACCCAGAAGAATTGAAAGCAAAGACACAAACACATACGTGTACACCAATGTTCATAGCGGCATTATTCATTATGCCAAAAGTTGGAAGCAACCCAACTATCCATCAAAAGATGAATGGATAAGCAAAATGTGGTATATACATAAAATAGAATATTGCTCAGCTGTAAAAAGGAATAAAGTATTGACACACATGACAACATGGATGCATCTTGAAGACCTTATGTTGAGTGAAGTAAGTCAGTCACTAAAAGACAAATATTACATGACCTCACTGATAAGACCTAAGTGTATTGAGCAGACTCAAAGAGCTAGAGTCTGGAAGATAGGTTATCAGGAGACAGAAAGGGAGTAGAGTGTGGTGGCCGATGCTCACTATGGGCAAAATCCATGATAAGGTGGAAGGGATGATTTGACAGTGGAGGGGGATGATGGTGGTACAGGGATGTGAGTGGGTTTATGATGCTGGAATGTGAGGGTGAAGAGGGTGGAGGGGTTGGGATGGACTATCCATGGAACTGAGGGGAGGACTAAAGGAACAGGTGAATTCTGGGGATTTGTAGGTCTGTGGTTGAAACTACAATGGTAAAAAAAAAAAAATCTTTGGCAAATATGGCATAGGAGGGAAGTGGATGTGGCTCAACCACTTGGGCACATACCTATCACATGGGAGGTCCTGGGTTTGGTCCCGCTGCCTCCTAAAGAAGACAAACAGATGCTGCCTCCAGCCATAGCAGACCTTGATGTGGCTGCAACAAAGCTAGACACCTCTGCAACAAGCAAAGGCCACAAGCCAGCAGATGCTGCAGCCCATGGGGAGCAGATGTGGCTCAGTCCTTTGGGCACTCACCTCTCATGTGGGAGGTCCTGGGTTCAGTTCCCGGTGCCTCCTGGAGAAGGCAACCAAACAATGAGCAGACAGACAAGAGAACCATCTGGGGGAAGGGAGGATAAATAAAGAAAAATAAAAAAAATATATGGCAGGGGAGGTTCAGTGGTGCAGGGAATCAGTGCTGGGGGGATATGTGGGAAAGGGTGCACCTGGGGCATGTTTCTATGGAATATGAATGTGTATCTCAGTGAGTGGAGACCCACACAATAAACAAGAAAATATTGAACTTCCATCCTGAGGAGTCCTGTTACATTCTCAAATAGAGAAGCAAGAACATCTCGAGTACATAGGCGGTGCCTAATAAAAGGAAACAGACCAGTATGTCAAGCACTCAATATTAATGTATGTAACTATGAACCTTATTTTCCAAAACTTGAAACTCAGTGGTTGTCATATGTTCTCAGGGAAGGGGGAGGGAAAAATGGGTGGAACATAGGGCATTTTAGGGACATTGGAATTGTCCTGCAAGTTCTTGCAATGACAGATACAGGCCATTATACATTTTGTCAGAACCTATAAAAGTGTACAGTGCAAAAGGTAAACCATAATGTAAAACATTGGCCATGGTTAGTAGCAGTGCTTTGATATTTGTTCATCAATTGTAGAAAATGTAACACACTCAAATAGGATGTTACTGGTAGGGGGGATGTGTGATGTGTGGGGAGAGAGGGGTATATAGGAATCCTCTTTATTTTCTATGTGACTTTTCTGTAATCTAAAGCTTTTTGGAAAATAAAGTGAAGAAAATAAGACACTGGGGGAACATACAGAAGAAATTGTCACTGTACATACAAGATAATGGATCTTACAGTGACAACAGACAATGTATAAAATTTTTTTATTCTGTTTCAAAAAATTTTTTTTGTATTTTATTTGTTAATTTTTAAATTATTATTATTTTCTCCTCTTGTTAATTTTATTTGGTTATTTTTTTGGCTTCATTTTTTTAGAAGTTTTGGGTCACAGAAGGGTCACAACTGTGGCAGGGGAGGATCACTGGTGCAGGGTGTCAGTGATGAGGGGATGTGTGGAGAGGGCTGCACGTGGAACATGCCTCTAAGGCATATGAATATGTTCAAGTGGTCATGGGGCATTGTCTCGGTGGGTGGAGACCCCCACAATAACCGAGAGAATATTGAATTCCCATCCTGGGGAGTCCTGCTACATTCTCTTATAGAATGGTAAGAATCCCCTGAGTACATGGGCAGTGCCTAGTGAAGGAAGACAGAACCTTGATATTGATGTTTTTACTCATCAATTTCTTGTGAAATTGAAACTTAGCTGAGTATTATATTATGCCTAAGAGTTAACTACTGAAAGCCTCCTTGTTGCTCAAATGTGGCCTCCCTCTAAGCCAGCCATTCTTAACCTTTTTTGTTCCATGGCCCCCTTTGCCAGTCAGGTGAAATGAATACTACTGTAATTTCTTTATTGCATACATTCATAAGTGAAGGAAATGCAGGATTTCAGTTAGAGGTCAGAGGATATAAAGATAATAAGTTGTTTTTTTTTTCAGTTCAAACTCATGGGCCCCCTGAAATCTTGGTTAAGAACCTCTGCTCTAAGACAAACTCAGCATATAAACGTACTACCTTTCCCCCAGCATGGGACATGACTTCCCAGGATGGGCCTCCCTGGCACCAAGGGATTATTACCAAGCACCAACTAGCAATGCATTTGGAAAAAGACCTTGACCAAAAGGGAGAAATATTAAATACAAATGAATTTTTATGGCTAAGAGATTTCAAAGTGAGTTGGGAAGTAATTCCAGAGGTTACACTTATGCATGTCTCAGCAGGATCTCACTGACTGCTGTAGTAAGCAGTGCCTCAAGCAGGGGTACTCCTGAGTGCTCTAGAGTCATCTAGACACTATAGGTAGGGCAGCCAATCCCAGGAAATCGACACCCTGTTGGAGGGCCTTACCTTGGAATATATGATAACCCATCTTCCTAATGTATCAGAGTTAGAATCATTTATAATTTTTTACACATAATTCTTCTGCTCCATTTATTTGAATCTATAATTAGCACTCTACCCATTAAATATATGTCCCAGAGATTTAAATCTCCCAATTGTGTGAGATTTAAGGCCAGTTGAGCCTTAAATCTCAGCAGAGTCGCAACCAACACCTTCTCTCCAGTTCATTGGACTCACCCAGGACAACTAACAAAAGGATGATGATGGACAACGCCCATTCCAAAAAACTGAGAGTATCTACAACTGCAAGCAAGGCGGTTCCACCCATCTGCCCCATGGGATCTATGTTCTCTCTCAATAGGAAGCAGAGTGGACATCACCATCCCCAAATCCTCAAGATTGAGGAGTGAACAAACATAAGCAGGAAATGCAACTATGGACCAAAGTAGACTTATTATCATTCTAGTAATGGAAGAACTTGTAACATTGAAATAAAGGCAGTGGTCACCAGAGGTTCTGAAGGGAGGGAGAGGGAAGAATTGGTTTAACAGAAGCCATTTTGGGGACATCCGAATTGTTCTGCATAATATTGCAATGATGGAGATGAGCCGTTATACATTTTGTCAAAACCTATGAATCTGTGTGGCGCAAAGTGTAAACCATAATGTAAATTATAGACCATGCTTAGTAGCAATGCTTCAATATGTGTTTATCAATTGCAACAAATGTACCATACTAATGAAAATGTTGTTAATGGGGAAACTGTAGGAGGGGTATATGGTAGGGTATATGAGAATCCATTATATTTTCTATGTAACATTTAAGTAATCTAAAGCTCCTTTAACAATAAAGGGAAAAAATTGTTTTAAAAAAGAAATAAAAGGAAACTCTGAGTGAATGTCATAATAGTATTAATTAGTTCAGTCTTAAAAACAGTACATTCCTACTCTGATAAGTTTGATCATAGTCTCAGCACAAAATATAATTTGCTATGCATAGATTCTCCCTAAGAACAAAATTATATAATTTTGTATATAATTTTATAACAAAATTAGGAAACCATCATATCAATGGTCTCCTAATCTTTAAGACTGTACATCCCATCATTTTAAAATGTTGTGCAACTACAAAAAAAAAACAAAAACAGTTTTCTAACATTTAACTCTAATAATACACATTCAAAGGAAATGGAAATCTTGAATTTCCTACTCTTTTCTGTAATAAGTTGGTATTCAGAGGAAAATGAGATGACACTTACATGGCTGAACTCAAAACCCCATGTCTTTTACCCATTCGGTAGTCAACAAATATACCTTGACTTTATTTCATTATATTTAAGAAGGAAATACGTGACCTAGTTATGGCTTTCAATGTTCTCTAGTTAAGGTGGTTGGATTCTTAAAAATTTTAATAAGGTACTCTGCCTTTACAAATGGCAAAAAGGACCTACCTAACTGCAGGAAAAAAATACTTCAGATCAATGAAATACATTTTTAAAATCACTTTTTTTTTTTTAAGGCAGTAATGGGGATTGAACCCGGGACCTTGTATGTGCGAGGCAGGTATTCAACCAATGAGCTATACTCACTCCACCAAAATCACTTTTAATGAGGTGGAAAGCAGTCAGTTCATAAATAAATAAACTATATCTTGTTCAACAATCTCACTTGCTTAAACTCGCTAGATGAAATAGTGGGTTCATACCAGAAAGTAGTGACAGATATATTTGAAAAGAGGAGAGATTAGCAGTGAAGAAGCAAACCAGGAGGGTGTCAAGGTTGTTTGGATGTGACACATTAAATGCTTGAAGAAGCTGGGAGATCACTGACACCCCTCTAGCACCCTAAGTCCTTTATCTGAGTGTTCCCATAAAGCTTTTCAACATCCCTGTGCATATCATATTTATTATGCCAATTTGAAAGATCAGGAGAATGATGTCACAGAGATAAACAATTGGCTCCAGGTCATCCTATGTGGAAGGCAATTGGAAGAAAAAAGAATGGCAGGGTTTGGTAACCAAATAGACAAGGATGACAAAGACAGCCCCTCAGTTTTGAGGATAAACATCACTGACACAAAGCAAATGGCTGAGGAAAGCCAGATTGTTCCTCATCCCACACTGAATATGAGCCCAACTCCTTGACAGGGTATCAAGGTTCTATAAGATTGATCCCAAGCTCCCTTTCTAGGTAAATCTCCCACCACGCTCTCCATACACTCTGGACACCAGGCAAACCAGCCTTCTTGCAGCTCCCCTCACAGGTCTATCAAGTTCTCATGGGGTGCCCAGTGTGTGCAATGGTCTCCCAGTTGAAATTCTCCCCCCTCTGTATTAGTCATCCAAAGGGGTGCTGATGCAAAGTACCAGAAATCTGTTGGCTTTTATAAAGCATCTTTATTGGGGATAGAAGCTCACAGTCACAAGACCCTAAAGAGTCCAACTCAAGGTTCCATAAGAGGTACGTTCTCACCCAAAGTCAATTGCCTCATGTTGAAGCAAGATGGCGGGCAATGTCTGCAAGGGTTCAGCCTTCCTTCTTCCTCTTAAGGCTCCACAGTCCCAGCTTCTTCCAATCTCAGCTGTAGGCTGGAGGACTTGTTCCTTTCCGAGCTCAGCTACTCTGTTCTCTTCACAAGGTCAGATGTAGACTCTCAGGCTCATCTCTCTTCCTGGAGCCTCTGCCATGTCTAATGAACTGTCTCTATTCCTCTGTGTATCTTCTCTATCTACTTCCATGTGAGAATCTGTTTTATCAGCCCAAGGGGCTGGGACTCAATACTGAGTCACACTCTAATGACGTGGTTGAATAAAAGCCCTAATCTTAACATAATTTAATCAGACATTTCAACAGAATCTAATACAAGCAAAGGGTATCATGCCCAGAGAAACAGACACTCTTACAAGCTTAATCAATATCTCTTTTGGAATTCATAAATAATATCAAACTGCCACACCATCCCTCAATGATCAGTTCAAATACCGTTAGCCATGCAGCCCTCCTTCTCCCTTCTCAGCCATACTTGTTCCTTCCTTGTCTTTGAAATGTCACAGAACCTTGCACTTCTCTTCTGACTCACACCATATTTCATTTCATAATGTGACTCTTTACCTCCATTACTAGATTGCAACCACATTGAAGACAAAGACTATGAGTTATTAATCTTGGCCAGCACCACTCCTCAACCCACGCAGAGCCTAGAACCATTCCCAGCACACAAGAGGCACTAAATGTTTCATAACTGAGTAAGAGAATGAATGACTCTTGTTCAGTGCCCTTACCAAGCTGCTCTTTCTATACTATTTAGTAAAAGTGAATGAGAAATGGGTAAATTTCTTGAACTTGATAACTGTGCTTACTGTGATTACATAAGTGAATTTATACATGGAAGTATAAAGTGGTAAAGGAGCACAGTGTGTGCAATATACTCTCACATGTTCAGAAAACAGATAGATGAGAAAATGATGATGATGAAGATAGATAGATAATAGATGATAGATGATAGATAGATAGATGATATAGATGAAGAAGAAAGCAAGAGAAAGTAAAAAGGGAGAGAAAGAGGAAGGAAGGGAGGGAGAGAGGGTCAAAATGTTAAAAGTTGGTAATTCTGGATATCTGAGTAGGGGACATATTGGTGTTTCCCATAGTATTTTTGCAGCTTTCCTGTAAGTTTGAAATTATTACAAAATAAAATGTTTTTTAAATGAATGAGAAAATATTGTTTGAAAAAATTACAAAGTGAGATTATACAATTTCCAAGATTTAGGTATACAGCCATGTTTAAATTGGAAAGCTCTTCTATATGTTTCAACTTTCCTAGTTACAAGTTTAAGAATTTTGCATTTGCATTTGAGGGAGACAGTACTGGTAAGTAGCAGGGAGTTTGATTCATATCCCAGGTTCATCATTTGCAAAGTGTGAGACCATGTTGGGATGTAAACTCCCTGAGTCTCCAGTTCATTGGACTCACCCAGGACAACTAACAAGGAGGTGAGGATGGACAATCACCATACCAAGGAATGAGAGAGTCTACAACTGCAAGCAAGAGAGTCCCATACGGTGGAGTGGGCAGCACTATCCCAGAATCCTCAGGATTGGGGAATAAAATATGGGCTGGAGAGCACTGACTGGTATTCTACTATAGACTTATTCTGATGCTAGCATTAGAAGAAATTATATCATTAATATGTAGACAGTGGTCACTGGAGGTACTGAAGGCAGGGAGAGGGAAAAAGAGGTGCAATACGGGGGTACTTTCTGGACTTAGAGTTGTCTTGAATGACATTGCAGTGACAGATACAGGCCATTATATATCCTACCATAACCTACAGAACTGAGTGGGAGAGAGTATAAACTACAGTGTAAACTATAATCCAAACTTAGTGGCAATGCTTCAAAAAGTGTTCATCAATTGCAATGAATATAACACACTAATGAAAGAAGTTGTTAATGTGGGGGAAAATGGGAGGTCTGGGGAGTGGGGCATATGGGAATCCCTTATTTTTTTTTTAACATTTTATGTAATCTAAATATCTTTTAGAAAAATTAAAAAATATATTTTAAAAATATACTAGGGGCTCTATTGGAAAAAGTGAACAAAATGCAAGAACAGATATGTAATCTAAGCAGAGAGGTGGAATTCTAAGAAAGAATCAAAGGGAAGGCTAGAAATCAAAAGAACTGTAAAAGAAATGAAGAATGCCATAGAAGGGCTCATAATTAGATTGGACACAGCCAAGGAAAGAATCAGTGAGCTTGAAGATATGTCAATAGAAATATCCAAAACAGAAAAGTAAAGAGAATAAGGATTTTTTTTTTAATGGAACAAAAAAGCCAAGAATTGTGGGACAATTTCAGAAGGTATAACATACTACGTAATGGGAAAACCAAAGGACAACCCAAGTGTCTATCAGAGATGAATGGATTTTTTAAAATGTGGTATATACACACAATGCAATATTATTCTGCCATAAAAAAAAAGGGTATGAAGTTCTGAACCTTGATGACATAATGTTGAATCAAATATACCAGAACCAAAAGGATAGGTATTGTATGATTTCACTTATATGAATAAATAGAATATGTAAATTTATACAGACAGAAATTAGGAAAACATCCTCAACTTGGTAAAGAGCATCTACCAAAAACTGTAGCCAATGTCATGTTTAATGGTGAAAAATTAGATACTTTCCTCCTTGGATGGAGAACAAGGTAAGGATGTCCCTTCTTACCACTTTTGTAATGAAATGGAGTTTTCCTCTATTCCCAGTTTGTTGAGAGTTTTTTCTTTTTATCATGAATGGTGCTAAATTTTATCAAAGGCTTTTTGTGCATCTATTGATGTGATCATATGTTTTCCTTCTTCAGCCTGTTGATGTGATGGATTTCATTAACTGATCTTCGATGGTTAAGTTCATGTGTCAACTTGACTAGGTTATGGTGTCCAGTTGTTTGGTCCAGGGTCAAGAAAGCACTGACCTAATTGTTACTGTGAGGATATTTCCTGGATTTAAATCATCAGTAAGTTGATTGCATCTATGGTTGAGTATATCTAGACTCAATTAAGGAGATTGCATTCAACAATGAAAGAAGTCTCATCCAATGAGACTTAAAATGAGATGTGATGATTTCAGCAGTCAGAATTTCCATCTCAACTTCAGTCACTTAGCTCTCCTGGGGAATTCATTGAAAACCTTCATCGGAGTTCCCAGCTTGCCGCCTGCTCTACGGAATTCAGACTTGCCACAGTCGCATGAGCCAATTCCTACAACAAATCCCATCAGCCACTTTGGAAACAGTTTGGCAGCTTCTTTCAAAGCTAAATATAGTTTTACCATACACTCCAGCATTTGCTCTCTTAGGTTATTTATCAAATGAGTTGAAAACTTATGTCCGGACGGGAATCTCTTCTCCAGAAAAATAGCTAGAGGACAGGCTGAAACAGCCCAGAAAAAGATCTTCTAGGGTTTAGGACAGCAGGCGAAGGCTGCACACCACCCAGAGGAGAGAGGGCAAAAGAGGGAAATCCCGAAGATGACAGAACCATGAGTTGGAAATAGCAGTGGCTGCTGCTGCCGGCACCCTCCCCCACACTCTTTAGAATTCTTGGGCCTCTGGGCCTGCAATACAGACAAAGGGGGCTCCAGGGATCTACCACTCCTGGAAAGGGGAGAGAGAGGGACACAGCCTAAGACTGACTCAAATTCTGACCAACAACTGAAAGAGAAAAACTGCCAGCCAAGAATTCTTTATCCAGCAAAACTGTCCTTCAAATATGAAGGTGAGTATAAAGTATTCACAAACAAACAGAAACTAAGAAAGTTTGCAAAAGAGAATCCATCTTTGCAGGAAATATTAAAGGAAGACTTAGAACTTTAAAGAAAAAGACAGGAGAGAGAGGATTGGAGGAGACTATAGAAGAAAGAAGAGCAGAAAGTATAACCAAAAGAGTAAAAAGAGAGACAAAAACAAGATGACATATGAAAACCAAAGAATAAAATGGAGGAAATAAGTAGTGCATTTTCAGTAATATCATTGAATGTGAATGGATTAAATTCCCCAATCAAAAGATACAGGCTGACAGAATGGATAAAAAACCATGAGCCATCCATATGCTGCTTATAAGAAACTCACCTCAGACACAGGGATACAAACCCGCTGAAAGTAAAAGGTTGGAAAAAGATACTCCATTCAAATAGTAAACAGAAAAGAGCAAGGGTAGCTATGCTAATATCAGACAAAACAGACTTTAAATGCAAAAAAGTGATAAGAGATATGGAAGGCCATTATATATTAATAAAAGAGATGGTCCACCAGGAAGATATAACAGTCATAAATATCTATGCACCTAATCAGGGTGCCCCAAAATATATGAGACAAACTCTGTCAAAACTGAAGGGAGAAATAGACATTTCTACAATAATCGTTGGAGACTTCAAAGGCCCACTCACATCATTAGATAGAACAACTAAACAGAAGATCAACAAGGAAACAGAGAACTTGAACAATATGATAAACAAGTTAGACCTAACAGACATATACAGAACACTGCATCCAAACTCAGTGGGTTATACATTCTTCTCAAGTGCCCATGGATCTTTCTCCAGGATAGACCACATGTTAGGTCACAATTCAGCTCTCAATAAATATAAAAATATTGAAATTATTCAAAGCACCTTCTCAGATCATAATGGAATGAAACTAGAAATCAATAACAGACAGGAAAAAAGTAAATTTGCAAATGTGTGGAGACTGAACAATACACTCCTAATAATCGGTGGGTCAAAGAAGAAATTGCAAGTGAAATCAGTAAATATATTGAGACAAATGAAAATGAGAACACAACGTATCAAAACTTATGGGATACAGCGAAGGCAGTCTTGAGAGGGAAATTTATAGCCCTAAATGCCTATATAAAAAACAAGAAAGAGGGAAACGGATGTGGCTCAAGAGGTTCAGCGTCCGTCTACCATATGGAGAGACCAGGGTTCGATCCCCGGTACCTCCCGGTAAAAAAAAAAAAAAAAAAACAAGAAAGAGCTAAACTCAAAGATTTAACTGAACAACTAGAGAAACTAGAAAAAGAACAGCAAACCAATCCCAAAGCAAGCAGAAGGAAAGAAAAAATAAAGATTAGAGCAGAAATGAATGAAAATGAGAACAGAAAAACAATAGAGAAAATCAACAAAACCAAAAGCTGGTTCTTTGACAAGATCAATAAAATTGACAAACCCCTAGCTAGATTAACAAAGAAAAAAAGAGAGAAGATGCAAATAAATACAATCAGAAATGAAAGGGGGGAAATTACAAATGATCTCACAGAAATAAAAAGAATCATAAGAGGATATTATGAGAAACTATATGCCAACAAACGAGACAACCTAGATGAAATGGACAGATTTCTAGAAATGCACAACCAACCTACACTGGCACTACAAGAAATACAAGAACCTAACAAACCAACCACAATTAAAGAGATTGAATCCATCATTAAAAATCTCCCAGCAAAGAAAAATCCAGGACCAGATGGCTTCACAGGTGAATTCTACCAAGCATTTCGAAAAGAATTAACACCAATCCTGTTTAAACTCTTCCAAAAAAAAAAATTGAAGAGGAGGGAAAATTACCCAACATATTTTATGAAGCCATCATCACCCTAATACCAAAGCCAGACAAAGATTCCACAAGAAAAGAAAATTACAGACCAATCTAATGAACATAGGTGCAAAAATTCTCAACAAAATACTTGCAAACTGAATCCAACAGCATATCAAAAGACTTATACATCACGACCAAGTGGGATTTATTCCTGGTATGCAAGGCTGGTTCAACATAAGAAAATAAATCAATGTAATACACCACATTAACAAATTTAAGGGAAAAAAAACACATGATCATCTTAATAGATGCAGAAAAGGCATTCGACAAAATCCAACATCCTTTTTTTGATAAAAATACTTTAAAAGATAGGAATAAAAGGAAAATTCCTCAATATGATAAAAGGCATATATGAAAAAACCACAGCCAACATCATACTCAATGGGGAAAGGTTAAAAGTTTCCCCCTAAGATCAGGAACAAGACAAGGATGCCCACTGTCACCATTGTTATTCAACATTGTACTAGAAGTTCTAGCTAAGGCAATTAGACAAGACAAAAAATTAAAGGCACCCAAATAAGAAAAGAGGAAGTAAAACTTTCACTGTTTGCGGATGACATGATCCTGTGCTTAGAAAATCCTGAAGTATCCATAACAAAGCTACATGAACTAATAAATGAGTTCAGCAAAGTGGCAGGATACAAGATCAACATGCAAAAATCAGTAATGTTTTTGTACACTAGTACTGAACAACCTGAGGAGGAAATCAGGGGGAAAATTCCATTTTCAATTGCATCAAAAAGACTCAAATACCTAGGAGTTAATTCAACCAAAGAAGTACAGGACCTATATCCAGAAAACTACAAAACAATGCTAAAAGAAATTTTAAAAGACCTAAACAAATGGAAAGACATTCCGTGTTCATGGTTTGGAAAAGTAAATATCATGAAGTTGTCAATCTTGCCTAAACTGATTTATAGATTCAATGCAATACCAATCAAAATCCCAACAGCTTACTTTACAGAATTAGAGAAGGCAATTACCAAATTCATCTGGAAGGGTAAGTGCACCTGAATAGCCAAAAGCACTCTACAAAAGAAGAGCAATGTGGGAAGAATTTCACTGCCTGACCTTGAAACATATTACAAAGCTACAGTGGTCAAAACAGCATGGTACTTGCATAAAGATAGACACATCGATCAGTGGAATAGAAATGAGAATCCAGAAATAAACCCTCACCTATATAGCCAACTGGTTTTTGACAAACCTACCAAGCCCACGCTAACGGGAAAAAAAAACAGTCTCTTCAACAAATGGTGTTGGGAGAACTGGATATCTATAACCAAAAGAATGAAAGAGGACTCCTATCTCACCCCCTATACAAGAATCAACTCAAAATGGATCAAAGATCTAAATATAAAATCCAGGATTATAAAACTCCTAGAAGAAAATGTAGGGAAACATCTTCAAGACCTTGTAGTAGGTGGTGGTTTCTTGGACCTCACACCCAAAGCACGTGCAACAAAAGAAAAAAATAGATAAATGGGACCTCCTCAAAATTAAACACTTTTGCACCTCACAGGACTTGGTCAGAAGGGTGAAAAGGCAGCCAACTCAATGGGAAAAAATATTTGGAAATCACATATCTGATAAGGGTTTAATATCCAGGATATATAAAGAGATGTTACAACTCAACAGTAAAAAGACAAACGACCCAATTAAAAAATGGGCCAAAGAATTGAATAGACATTTCTCCAAAGAAGAAATACAAATGGCAAAAAACACATGAAGAAATGCTCAACATCACTCATGATTAGAGAAAGGCAAATCAAAACTACAATGAGATATCATTTCACACCTATCAGAATGGCCACTATTAAAAAGACAGAGAACTACAAGTGTTGGAGAGGATGTAGAGAGATAGGAACACTTCTTCACTGTTGGTGGGAATGCAAAATGGACAGCCACTGTGGAGGACTGTTTGGCAGTTCCTAAAGAAGTTGAATATAGACTTACCACATGACCCTGCAATAGCACTACTGGGTATATACCCAGAAGAACTGAGAGCAGTGACACGAACAGACATCTGCACACCGATGTTCACAGCTACATTATTCACCATTGCCAAAAGTTGGAAACAACCCAGGTGTCCATCAACAGATGAATGGATAAACAAATTGTGGTCTATTCACATGATGGAATATTATGCAACTGTAAGAAGAAATGAAGTCGTAAAGCATATGGCAACATGGATGAACCTGGAGGACATTATGTTGAATGAAGCAAGCCAGACACAAAAAGACAAATACTGTACGAATGCATTACTATGTACCAAATATATTGTGTAACATATTGTTTGATTAAAAAAAAAATTATATGTATCCATTACATTTAATTGAGAAATGTGTATATTTATTCATCTGTGTTTACTTTTTAGTTTTTAATTGTTTATATTTTCAATTATTAAATGTACAAAATAAAGGTAAAAAAGAAAAAAAGAAAACTTATGTTGGCACAAAAACTTGCATATGAATGTTTTTAGCAGCTTTATTCATAATTGCTAAAAATTACAAGCAACCAAGATGCCCCTCAATAGGTGAATGGATAAACAAATTGTGCAAAAAAAAATCCATGCAAACTCCTTGTTGGCATATTGGCCCCATGAATTGAAGCTCATTCTTCCTCTAACACAGTGTTTTAGTTTCCTTGGCTGTTGAAGCAAATACCATGCAGTGGGCTGGATTAAACAATGCCCTGTGCCTTGAAGGAGTTTTAGCAGCCTCTCTGTCCTTTACCCATTAGAGTAGCACCGAATCTAGGTGTGGCAACCAAAAATATCTCCACACATTGCCGAATGTCCTCTGCAGCATAAAATCCTTAGCCAACGGAGAACCGCTGCCCTAACCTACTTTCACAAAAGTGTATGTTTAGATAATGTCATTTCATTTGCAAACCTTTTAAATTCCTCATTTGTCTACACCAGGGTTTAGTTTTTGACCTAAATTTGTTGGCTGCAGACTATTTTCTTGTTTGGCTGAAATTTTCTCATAATAGCAGTGCAATTCCTGTGAGATGTTCTCTGGCATGACCATTTTTAGAGAAAGGCCAAGGTTAATCTGGCAGTCAGTTGTGAACTGCCCTTTTGTCCATAGAATAGACAGCCTTGGAGCAGAGGTGAAACATGCAATTAAAACAATCCAGTAAAATCTTAAACTCCACACGTTATACTTTGCCTGAGGATAAATTAGGGCTGTACTTGAGTACCTGTGGATTCCTGTATAGGGCCTCTCAAGGATGTCTGACTTCACTAAAAGCTCAATTTCCCCCAAACAAACTAACCAAACCTGGATTTGTGCTTTCCCCAACAAAGCCTTCATTTTCTGAACCTTGTCCAAGTCACTTGGGAAATTTCTAATTGTTACTAAAATGTTCTGAAAATTAGAAAATGACTGTGTGCATTACTTGAGTGAATTAAAAATACGCTGAAAAATTTGCTGCCAGATAATGTCATTATTTCTATATATCAAATCACTTTTCCATGTACAACGTCATGTCCCAAGTATGAAATTAATCCACATATCCTCTTATCTTACATTATTTTCACAGTACTAACTGGGTTGCAGCTCCTAGTGCTTAAAAGTGTTTCTCATTTTATATAATTGACAGATAACATATAGAATTAAATTTGCTATTGTCAGTAACCCTTCGTAACCAGCCACATCTTCTACTCCATTAAAAAATTTATTTTATTAGAGAAGTTGTAGGTTTACAGAAACAGAATTTCCATATATTCCCTACACACACACACACACACACATACACACACACAGAGTTTTCCCTATTATTAACACTATTAGTGTGGTACCTTTGTTACAACTGACGAAAGAATATTATAATTGTACCATTAACTCTAGTCCATCATTTACAATAGAATTCTCTCCTTGTGTTGTGCACTCCTATGATTTTATTTTTATTCTGCTGACATATATGCAATCTAAAATGTCCCCTTTTCACCACATTCACATATATAACTCAGTGGTATTAATTTTGTTCCCAATACTCTACCACCATCGCCACTCTGATTGCTAGAGAAAGCAATAGCTCTGCTTTGGACCTAAGTCAAAACTTGGTTTACCCAGATTATTTTGGTTGGTAATCAGAAACATAAGAAGAAAAGACCAAAAGCAAAAAAAAAATAAACATAAAAAGTAGCACAGGTAAGTCCTTCTGCCCCTATACTCAGAAAGTGTACGTAGGCCCTGGAGTCAGCTGGAAAGGGGACATGTGAGCCTGCTACTGCCTCAGCTACTCATTTTGCCTCTAGGGGGGTGATTCTAATGTACCATTTTTATACAAGGCCCTAAAAACACACATAACCACTTCAACTTGCTCTCAGCCTGAGAAATGGTGATTTGTTTCATCCCCGGATGAAAAATTGCTCATGTTGGGTTCGCTGAAAAATATTATGTCAGTCCCCAAAATAGCCAACCCCCTAAGAAATCTTCAAAACAATATTAACTATTTATATAGCTATATTCTCTGAGCTGGGAACTTATCAAGGTGTAAGCAATGATTTCTCTGTTGCTCTCTTGTTTCGGAAAGTTCAATGTCAATGTTTGCCTCCTTAAAAGAGGCCCATCAGTGGAGTGGAGGTGGTTCAAGCAGTTGAGTGCCTGCCTCCCACACAGGAAGTCCTGGGTTCAGTTCCTGGTGCCTCCTAAACAAGACAAACAAACAACGAACAAACATTGAGCAAAAACAATGGGCAGACAACAAGCAAAAACAACTAGCAGACAACAGGCTGACAATGAACAAAAAC
Source organism: Tolypeutes matacus (assembly GCA_026826555.1). Classification (NCBI taxonomy): domain Eukaryota; kingdom Metazoa; phylum Chordata; class Mammalia; order Cingulata; family Chlamyphoridae; genus Tolypeutes; species Tolypeutes matacus. The sequence goes on along the minus strand of JAKSZT010054281.1, from coordinate 1,492,116 downwards.
AAATGAGCAAGGAGTGGATGTGGCTCAAGCAGTTGAGCTCCGCCTCCCACATGGGAGGTCCCGGGTTCAGTTCCCGGTGCCTCCTAAAGAAAAAACAAACACACAACGAGCAGACAATGAACAAAAACAACGAGCAAACAGAGAGAGAGCCATGGGGGGGGGGGGCGGCGATAAAGGTCCATCAGGCTTCTTGCCTAAGCACATAAACATGCTCATACTTCTCTGTCGGACTGCCCTAATGCTGTTTCTTCTGACTTCTCCTTCTTGAGTCTATGAAAAAGAGAAATATCCTCTACATAAACTATGTTTTTCTATTTTCTCTAATAACAGCCAGATCAGTAGGTAAAATCCATGCCCCCTTTCTTTTTCTCCTCTTCTTGCTACCCCATCTCTTTACCCCCTTTTTATTTTTGCCATCTTTTTAAATTTCCTTAATTCAACTTTACTTCAACTCATTTCTGTCAGCCCATAGACCAAGGAGCACAAAGCTAAGGGCAGTGGATGAGATACACAAATCCACAGAATCCACAGTCAAATGGAAAACATACAAGCATTTTCCACTTTAAAAAAGATGTTTGTGTGGGATGTGGTGGGAGGTGTGGGAGGTGGGCAACATGGGAATCCCAGTGGGTTCCGTGTAATATTTTGGGTAATCTAAGCACCTCTTAAAATATATGTATATATATATAAATAACATTTTTGTAAGCAAATACACATATATGCATATATATTTATATATCATTTTGCAAATGTTTGTATATATTGTGAGAATTTTGATTTTTACCCACAATAAAAATAAATTTAAAAATTCAAAAAAAAAAAAAAAAAAAAAAGATGCCCACAAACGGACACAGAGAGTTGTTCAGCAAATGGACACAAAAACAGCAAAAACGGGGTGGGGAAGGGGAGGTTAAAAATGGATAAAAGTAAAACAAATAAATAAATCTTTAAAAAATAAAACATGCCCACAAATGGAATGAGGGTTAGCATAAAATTTGCCACCGTTTAAGGATGTTCAGAAACATTGGGTATTCTGTAAATTTGACTTGACATAAAATGAGTGCAGTGATGTAGACTTGCTTTTCAGACTTGAGCTAGAAGATTGCTCCAGCCTGAAGGTAACAAGGAAATTTGCAAGACTCAAATTAGCATTAAAAAAAAAAAAAAAAGTCAAAATATACTAAACGGTTTTCTGAGAGAAAAAAATAGTTTTATTAATAGTGTGTTCATACTTGTCACATTTTAGGTGTTAAATGTGTCTTGAATGAATGCATGGGTAAATGAAAAGCAAATGAAATAGATTTTTCCCCTTAAAATAAATATCTATTTATCTTAAGTTCTTTCCTTCTATTCTTATTAATCATTCCAATTTAGGCAGATCAGAAAATGAATACAATACATCAATTCTAAGTCCCCGTTCTCAAACTAGTCACAGATAATAAGCACTATGTCCCAGTTCTCAAACTAGACACAGATAATGAGATGTGGAAATGCCCTTGCTTCGCTTTGAGGAAAGAGGCACTGAGAACTTTCCTTGGATATTTTGTTTCTTTTTAATGGTTAGATCTAAACATGCCTTTGTGAGTATATCTCCTGTGAAAACAAACAATCAAGCATGTAGTTAGAATTCTATTACAAAGAGCAACTATTTATCAAGTAGTTATCATGTGCCAGGCACAGAGCTAAGAATTTCACAGGTACAATCTCATTTCACCCTCAGAAATAGTTGCCTCCATTTGACACAAGGAGCAACAGATCCTTGAAAAGGTTGATTTACTCAAGGTCACCCAGCTAAGAAGAGGCTGAGCCCTATTCCCTTGGATTCTAGGATCTGGTTTCTTAACCACTTCTCTATACAGTACATTTTATTCAAGGACAGAGTTGTTTTTTTTTTTTTTTATTAACTTTATTGACACATATTCACAAAGCATATAATCCATCCAAAGTATACAACTAATGGTGTTTGGTTTATCATGTAGATGTGTATTCATCACTTCATTCAATAATAGAACATTTTCATTACTCCAATAATAAAAAATAACAAACAAACAAACTCTACCCCTTAATAATCAGCTCTCAATCTCTCTATTTTTCCTCTGCCATGCATAGCTGCAATTCTAATTTATTTACATTTATATTTTGTATAGATCGAGTCAAACAATATGTAGTATCTTTTGTCTAGTCTCTTTCACTTGGTATATTTGCTTTTTTTAGTGGAAGATTATTAGTATATTACTACTACACTACTGTCCATAGTTTGCTTTGGTTGCATTTTTGCCTGATGTTAACATTTCGAGGACGGAGATTTTTTTCACCTACGTCCTTAACCTTAAAATGAGTGCATCGCTGCCCAGTGGAAACAGATTATTCTACAGGGATTATTTACTCACTCAACTAATCAAATACAATCAGTTGGCTTTGACTCAAAATTTAAAACATACACCAGCATCAAACACTCTGACTTCTCATGTAGCCTCTTAATTCACGAGTGAACTAAAACAAATGTGCGAGTCGTTGAAGAGGTAATGACAAAGCAAAACGACCCGAAGACAGTATTTCATAAAGACACAGGCCTGATTTTGCCAGCAATTTCACTTCCCTAATTTTCATCTAAGCTCAGCATCCTCCCTCACAGCAGGAACAGAAAAGACAATCCTCTTTTCATCCAAGCATTAGCTGTTTCACTGGCTGGCATTTTATCAAAGATTGTGATTGTCCTGACTAATGTTTTATCACTCCCTTTAAACCAGCTATCACTGGGTTTAAAAGATAAAGGAAAGAGTAACACAGCTTATAAAATAATCAAAATCCCACTATTTTAGCAGGATCTCTGCTACCTAAATGACAGGCACTGATATGCTTGTTACCAGTGTCTATTTTATTCTGCTTCTGTACCAAAGCACCACAGACAATTGGCCTAAACAACAGAAATTATTACCTCACAGTTCTGGAGGTTAGAAGGCTAAAATTAGGGGCGTGGATGTAGCTCAGCAGTTGAGCACCCCCGTTACCTCTTAAAATTTTTTTTTTCTTAAAATTAAAATGCTGGCAGGGCCATGTTTCTTCTTAAAGGGGAAGAAAATCCATTCCATGCTTCTCTACCAGTTTCTGGTGGGTGACCAGCAATCCATGTTGTTATTTTCCAATCTCTGACTCTGTCAAATAGCTGTTTCTCTCTCTCTCTCTCTCTCTCTCTCTCTCTCTCTCTCTCTGTGTGTGTGTGTGTGTGTGTGTGTGTGTCTCTCTCTTACTGACTACATCCAAATTTCCTGTGCTTATAAGGACACCAGTCATATTGGATTAAGGGCCTACCCTAACTCAGTTTGACCTCATCTTGACAAGGAACATCTTCAAAGGCCCTGTTTCCAAATAGGGTCAATTCACAAGGTCAGGGGTTAGGGCTTAAACATATCTTTTGGAGAGTACAACTCAATCTATAACAATGCTTTTTATGATATCCTATAAGAAATGATTCACTACTGTGATAAGATGGAACTACTTGGGCATTTTTGTTTTTGCTTTGTTTTCCCCCCTGTTTTGAATTGTATTTGAAGGGATCATTGTGCAGGAGGAAATGCTGTATATTCAGACAAAGAGAAGGTGACCACAAAGATTTATGATGATGAGGGAAACACACAGTAAAGGAAAACTATAGCTTCCAAAACAAAGAGAATTTGATGCATATCATAGTACACCTGCCTGAAGATACCAGATGACTTTGCCCTAATTAATGAACAATGGTTATCTAATTTCAAATGTCCTCTGGAACATGTTTTTCAGGAAAGAAAGCAGCCCTGTGACTGGACAATAGGCAATTGTCAAAGTGCTAGAGATGTTTTTTTTTCCTAGACTACCGAGATGGGATGCATCCAGTGTGACACCACAGATTTGTTCCAGATGTGAAACAATGAAGCTTTTATCAGGACCAAATACACAGGGACCACTAAACAGAACTCAGAAAAAGGGAAAGTTGGGTGAGAGGTGGGGAAGGATTTTTTTAAAAATCCATCTTCCAGCCTAAAGAATCAAATTTCAAATTTTCAAACAATTGGTTGGGAGAAAAGGAGACCAAAGTGAAAAAAAAAAAAAGGAAAATGCTTTATAATTTTGTGTTTCTGAAGTGAAATTCTATTAATTAATAATTAATTAATATCTAAATTAGTCAAATTAATATTAAGTCTACAGTATAATTAGAAATAAACTAATACGTTTAGTAGACTAAGATAATTGCATAGAACTTATTTGACAATAGCATAATTAAGAAATGTATTTTTATCGATGCAGTGGTCTGAGGCATTTAAGCATTACTGATATCACCTTGTCCCTTATGTAGTTCTGAATCCTCTCTGGAATTTTGGTTCTTCAATAGTTTTGCTGAGCAGAACTTTTTTTCATATTGCAAAGACGATCTTCAGCTAACCATCCAAATGACTGCAGATACTGATGTCTGCATTAATGAAGTTTTACCACTGCTTTAGTTTCCTTGGGCTACTCAAGCAAATACCATGCACTGGGCTGGTTAAACAAGTCCAAATCAAGGTGTCATCAGGGTCATGCTTTCTTCCTGAAAACTGGTGTTCTGGGCTGGCTGCCGATGATCCTTGGTCCTGGGCTCCTCTGTCACATGGCAATGCACATGGCGGCCTCTCCTGGCTCTCTCTTCTCCTCCGGGTTCTGTTGACCTTCAGCTCCTTGTTTCCCATGGCTTTCTCTCTAACTGTCTGAATCTCATTCCTCTTATAAAGGACTCCAGTAAGAAGATTAAGACCCACCCTGATTGAGGTGGACCACAACCTTGAGTAAAGTAACCTCATCCAAAGAGCCTACCTACCAATGGGTTCACACCCACAGGCGTGGATTAACTTTGAGAACGTGTTTTTCTGGGGTACATACAGCTCCAAACCACCATAATCACCAAAGTTAAATATATATAGATTTCTTCAGCTTAGTTCTGCTCCCAGCTTTCTGGGGACACACATGTTTATAATTCATATATTTGAAATGATGTCACTCATGGAAATACTGCAAATCCAATAATTTTCCCTTCAGTTTTAAGCTAGTATGTGTTGAAAGAGTTCTCTTGTTTTTGTTTGCTTGAGTCACAAAATATGGTGAAAGGTTTTTGTACTGAAATCTAAAAGCTTCCTATACCTCCCTTTTTAAGTTGTGATGAAGATTTAGACATTTTTCTGTGAATTTCTGTGGGCCTCAGAGAAGAAAAGCATTATTGTCAGAATTTTCAATTCTCTCTCTCTCTTTTTTTAAATAAAAATTGATGTAACCAGACCTCTGTGTTTTATTCTAATTCTAAATCCATGTAGTTCACGTGATTCAATACATTGTTCACCTGTATCTCTAGGACCACAGCTATTAAATTAAGATACAAAGCAGAGCTTTTAGGCTAATCTGCGTCTCACTTGAACAAAGCAATTAAGACATCTCCTTCAGGAAGGTGCAGAGAAAGGAGCTCGTATCCTTTCTCAGTGATCTCACTTCCTTCAGTACTTAACCTCCATCTTAGCACTTACTACTCTGCCATCTACTTGTTCTTTACTTCCCTGCCTCCCATTAGACTCTAAACTTCCTGAGTCACGTCCTATCGGAGCCTGGCACCTTTTATGCCTTCAGGAGGTATCTGTTGAACGAAAGCACACAGATTCCAGTGACTGATATTTTTATGCTAGAACTTGGGGTGCACACTTCTTGAAAGTGGGAAGAAAAAAACAAAAACAAAAAAACAGAAAACAGTAAAACTGTCAGAAGGGAGAAAGAGACCAGAAGCCAGACAGTTCTTTTGAGTTCTACTAGAAAGTCCTCATGATTATGGAATATATTTCTTTTATGCCCTAACTTTCAAAATGCTCTACTACCATATTTATGATGCTTCTGCTACATGTGCTAAAAGAGAGGTGCAAACCAGAATTCTGGGCATCTCCTGCGTGCACAGCTTTACTTTCTACACTCTCTCATTTAAAGAGGAATCTTTAAGTAGAATTTTCTGTTGGAGCCATTTGGTATCAAATATGAGAGGAAATTTTTCTTCCCAAATATAAGAGGGAAAACAAAGTCTGCCTGATTTCAATGGTATACCCCAGTGGCAATGAGTGTGCTGTCAGTTTTCACAAAGCCTCTTTGTACCAGGATCTCAGCTGACACAATCAATGCAATCACAGCAGAATCCGTGATATTCTGTTGCTGGCTGTGAAATCCTACAACACACTGCCCCTGAATCCTGCATTCTTTTTTTTTTTTTTTTTTTAAATAATAACCGGTTTGTATTCTGTGTACTTTCAAATAGTGTTGTAGCTTAAGTGTTGTTAAAGATTCATGCTAGACGATGAACAGAAATTCCAGTATGTTTTACTTTTGAACAGGTTTGCCAAGTTCCCTGATTATTTATGTAACCACTAGTAACTTACATACCATGTAATTAATGACAAAAAGTCACTGTTGCAAAAGATATATCCTGTCAGATATAAAGTTTCTGTCAAGATCAAGGAGAAGTGCTTGATGGTCATGAAATTCCCACGTGGGGCACACAAACTGTTTGCAGTCACACATCTTTTCAAGTTTGAAGACACACCGAAAAGAACATTTCTATGCATTCATTCTTCCATCCTATCATTCATTAGGAAACTTCTATGTGTGCCATCTTGTGCTTAAGCCTGGGAGGGGTAGAAAAGTAGATTCAAAGTGGAAAATCACCTCGTCTCTGAAAAAAAGAGCTATTAAGAGCCTTATATTAGGATCATAATATTAAAACAACATTAACATCCTGAAGATTATAATTATATGTAATTCCCTAGGAGAACGCCCTTCATCTGAAGAGCTCTAGCTCTAGCTCAGAGATACAGCAGGCTCACTTCCAGGCCACTGCAATAAAGCAAGCCACATGAATCTGTTAGTTTCCCAGTGCATATAAAAGTTATGTTTACACTATACTGTGGTCTGATAACTGTGCAAAAGCATTATGTCTAAAATAACAATGCACATACCTTGATTGAAATGTGACACAGAGACACGAAGTGAGCACATGCTGTTGGAAAAATGGCCCCAATAGATTTGCTCAACGTAGGATTGCCACAAACTTTCAATGTGTAAAAGATGTAATGTCAGTGAACCACAATGAAAAAAAAGAGGTATGCTTGTTTACGTGCACGGGGATGGGTTCCTAAGATCTACAGCTATCAAAGAGTTTGGCAAACAAATGTGTGTCTGTGTATAGTTATATATATGCTTATATAGTAATATATGTATACGTTAATGTATATACTGCATATATGTTATGTATCTATATAAAGAAAGGGAGCAAATGTTGTGAAATAGTAACAATTGGTGAATCTCCGTGAAGCGTGTATGGGTGTCCTTTCTATTTATATGGCAACTTTTCTGCCTTTTTGAAATTTTTTACAATAAAAAGTTTGAGGAAAATAAATCATCTCTGTCCCCAAGGAACTTAGAATTAGAGATCACAGTATTTTTTTCTGAAAGAAGAGAGGAGGATCAGATTAAAAACTGTGCACCCGCTGTCACTTGAAGGATGTTGAACTATTAAATCAAGGCCAGAAATCTTTTGGCGAGGATGGATCTGGTGGCAGGAGCTCTGACTGTAGAGGAAGAAGCCCCGTGGCAGACGTGGATGGTTCAGCTGAACCCTACGCTGCTCCCCGGGCAGGCACAGGGCAGGCTCTTCAGCCTATGGTGGATGTTACCAGATGACCAGACACTACAGAGTCCTAGGAGACCCAAGGCCAGCACCTGGACAGGAAGCTGATGGATTGGGGCCAGACGGGACCCCTGGGGCTGGAGTCCATTCGTCAGAGAAGACAATAGAGATGGAAGTCTCAGACCAAGGACTTCACACTACAAACGCCTCAGTTTTGATGGCAAACAGAACTTGAGTGGGCATTTAGTAATGGGGAAAATAGAATGGAATGGACTGTTATACTTTTAAGTTTTTGAGCATTAATCGAAAAGAACATTGGATAAACACGCCTCGCTTTTGCCTTAGTTCAGAAAGACTTAACAGAAGGCACTGGAAACTGGGCAAAGGGATGCAGCTGACCCACCAGGCTTGACTGGACAAGGGCCTCAGGGCCACGGAATGCTTGGACCTCCCGGGAGACCAGGAGAAACCAAGGTTTCTTTGTTAATGAAGTTAGCCCAAGAGGAGGAAGTGAGAAGAGCAGCGATGGTGGCTGAAGGAGAAGAGGAATGGGGAGAGGAGCCTTCAGAGCTGGTGAGTGATGCTGAGAGAGCTTCTAATGAACTTTACAACCAGGCTGCTGTTGATTTGGCCCAGAAAATTGAGGTCCTCCTGCAACACTGAAGCTCTAACGGTTAACCAGGCGAAGCTCTAAGGATTAGCCTGCCTTACTCTTCCTTCACGTCATTATCCCTGTGGGGAAGATGGTACAATTAGGCCACCTGCAGGCACTAGGAACATCATCTCTTATTCTTAAGAATACATATAGGGAGAGTGGAGATAGCTCAGTGGTTGAGCACCTGCCTCCCACATACGAGGTCCCTGGTTCAATCCCCAGTACCTTCTTTTAAAAAAAATAGATATAATAATAACAAGATCAGAAAAGTCAGACTCTGGGGAGTGGAGCAGAGCAAGTTCAGGCAAACTGTAGATCCAGGACTCAGATTTAGGTCTGTTCTACCACAGAAGCCCAGGTTTTATCCTGTATCTCCATGAATTTGCAGAATCACAAGACACTCCAACACCATCAGACCCTGAATGGAGGATTTCCTGACTCCACCAGTCATGCCCAGTGTTTGGACATTCACCAATGTGGCATTTCTAACACCGTCAGTTCATAGTTCCTTGACCTTCTAACAGCTTACATCTAGGGGTCACTTTAACCAGCAGTCCAAGGCAATGGCCTCCCCCTCACCCAGCAGTGGCTGCCATCGTGGTTCCCAATCCCAGAATGCTGTGCTTTGCCAGATTTGGTCTGCTACGAATGCATGCTATAAAACTCCCACTTGGGCCTCACTCGTACCTGAAATTTCTTGTTCCTTTTATTTCTACTCAGTTCCTCCAAAATTGGGATATTATTTCTGTTTTCTTTTTATATATTGTGGTTAAGTACATACAACATAAAATTTGCCATTTTAAGTGTACAATTCAGTGGCACTAATTACATTCATAATGTCATACAACCATCACTACTACCAATTTCCAAAACACGTTTATCACCCAAAACCAAACCTCTGTACCCATTAAGCAAAAATTCCCTACTGGCCTTTACCCCCTAGGCCCTGATTATTTCTAATCTATTATCTCTCTGAATTTGCTTATTTTAGATGTTTCGTGTAAATGGGATCATATAATCTACGTCCTTCAGTGTCTGGCTTATTTCATTTAGCAAAATGTCTTCACAGTTCATCCATGGTGTCACATGAATCAGAACTTCATTCCTCTATATAGCTGGATAATATTCCACTGTATGTATATACCTCATTTTGTTTATTCATTCATCGGTTGATGGGCACTTGGGTTATTTCAACCTTTTGGTAATTGTGAATAGTGTTGCCATAAACATTGGCACACAAGGATCTGGTTGAGTCTTTGTTTTCAGTTCTTTGGGTATATAGGTAGAAGTGAAATTGCTGAATCATATGGCGGTTTTATGTTTAACTTGCAGAGGAATTGCCAAACTGTTTACCACAACAGTCTATTTCTTTTTGAGCCGTAGTTTTCTGGCAAAATTTTATAGAGAAAGCCCTGAGGACTCCTCAGAACCAAAACAAAAAAACAAAACAAAACAACAAAAAAACCAAAACCCTACCTCTTTGAATCCTCTATTTATCTTTTGAAATCCACATCAAGACAGATGACCCAGACAGACGATCGAGCCCCGAGTTCATGACGTTTGACCCAATACAACATAAAGCCCACCTGCACAGAACCCTCCCCTGTAAGCCAGGCAGACCCTCATCCAATCAATAGGAGTCAAGCTCACTTCCTTTCTATGTCCATAAAAATCATTTTCCATTCCTAGAACCCCAAAGCTCGTTCATGTGTTCTGGCTTTCTTTGCTGCAGGAAAACTGATGTCTCGAATAAAATGCTGTAGTCTGCAAATTCAGCTCTGATTTTGTTAGCGGAAGGCTCTGGGTTCTGGGCTTTTAGGTTCTTGACTTATGTCACATAAACGAATTTAAGGACATGCCATAGGGTAGGCAAGGGAGTAGTGAGTTTATTAAGAAACAAGAAAAGAGGTAGTACACGACCCAGACACAGGTGAGGGCATGCTACAGGGTGAGATGTGTGCGTGGGACTAGGCTAGATCTTTTTTAAGACCTTTCCTCCTCCCCTTTCCTAATGTTGGGCAGGGCCCCAGCTGTTTGCTTTCTGGTTGGTTGCCTTACAATTCCCACCTGTTAGCTCTCAGGGGATCAATGGGGATGCCTTTTGTTTGGAATTATCTGGGTCTTCCCTTTGACTCCAGAAAGAGTTCCCAATGGGATCTCATGGCCAGGGTCTCGCGGGATCTTTCAGGCAGCCTTCCCCTCAGTTGGCTTCCGGGTGGGGTCTCACGGCCATGTTGTCTGTCAGCCATGGTGTCTGTCGGCCATGTTTTCCACTAGGTCTTCAGCTGTAACCCAAGTCTTCTCTTTCCTTATACTAACCTGCCTCACCTCCAGCTCTGTAATTTTCTGTCTCTCTAAGAGCCATAGGGTTTAGGAATCCATAAGTCCTGACAAGTTGACACTCAACTTGGGTCACAGTTTATAGTGAGCTTCTTTTTCTGTCCATTGTTCCAGAAAACCATCTGGAGCTCCCACTCACCAGGGGATTCTGCTAAAGTCAGAGCAATATCCCAGTGGCTGAGTCTAAAAGCCTTGGGCAGGGAGACATTTCATCTGTCCACACAATAACTATGGTCTTTTGCTCTAAATCTCCCTCTCCTCCTCCTGCTAAAACTCCTGCTTCTTATATATATACTCGCTGTATGTACCTGTGACTTTCTCCTCATGGGTGGATCTGACTAAGGGTGGTTTGTCTTTGTAGTGACCATTTTGAGGAACTCCATAGGAACAAAACCACGTACTTGAGAGGTACCTTAAAAAAGAGGAGAGAGGATACAAAATTTGTACTTGGAGGCTGCTAGAGAACAATCTGCCTCCACAATAACTTCGCTTAAAGGTTCTCTAGAAAAAGAAAGGGCCAAAAGTAAATCGGAAAGAACTCCAAACCAAATGACACCTATAGCCCCTCCACCTTCCTGTACCCAGCCCTTCCCCCATAGCTGCCCTAACCAGTTCTTCTTGATCCCTGAGGGAAAATTATCTGGTCCAGGTTCCATTAGAGATAAAGCCTTCTGTGGAAACGGGCTGCCTGCTAGAGTAGAATTTATACATTGGACCAGAGCTGAATTAAGAGTTATAATTAAGATTTCCCAAAATAAGACTGGCAAACATTCATAGAAAAATTTAGAATTATTTTGGGTACATATGATCCAGGGATACCTGGCCAATATCCGCTTGTACACATATTGGTCAAAACCTCAGATGCTGGGAAGCAGATACAGCTCAAGTGGTTGAGCGTTTGCTTCCCATGTACGAGGTCCCGGGTTCAATCCCCGGCACCTCCTAAAAAACAAAGCAAAGCAAACAAACGAAAAAACCAACTCTCATTGGAGAGTGGTTGAGCACCTGCTTTCTCTATATAAGGTCCTGAGTTCAATCTCCAGTACTATCTGAAAAAAAAAAAAAAAAAGAAAAGAAAAGAAAAGTAAAAACCCTCAGATGCTAACTCCTGGATGGCAAAAACTGGTTGGATTGACCAACCTACAAGATTCCTTTTTCCACAACAAAACTGAGAAACAAATAGGTTTGAGAAATAAGGCAAAGTTTCTATTAGGATGAAGAAAATCTTAAAAGTCCCCTCCACAAAATACGATGGGAAAGTTTTAGCCCTCATGTTTAAAAAAAATAATTCAACTTGTCCCATCTGCCAAGAACAAAATTTGTCGTAAAAATATAAGAGTGGAGCAAGGAGAGAAAGCCAGCTCTTATACACAAACTGGTGAGTTTTGTATTTCTGTGTTTCTGTTTTTTTTATGTCTGACTCATGGCTGAAAAATTTTTAATTGAAGCTCTAAGCTTTCTATTTCTGTCTGTCCATTTCATTGATGTATATTTTCCTACCTCCAGATGGTAATACCAAATTAACAAATAAAAATCCTTAAAAGAGCTCTACTCAAATTGCTTAAAGTAAGAATTTACATATAAATTAATATCCCTAAGTTCCCAGAAATTAAGGAAACAAAAATTCTAATCCATCCAATGTAAAAAGAATATTCATAGAATTAAATCCAAATTTTTAATAATTTAAATTAATAACTTTTTTGGTCAGAGAAGTAAAGTTTACAGAAACATCATGTATAAAATATATAAAATACAGAATTCCCATATGCCACTTTATTAATAACATCTTGTATTAGTGTGATACATTTATTATAATTCATGAAAGAACATTGTTATAAATATGTTATAACTATAATCCATCATTTACAATAGGTTCACTGTGTTGCACAGTCCTATGTTTTTTTTCTTTTAATTTTTATTCTGGTAACACATATGACATAGAATTTCCCCTTTTAATGACATATATATAATTCCGTGCTTTAGATTACCCACAATATTGTGGTACCATCACTATCATCCATTTCCAAAATTTGGCAATCAACCCAAATAGAAGTCCTGTGCAATTTAAGCATGAATTCCTCATTCGCTACCCACAGCCCAGCCCGTGGTAACCTATAGTCTAGATTCTGACTCTGACTTTGCTTATTCTCACATTTCATATCAGTGAGATCATACAATATTTGTCCTTTTGTGTCTGGCTTATTCTATGCAACACGATGTCTTCAAGCTTCATCCAAGTTTTCACATGAATCAGAACTCTATTCCTGTTTATGGCTGTATAATATTCCATTGTATGTATATACCATAATTTGTTTACCTATTCATCAGTTAATGGACACTTAGGCTACTATCACCTTTTGGCAATTGTGTGATGAACATCACTGTGCAAATACCTGTTCAAGGCCCAGTTTTCAATTATTTTGGCTATATAACTAGTAGTGGAATTGACAGATCATATGGTAATTCTAAACTTGGCTTTCTGAGAAACTGGCAAATTGGCTTCCACAGTGGCTGCACCATTTTCCATTCTCACCAGCAATGAATGAATATTCCTATTTCTCCACATCCTTTCCAGCACTAAGCACTTGTAGCTTTCTAGTTTTTGTTTTTTTTTTTAATAGTAACCATTCTAATGTGTATGAAATGATATATCATTGTGGTTTTGACTTGCATTTTCCTAATAGCTAACAATGTTGAGCATCTTTTCATGTGCTTTTTAGCCATTTTGTATATCCTCTTTGGAGAAATGTTCCTTCAAGCCTTTTGCCTATTTTTTTAAAATTGGGTTGTTTGTCTTTTTATTGTTAAGTTGTGTGATTTCTTTATATATTCTGAATATTAAACCCTCATTGGATATGTGGTTTCCAAATATTTTCTCCCATTGAGTAGGTTATCTTTTCACTTTTGTGGCAAAGTCCTGTAACACACAAAATTTTTAATTTTGGGGCTGCGGATGTGGCTCAAGTGATTGGGCTCCCATCTACCATATAGGAGGTCCAGGGTTCGATTCCCAGGGCCTTCTGGTGAAAAGTAAGCTGGCCTGCACGGAGAGCTGGCACAGCAAGATGACTCACAAAAAGAGACACAGAAGACAGACAATGACAGATGCAGCCGATCAGGGAGCTGAGGTGGCCCAAGAGATTGAGTAGCCTCTCTCCACTCTGGAATGTCCCAGGATTGATTCCCAGTGCCACCTAAAGAGAAGACAAGCAGACACAGAGAGCAGACAGCAGGCACAAGAAAACAATGGTGGGAGGAAGGGGAGAAATAAGTAAGTAAATAAATAAATCTTTTTTAAAAAGTTTTTAATTTTGAAGAGTTCCCATTGTCATAAATTGCTTATATTTTTGTTGTAAAGTCTAAAAACCATTCCCTACCCCAAGACCCTGAAGATGATTCCCTACATTTTTCCCCAGGAGTTTTATACTCTTGGTTCTTATATTTAGGTCTTTGATCCATTTTGAGTTAATTTTTGTATATGGTGCTAGAAAGAGGCCCTCTTTATCTCTTTTGTATATGGATATCCATTCCCCCATCACCAATTCTGCAAGAATAAATGGGGAAGCAGATGTGGCTCAAGCGATTGAGCTCCTGCCTACCACAGGGGAGGTCCCTGGTTCAGTTCCCAGTGTCTCCTAAAGAAGACAGTGAGCTGGCGCGACGAGCTGACACAAGATGATGCAGCAAAAGACACAAGGAGAAAAACACTAGTGACACAGCAAAGCAAGGAGTGGAGCTGGCTCAAGCGATTAAGTGCCTCCCTCCCACAGCAAAGGTCCCAGGTTCAGTTCCCAGGGCCTCCTACAAAGAAGGTGAGCACACAGCAAATGCAGACAATGAAGGGGTAGGGAGAAATAAATAAAATATATCTTTTTACAAAAAGAATATATGTGCAATTGTCTACATGGAAAATTAAATCCAGTCCACAGACATTTTCAAAACACTTGTCTAATGTTTCCACAAATACTTGAATTAGATCTGAAATGCCAACTTCACTTTCTGGAGAATCCACGCAGAAGTCAAAGTATACTGTGGCATAATGTCTATAATCAGTTGCTCTTATTAACAATCTTCCTAGGAAATTACAAACATTTTCATCTTCTTTAGATACGAGATGAAAAGTCTGCCTGATGGTTTGTCGTTGTGTATCTTCACCACAGGGCTGGTAGAACTTGTGGAATATGAGGATGGTCTTGCTCATGGCCGGGCTGGGTGCATGAACCTTGTTTCTGGATCTTGCTGGTGATCTCCACCTGCCCTCTCTTGCACGCCTCCTCAAATATTCTTTCTGATCCCTTTTCTTCTCTTCTCCTTCTCATACCTATGACGCATATTTTTGGTAAGTTTCATGCTGTCACTCAAGTCCCTGACACACTGCTCAATTTTTTCTATTCTTTTCTCTATCTGTTCTTCTGACTGTATGATTTCTATTGTCCTATCTTATATTTTTGCTGATTCTTCTGCATGTTCATATCTGCTATTGTAGGCCTCTAATGTATTTCTTTTTTTAAAGGAGGTACCAGGGATGAACCTAGGACCTCATACATGGGAAGCAGGTGCTGAACCACTGAGCTACATTTGCTCCCCAATGAGAGTTGTTTTTTTGTTTTTTTGTTTTGTTTTGTTTTTAGGAGGTACCACGGATTGAACCTGGGACCTTGTACATGGAAGCAGGTGCTCAACCACTTGTGCTACATCCACTCCCTCTAATATATATATATATATATATATATATTTTTTTTTTTTTTTTTTTTTTTTTTTTGGTGGGGGGTACCAAGGGCTGGAGATTGAATCTGGGACCTCATATGTGGGAAGCCGGCACTCAACCACTAGCCACACTGGCTTCCCTGAGTTGGTTTTTCCATTCGTTTTTCTTGTTGTTTGTTTTTGTTTTTTTAGGAGGCGCCAAGAACCGAACCCAGGACCTCCCATGTGAGAGGTGAGCACTCAACTGCTTGAACCACATCCGCTCCCTCTAATTTTTAAAAACAAATTTCTCCCCATGCCCCCGCTCATTGTTTTGCACTCGCTGTCTGCTCTCTGTGTGTTCTTCTGTGTCTGCTTGTCTTCTCTTTAGGCAATACTGGGAACCGATCCTGGGACCTTCCAGAGTGGGAGAGAGGCGCTCAATCTCTTGTGCCACCTCAGCTCCCTGGTCTGCTGCAGTCTCTCCTCTGTGTCTCTTTTTGTTGCATCATCTTGCTGTGCTAGCTGTCTGTGTGGGCCAGCACTCTTGTGCCAGCCAACATTCTGCATGGGCCAGCTCGCCGCGCAAGCCAGCTTGCCTTTCACCAGGAGGCCCCAGGAATTGAACCCTGGACCGCCTATATGGTAGACGGGAGCCCAATCACTTGAGCAACATCCGTTTCCCTCTAATGTATTTTTAATCTCCATTATTGTGCCTTTCATCCCCATGATTTTCTGTTACATTTCTTTTTAAACTTTCTAATTCTTCTTTTGGTCACACATTGTCTTCTTAATATCTATATTAATCTGCCAAAGGGGTGCTGATACAAAGTACCAGAAATCTGTTGCCTTTTGTAAGGGGTGTTTATTTGGGGTAAAACAGTTACAAGGCCATAGAGTCCCGTTCAAGGCTGCTTTCTCACCAAAGTCAGTTGCCACGTGTTGAAGCAAGATAGTCACTCATCTCTGCAAGGGTTCATTCAGCCTTCCCCCTGGGCTTCCTTTCTCTCAGCTCTAGGCTGACATAGGGCTTGTCTCTCAGGGCTTCCTCTCTTTCCTGGCATAGGGTTTGTTTCTTTCCAGGCCTTCTATATCAGTCTGGGCTCTCTTCCCAAGGTCAGCCGCAAAATATCAGGTGAATGGCTCATCTCTCATGGGGCACCAGGATAGAAAATGACAGAGCTCTCTCTCTTCTGGTGTGTCTTCCTGAGTGAGTGTCCATTTATATCAGCTCACCAAAGGAGCAGGGACTCAAACTGAGTTATGTCTTACTGACATAGCCCAATGAGAAGCCCTAAATTGATTTTACCAAGTTAACGTAATCAGAGGCCCCTCACTGAATTTAATACAATCAAAGGATTATCACACCCAGAGGAATAGATTAGTTAACAAACATAATCTTTCTATTTTTGGTATTCATAAACAATCTCAAACTGTCACAATATTCTTTAGCTCTATATCTACCATTACTTTATTTCCATCCACACTTTCCTTCATCTCCTTGATTTAGATTTATTTGAACTTCTTTGATTAGTTCTTCCCAATTCTGTGTCTCCTCTGAAGTTTTCATTTGTTCCCTTGACTGAGCCATATATTCCTGTTTCTTAGTATGGCTTGCAATTTTTTGCTGATGTCTAGGTATGTGATTATTTTGATGTGTTAACTCTGAAGGTCAGTTTCTACCCCTTGCCTAGGGTTTTGTTGTTGATTAGCTTTGTGTTAAGTCTCCTCTTTGACATCTGTCCCAACTTATACTGGACTTTTAGAATAACCCCTGTTTAATGATTCACGTTTTCTCAGCTCTTCTGCACCTGATTCTTGTTCTGGATATTTGGTAAAATTTTTTAAGATTGCCCTCTTGTGAGCAATTTTTTTTTACCCCCAGGAGAAAATTACCTTCCCTTCTCTGGGAATCTTGATCTATTCTATTTATTATTATGCAAATTTTCTCCCTAGCTCCTATGATTTGTCTAAATTCTCTCCCTCAATCCGTGCCCCATTTTCATTACACTTTCCAGGTCTGGGACCCATCCCACTTTACAGCAGTTCAGCCCCCCCCCCCTTTATTTTCCATGAGGCTTTTCTACCTGTAGTTTCTTCTCCATTAGGGCATCCTGCTCCAGGGAACCAAATCGGATCAATCCAGAAAGATCCATTTTGCACACAGGTGGCCCAGCAAACAGCGACTGGATTGAGCGTGCGTGTCTCTTGCAACAGTTCTGATGCAGCCTCTTTTTCCCCTGGGGCCTTCTGTATGCAGCAGTCCTCAGCCACTGGTGCCCTGCCCTGGTTCTCTGCAGACGTGGGTCCCGTGCCTGGATAGGAGTGGGGTTCCAACATGCTTCTGTGAGAGGCTTTGTGGTCTGCACCTGCAGCAAGTGCTGCCCTGTCCAGCTCCTGAGCTGCTCAGGACTGAGCGGGAGGAATCTCGGCTGGTGGGTCTGGGTGGTAAATCTCCTGCCTCATTTCGGTGTTTCCTTTTACTTCAGCATTTGTGGAGTCATTCTCAGGGCTCTAACTTACTCCAGAGTTCCAAGCAAGTAGGATTTGTCCTTTTATTAGCTGCTTCTGAAGGGAAACTTTTCCAGGGGATATCTTACATCACCATGTTGATAAAACCGCTCCTCCAAATCCAAATGCTCTAAAAAAGGGTGCCTAATCTAGGTCAATTTGGCAAATAGCACTAGCTTCATACTGTTAGTTAAGTAAAAACAGCTATGCCTTTTGAATTATCAACGTTAAATACAATTTTATTCTACTTGGGTATGTTCTTCCTAAATTTATACAGGCTTACCGATCAAATATGCTACCATTATATCTACTAGATGTTTAAAATTAGGGAAAATATAAGCTTCTGTTTAACCAATTTGTTGTTTTTTTAAAAAAATATTTATTTATTTACTTTTATCCATTTTTACCACCCCTGTTTTTGTGTCCATTCGCTGGGCAATTCTCTGTATCTGTTTCCTGCCTTCTCATCCTTCTTCTCCTGGCTTCACTGGGATTTGATCCTGGGAACCTCCGATGTGGGAGAGAGACATCCTACCGCCTGCTCCACCTTAGTTCCTGGTTTTTTGGTGCATCTCGTCTTGGTTCTCCCTTGTGTCACTCTCTTGTTATGTCATTACCTTGTTGCGTATCTCAGCAGGGCCTGGCAACGCACCTGTGCACGGGACCTGTTGGTGCACCTGTGTGCAAAGCCTGGCAGCACACCCGCTCACAGGGCCTGGGGGGCTCACCTGCTGGCGGGGCCTGATGGTGCACCTGAGCACGGGGCCTGGCCTTCTATTTTTTATTTTTACTTTTACCGGGAGGTCCTGGGGATCAAACCCAGGCCCCTCCATATGAGAGACAGATGCCCAACTATTTGAGCCACATCTGAATCCTGTTTAACAAATTAGAATCATTATTCTGACAAACTTTATTTCAAGAGTTGTGTTTTATAGGGTATTGTCTGGAAAACAATTTCCAATAAAATGACAATCTTAAAAAAAAGAAAAGAAAACAATTTCCAAGATCTTTTCGGAAACTTAAGTATGTAAGGTATGTAGGAAACATTTTTATTAAGGAAAAGAGATAGTTTTGTCCTAAAGTAAATTGACTGGACATTGTAGAATGAGAAAAAGGAAAGTGTAGGACAAAATCTAAATGGATATAGAAAGTTGTAGAAGCTTTATCTGTCATCGTCAATGCTGACTAAGAGTTGGTAGGCTTTCATTTATAAGATTTTTAAAGAACTTTCATATCAGACAATATATTCATGCAAAACTAGAATTTAGTTTTCTCTCTGTTAAAATGATGAAATTTTCTTGGATTATTGGTCTGCTCTTCGTGAGAAGTTATAAAAGGTTTTTCCTAATCTTGGGAGTAATCTGCAAAGATTCTCTATATTAGCAGAATAATATTATCATTGATATTTTTGTTGACCTTATCATCCTAAAGGTCACTGGTTTAAGTGTACAAGTTTCCTCACTTTTAAAAGAGCTAAATTTTTAGTTTCCTTTTTTTTTTTTTTTTACCGGGAGGTACCAGGGATCGAACCCCGATCTCTCCATATGGTAGACGGACGACGAACCTCTTGAGCCACATCCGTTTCCCAAGTTTCCTTTTTTTTTATAATCATGTTATTTCCAATGTTTATAAACAATGTGTATTTATAATCTTTTATTATAAGTAACCAACTATTGTTTAACAGTGACGTGTGATCTTATTTAGCCAAATGTTCAAACCTCCCAACAACTTGTAACATTTTGCGTTCTGAAAAATCAAACCCTAAACAAAGCAAAATATGGACAGTAGTGTATGATAATATATTAATAATCTTCCATTAAGGGTAGAAAAAAAAAGGATATATACTAAATGAAAGAAACTAGACAGAAGGTACTACATATTGTTTGACTCCGTCTATATGAAATATAAATACAAACAAGTTAGAAAGACAGAAACAGAATAGCAGCTATGTACAGCAGGGGGAGCATAGAGAGATTGAGAGGTGGTTATTAAGGGGTAGAGCTTTCTTTGTCTGTTTTTTATTATTATTATTGAATAATGTAAATGCTTTAATAATGATTGAAGTGATGAATGCACAACTATGTGATTATACCAAATACCATTGATTGTACACTTTGGATGGATTGTATGCTTTATTAATGTGTATCAATAAAATTGATAAAAGATTTTAAAAAAAAATCAAACCCTCTTTTTTATTTCAAACTGTCTTTGGGATTTTCCAGAGGGCCCCTGGAAAAACACAAAAGATTTGTTCTTTTACCTTATTAAAAGAGAGGGCCTAGAAATAGTTAGGTTCATTTGATACGTTATGAGTTGCTTGGGAAGTATTGTCAAATTAAAAAGGATTTTCTAACACTCTGCTGGTCAAATTTGTATGGGTAAAAGTTTCTTCATATAAATGTTTAGAGATTGTATAAAATTCCTGGATATTTGAAAATATTTTCATTGCCCACGGTATGTCCTGACATTGATCTGCATGATAGATGACAGTATAGTGTTATTGGTCATAATTTTAGTTATTCTTTAAAAAATGCTACATGCCACAAAAGCAACCAAATTTTCTTGTCAGTTACATTGTTTTACTCTGATGCTTCTCTGAAAATGCTAGTTACCAGCACAGGTCAGAGATTCATCTTTGGCAATAAAAGAAAAAAAGACTTTAAATAAGAAGAAAGATGAGTATATAATTATGTTCTACCTGACAATTAACATAACCCTGGTCAAATTTTAAGGGTGAGACAGTGTCAAATATGTCAATTGACAGGGTCCCTTTGAACATCTTCAGATGGACTTTAAACAACTACCCCCTTCTTTGGGATATGAATATGTCCTTATTATCATATGTCTATTTTCTGGATGGATAGAGACTTTCTCTGGTCAAAAGGCCATTGCCCTCATAGTAGCTAAAAAAATTATTAGACTTTGTTTTCCCTCCTGAGGAATTCCTGCTATTCTCTCAAGCAATAGAGGCTCTCAATTTTGTAGAACTGTAATCAAGGAACTTTGCAAGGTTTTACCCATCAGTCAAAAGTTCACTGTCCCCACTATCCTCATTGAAAAGAAAGATAGATTGAGCAAAATTAGCTAAATTATTTGAATCCCTCTCTCTACCTTGGCTTGAGGTTCTTCCCTTTGTCTTGATGGCCAGAAGATCCAACCCACTGGGAAAACACTGGCTAATCCCCTATGAACTTAGAGGCTTATTATTTCTCCTACTTTATCAGATTGCAACCTATTACAATGGGAAGTTGCTAATTATTGTGAGGGACTAATTGCACAAACCCACTTCCACCATTCACAGATCTAGGCTGCCTTTCCCAAGATTCCTCTAGAGCTGATTGTACATGACTTTCAACCCACAGACTTGGTATACTAGAAAAGACATCAAGGAAAGGTCCTATATGAGAAGGACATTATCAAATCTTGACCACCACTATGGCAGTAAAGCGACAGGAAATTGACTCCCGGGTCCACCTGTCACAATGAAAACATGCTCCAAGCCCATGAAAGGTTACTTATATTTTGGGTCTCAAGCTAAAATTCACACGAGGATTCCAGAAGCAGATAGCATCTCATGTAGACAATTCTGCCCAAGACAAAAGAACAAATAGATGATGCCCAAGATCACAGACCAAGACATATTCGGATTCCCTTACCTTATTCTCTTTATTTTCCTTTTCACTGTCTGTCTAAACATTCTTTTATTCATCCTATACCCCTTACAATGCCCAATCTCCATCCCCAAGAATACCCTACCTTCACCATGATTTTCTTTTATCTCCTCGTTATCCAATTTCTGCCCTATATACCCCTACCTTGAATACAATTTCTTTGTTCTTAGCAAATGAAATCAGAGTCACAGCTGGATCTATTTCCACCCCTCACCTAGCCCTTAAGCAGGTATTCCCCTAATAACCATCCTCCTTATTCTTGTAGGCTTAGCCCTGACAGGAAACATCAGATAGCCAATCAGATAGATTCCCCTTTTGGGAATGATGGTGACAATGCCTTAAGAGCCCCCCTGAGACTGGGAATATGAAGTGGTCTCTCTAACCCAAGAAAATGTGGTTTTGTTACTAGACACCAGATAGGAAACAATGGTCAACCCGTAGGACATAGTGAATGTTCAGTTTCTATATGTCAAGACTCCTTTTACTTCCATAGACAGGACACACCGCAGGGGCCAGATACATTTTAGAGACACCATTTTTCTCCAAACACCCCAAGGTTTTTTTTGTTTGTTTGTTTGTTTGTTTTTAATTTATTAATTTTTTATTGTGGGTAAAAATCAAAATTTTCACAATACATACCAATATTTGTAAAATGATATATAAATATATATGCATATATGTGCATTTGCTTACAAAAATGTTATTTATATATATATATATAAATATATTTTAAGAGGTGCTTAGATTACCCAAAATATTACACGGAACCCACTGGTATTCCCATGTTGCCCACCTCCCACACCTCCCACCACATCCCACACAAACATCTCCCACAAGTGTGGCCCACCACCCTCAATGGACTTACACATCCTGGGGCCTTGCCACCAACCATAGACCACAGTTCACATCGTAGACCACACTCTCTCCCACACAGTTCTGAGTGGTGTGTGCTGATTTAAAATGGCCTACATCCGTTGCCACAACGGTACTCAGGACAACCTCCAAGTCCCAAAGAAGACCCTGTATTTCAACTACTCGTCCCCTCCCTGCCCCAAAAGTGTCAAGTGGCCACTGGCTCCACCTCATTGTTATAATTTCTTCCATTGCTAGAATCACCATATGTGAACAACAGAATACCATCAAGTCCACTCTAGTCCATAGTTCTTCCCCCAATCCTGAGGGGACTGGGATGGTGATGTCCACTCCACCTCCAAGTGAGAGAGGGCTTATATCCCATGGATATGGTGGGTGGGATGATCAACATAACTTATTGCACTAAAGGCACGAATTTCTTCAGGCAATGGAAAGTGTTGTTTAAATGGGAATCTAAGATATCAGATAACAATGAAGATGATGATGGTTATGATTCTTCTTTTGGAGTTTACACCCAGTTAACTCTACACACCAATATCCTGCTCCTTAAAGGCCATAGATACCCTTATTAAGTGCTCTAAGGACATTATTTTGTATGTGGACACAAGACAAACAAAGCACTACTCATAAATTGTGTTAGTTCCGGATTATAGAGCTTATGCTATTCCCCAAATGGCTATTTATGATAAGCTTCCAAAAGGGAAAAATAGAAACATGAGGACTTTTATGATCTCTTCCCATACTATACAAACTCATGGAGAGATTATTATAAGACTAGAGACAGCTCTAAATAGATCATGGATAAACCCATGACCCAGGCTGAACTCTTGGGGTATTCTGTTCTTGGCATTGCTTCCCTGTGTTGGAAGATACACTCAGAGCTCAGCAGGTGGTATTAGAAAAGGTAGCTTTAGAGTTAGAAAAGTCTCTATCCCACTTAGGGCAGGCCATCAGCTCACTACCTGATGAAGTATTGGAATTTCATAAAATGGCTCTACAAAACTGATTCGCATCTAGTGGGGGGCTGATTGTGCAGAGTTTGGCCACATGGAGACTAAGATCAAGTATCTCACGTTGAAATGCAGCAGGATTTAGGGAGTTTCCCATTGTCCACAGTGGTGCAGGTAAAATTAGTCTTTGTGGGTTTCCAGACTGCCAAGGAGCTCCTGGAGGTGAAACCGTCAGAGCTCAGCAAAGTATGCAGTTGGTGGTAGATGTGCTGATACTATAATGTTTTGGAGGAATGGCAGGTGATGCAAGTTTTTGTTTGGTTATTTTAGGAGGTACTGGGACTTGAACCCAGGTCCTTGTATGAGAATCAGGTGCTCAACCACTGAGCTACATCCGCTCCCCTGAAGCTGTTTTTATTGATACAGAGGGAAGTTTTATGGTTGACAGACTGGTAGAACTTGCTTCTGCCTGCATTCAGCATCTTCATCTTATAGCAGGAACATACATGGGAGAGGAGCACCAAAAGCTTTGGAGATTTCACTCCTGAAAACATTCTTTCCCATATTTATTATTTTCGTTGTCATGATTACACAGAACTTTTTGGCACAGATTTATCTCCCTCCAGACTTCCTTTCAGAACACTCAAAGGTTCAATTAGTGAGAGTGGGTGGTACTGCTTTTCCTTTTTGTCATGACCTAGATGGCCCATCACTTGGTACCTCATTACTAAATGGCCTAGTCCAGCAAACTCTCAGTCTTGCTGTCATTTTAACCAACCAGATGACAACAAAGTTAGATAGAAATCAGTCCTCACTGGTTCCTGCTTCAGGGGAAAGTTGGGGACATGCTGCTACAATAAGGCTAATCTTTCACTGGGATAGAAAGCAGAGGTTGGCAACAGTGTATAAATCACCAAGCCAGAAGGCATCCACAATACAGTTTCAAATCATCTCTCAAGGATTTAGATACCCTGTTGTTGCTACTGCATGTTCATTGTCAATAGAAGCTTCATTGAATTCCCGGAAATGGTCACACGAATCAGAAGAACAGAAATCCAAAGATTAATTGCAAAGTATACAAATGTATCGATGCCTTGACATTCAATGTGTACAAGTAGTAGACACATTACTCTAAAATATAACCACATACTATGGCATGAATGAATCAGAAATATACTGAAGCGAATAGGAAAAATAATTAAGGAATCTGATTCTCTGAAAGTGTTCTTTTAAAGCACTGTTCTCCTATTTTGTTCCATTTTCATTTTCCATAATGTTCTAGAGATGATATAGCTATTGTGTTTCTCAAAGGCAAAGAGCTGATCCCATGTGGCCAATCTGAATTTATCACAGAATGCCCTTCTTCTTTGACAATTGCCTAGAAAATCTTTTGTTTTCTGTTTTAATGTAACTTTGATAACTCTTAAAAATGACAGATTTTCTTGTTTTAAAGAAGAGATAGCACCATAAGCCAGGATATCATTATATTCAGTTTCATGTTTAAAACAAAATTTTTACTGACCAAATTGATTTTAGTAACCTTTATCCTAAAATCTAAGCCACTTATTCAATTTTCTATGTTGTTCTATGGTAAAGAAATGTCTTTGGAATTATTATCTCATCTGGAAATTGTCTAGAACGTATATCTTCCAGAATAGATTGATGAACTCGCGATTATTTATTTCTACATTTTTGAAACCTAGTATGATCCATTATAGAATTCTAGGTGTATTATCACTTTCCTTTGAATAACCTTAACCCTATTTGAGAAAAATTAAAAGTGTTCATTCTTGGGTGTTTTCAAAATCATCTAAAGATGTTTTGGTACCTGGTTATTCTTGGTACTCTCAATTCATTAACAAAATTCACTTTGATTCCCAGTGAAGGAAAATTATTTAAATAATTCAATGTTCTGTACTGTGATAACTACATTTTCCAGATTTTAGTGACAGGCAGTATTTCCTGTACTAAACTGTACATTAAGTTTATAACATTTCTTCAACATAACTATTCCATAATTAATTATGTAGAATAACCATAGTTAAACAGGGCTTTGAGAGTGAAAGAGGGCATGCTAATAATTATGCCTGGACAATGGGTACATCTAGGAACTGCCCAAGGCAGATCAGGAGTATGGTCACACTAATTACATAAGACTAATTTCAAATGACTCTCTTACATTTGAAGGCTTTAAAGCATATATTATTACATTGAAGCAGCTATTTTAAATATTACCTATCACTTTATATTCCATCTGGTCCAATCATAAAATCAGGAGCTGTGAGGGGCTTGTAAGCAATAAATATCAGTGTTACCAGACATCAGATAATGTAGGATCTCTTTTTAAAGCATCTTAATACTGTACTTTAAAAGAACTATAGGGGGAAGCAGATATGGCTCAAGTGGTTTGGCTCCTGTCTACCATATAGGAGGTCCAGGGCTCGATTCCTGGAGCATCCTGGTGAAGCAAGCTGGCCTGAGCAGAGAGCTGGCCCATGAGGAGAGCTGGTGCAACAAGATGACACAACAAAAAGAGACACAGAAGAGAGACAATAGGAGACACAGCAGACCAGGGAGCTGAGGTGGCACAAGAGATTGAGTGCTTCTCTCCACTCCGCAAGGCCTCAGGATCAGTTCCCAATGCCTCCTAAAAAGAAGACAAGCAGACACAGAAGAACACAGAGAGCAGACAGAGAACAAAAACAATGAGGGTGGGGGGAGGGAATAAACAAATAAATCTTTAAAAAAAGAAAAAAGAGCTATAAGAGGGAACAGATGTAGCTCAAGTGCTTGAGCATCTGCTTCCCATATACGAGGTCCAGGGTTCGATCCCTGGTACCTCCTAAAAACAAACAAACCAAAAAACCAACTTTCATTGGGGAGTGGATGTAGCTCAGTGGTTTAGCACCTGCTTCCCACATATGAGGTCCTTGGTTCAATCCTCAGTACCTCCTAAAAAATAATAATAATAAATAAATATTTAAAAAAAACAAAAACAAAAACTCTAGGGCCCTGAGTATAGTCAAAGCAGGGATGTTTCTTCTTGTTTGTAACTTTTAAAAAAATATAATTTCATATCATAGCCTTTTCAAATCATTGCTATTGCTCAAAAGATATGCATTTTTTTACTTATAAAAATAATATACATTTATTATAAGACATGTAAAGATATGTTTATACATGTTCATGTACATTTAAAAAACAAAATTATATCATTTTGTAACCTCCTCTTTAAAAATACTAATTTATCCTCATGCTTTCCACATCATTAAATTTTTCTTTGACAGCTTTTAATGATTGTGCATAGCTTATCATTTTCTGTTTGGAGTTTTAGGTGTTACTGTGTTTTTAGTATCATAAACAATGTTTCTAATTGTATTCAATTTTAAAGAAATTGAAATTAAAATTAAAAAAACAAACAAAAAAACTGATTAACATTAGACTATAGTCTGGTTTCTCAAGGAGGTATGTGTGTACTAGTGGGTATGCAATGCTGTAAATCTGTAAATGTTTCCCAAAAGCATGGACATCAGAAGCAGCCAAATCAGCTTACACACATCCTAAATCTGATTGATCTGTGTCTCTTTTTGGTTGGCTTTTAGGGTCATGAGGACCTTGGCTCAGAGATGTCCTAACAGGGGCACTCGTTATCCTCTTAATAAATATTCACAATACCCCTTAGCCATTGTCAGATCTCTCTACTCTTAAATGCTACTCCACAGCCACTAACTTGACAAATGCTACAACTGAGGATACAAAACCAGCATGAGTGGGATGATGAAAATCTTGAACTTCAGCTAACCCATGAAATCAGCAATGCAACAGGTGTGTCTGTTAGTGGCAAATGAGAGACTAACATCTTTGGTAAAGTCCTCATAACAAGGGAATAACCAAAAAGAGAGAAATCGATCAAATTGTATAGAGAAAGCACTGGGGACTCGTTAGAGCCAAATCAAACAAACAACAATGACGACAAAAACCCATGCCCTACTTCTTCTTTGAATTCCCTCTTGAGATTCCTCTTGATAGTTTTTGAAATTTGAAATCCTACATCCTTTGGAATCTTGTTCTAGGTATCCACTTTTTCTCTGGGATTTTTTAAATCTCTCCCTCTTTTTGGGTTCCTTGTTCTCCAGCAACATGTCATATCACCCACAGTGTCCTCAACAGACCATGAAACTTAAAGTGCCTCTTCTCCTCCAAGGAAAGTGGCCATGGGATGGTTCAGGGCATAAAGCTACCTGGAAATGACAGGTCTTGTATCATTTCCTTCAAGGCAAGCCAGCCCTGGGCTCTGGACAAGATTGGACTAGTGATTGATTGGTACTCAACTCAAAGGCAATCTCCTCTAGGCTGATACCTGGGAAGCCAACAATGTGTAGTGGGGCTTTACTCAAAATTAAGTGACTGGGGAGTGGATGTAGCTCTAGTGGCTGAGCACCTGCTTCCCATAGACAAGGTCCTGGGTTCAATCCCTGGTACCTTCTAAAAAAAACAAAAACAACTAACTGACAGAGGTGTTCCAATCAGATCCTGTCTCAGAAGAAAGCCATTCACCAGTTGAATCCTGAACTGATACGGGCCTATTTTCAAGTTCTTCACAAACACTACTGTGTGCCTCAGTATTGAGAGTGCTTCTTCAGTTCATCAAGTCAGGCTGCATTAATCTTCCATCACTTGAGATAATCTGAGGAGCGTTATTTCCCACAACTTAAAAGAGCCTAGCATACTTTATACCAAAGTGTACATGTAAATGTGTACTTCTCTTTTCCTCCATTCTGTACCCTCTCACGTTCCTGATCCACCTGTCCTCTTCCTTTCACCATCCACCTCCTCCTGTGTGATGTTGGGGAGGTATAGGCTGGCTGTCCTGAGATTACATTCTGGTTCCACACTGGCCATGATGTTTCATCAGCACCAAACACATGGTCGGAACTCAGCGCAGAGTTTTGGCTACAGCAGTCTCCTCTTATTTCTGGATTTCATCTAATGGTACCGTGCCACCCAGCCTCGTGTTTTCAGAAAGACTTTTCATTACTTCATTTCGCCATAGCGGGATATTAAATACTCTCATTTCAATTGCTATGGTTCCCACTTTAGTTTGCTAAAAGCTGCCAAATGTAATAGACCAGAAATGAGTTGGCTTTTCCAATGGTATTTATTAGCTTAAAAGCTTACAGTTCTGAGGCTGAGAGAAATGTCCAAATCAAGGTATCAGGCAAAGCTCTCTCCTTGAAGGTCAGCTGCCCGCAACCCTGGACTCCTGCCACGTGGCTGGCACAGCGGTGGCTCTGCTGGCCCCTGGCTTCTCCCCCAAGCTGCGTTGCTTTCAGCTTCTTGCTCTCGTGGCATTCTCCCTGCTTAGTGGACTCCTCTATGTCTCTGTGGATGTTTTCTGTGTCTGCAGCTTTTTCCTGTGTCTGTGGTTTTTTATCCCTCCATTTATAAAGGACTCCAGTAAGAAGATTAAGACTCACCTTGGGTGTAATGTGGGGTATTTTGGGGACACTGGAATTGCCCTGCATGACACTGCAATGATGGGTACAGTCCATTGTACATTTTGTCAAAACCTATAAAATTGTACAGTGCAAAGCACAAACCATAATGTAAACTATAGACCATGGTTAGTGGCAATGCTTCAATATGTGTTCATCAATTGTAACAAATGTGCCACACTCTGGAAAGATGTCATTAATGGGGGGAAGTGTGGGAGGGGGAAGGGGTGGGGCATGTGGGAATCCCCCTATATTTTTCATATAACATTTACGTAATCTAAAGTTTCTTTCAAAATAAAATAAAATAAAATAAATTCACCCTGGGTCATGCCCTACTGAAGGTATCTAATCAAAAGAAAGGTCCCTTAACTGACTCTAATTTAAAAAAACCAACCAAACAATACATTTACACATACAGGAATGGATTGGCTTCAAGAACAGATTTTCTGGGATCTACCCAGCTTCAAGCTGTCTTAAATTTGTCCCTGCCTTTCCATTCTTGCTGTCACTACCATGAGACTCCTAACTGGATTTTCTAACCTCATGCTCTCCCTCTCCAATACAGCCTATATAATTCATAAAATATAATTGCTATTAAGAGTTCTCAGAACAATAATTCTTTGGCTCATGGAAATGCTGTTTTGAGGTTTTAAAACACTTAGAGGAGATTTGCTTAATTCTCCAACTTAGCAATCATTGTCCAGCGTTAGGAGCAGGCAAAGGGAGTTGAGCCTCTTCTGGCCCCCATGATTTTCCTGCTGGAGCAACAGAATGAAGGTTTCTTTCCTCCCCAGTTCCAGAAAACTGCCTGCTATGTCCCATGGGGCTGAGCAGGAAGATCGAAGCTCTTGGCAAACACAACCCAGAGTTCCTGTAAGGAAGAACAAGGAAATGGAATCTGGGGTTCCAAAAGAATAAATGAATCAGAGATACATCCTACAACAGAGCTCCATTCATTGAAGGCTCCGTCTCTTCACATTTTCAACCCCTACATCCTTTGTTTAAGGTTCTTTCTTGGATTTTATGCCTCAGGGTGTCCACATGAACATGTACAAAAGCGTAGTCTCATTGACAGGGACAGAATTCTAACGTATCTGTAATCACATTAAACAATGAGGACAAAATTATTTTTTTCCTCCATTTTCTATACAAAGGTGCTGGCTTCCTAAGGTGGCACTTTAAGATTTAGACATTTTCAACACTGAAAAGCAACCGTGGATTGCCAAAATGCCCCTATCAAAGTGAGTAGAGTATTTCAAAAGGGATTTTAAATGATTCTCTTATTATTACTATTCTTTTATTATTATATAATTATATAACATAAGATTATGCTATATAATAAAATAATTATGTATTACTACTATTATTATTCTCTTATTATCATTCTCCTTTCTTAGGCTTTTGCATAAATTATAATGAATTGATGACTGACATTATGTGATACGATCAAAAACAAAATTAACTTATGATGATGGAAAAGTTTTGGTTTTGGTAATGGATGAAGGTGATGGTATTACAATATTGTGACTGTAAATGAATAGTACTGAATTAAAAGGGGAAATTTGGCATAGTATATATATGTTACTAAATTTTTTTTAATTAATTAATTTTTAAAATTAATTAAGTTGTAGTATGGATGGTGTGTTTTATATCAATGTTCAATGCCTTGAACCTGACATTGGTATTTAAAGTGGTTGTGTAAGGAATATCCTGGTTCTCAGGAAATGTAACTGGTGATGTATGCAATCTACTCTCAAATGTTTAGATAATATAGATAGATAGTTAGATAGATAGATGATCGATGATAGATAGATGATAGATAAATAGACAGATAGATATAGCGAGGTTAGATGACAGAAAGATATCATAAATAAATGCTAAAAAAATAAATAAAAAATAAAAAAATAAAAATAAAAAAACAATAAATAAATGCTATAAGTTAGTAAATCTGGATATCAGGATGAAGTGCTATGTGTTGTTTTTGTATTATTTTTGCAATTTTCTTATAAATTTGAAGTTGTTTCAAAACAAAACAAAAATTTTTTTTAAATTAAAATAAAAGCATAGTTGTTGAGAAGTTCTGGAAACCTGACTGCTGATATCAGTTATCTGACCACAGAAAATGGCTGGGGAAAACCCCTCAAACAATCTCTTTGTCATCCAATTCAGAAGAGTGGGTTTTTTCAGCTTTGTTTCTCATTAAACATTTGAAAGGGATTATCTCAAGTTTTGCCAAACAAAGAAACAAAACACAGAATTTGTGGTGTTGATGATAGCACAATTAACACCACTGAATTATGTACTTGAAAGTACATAATGGAATTTTTATGTCATATTTATGTTACCACAAAAAAAATATTTTTAAAAAGCAGAGCTAAACAGCACACAAAGAGTAAGACACAAAGAGTAAACTATGGACTTTAGTTAATAATATAATTATACTAATATTGGTTCAATAACTGTAACAAAAGTACCACACTAATGCAAATAATAAGGAAAACCATGTGTGTTGAGGGTGGGGGATGTATGGGAATTCTGCAGAATTTTTTTTTAAGATTTATTTTTTTATTTATCTCGCCCCACCCCCTCATTGTTTGCACTTGCTATGTCTGTTCGTCTTCCTTGTTTCTTTAGGAGGCACCGGGAACCAAACCTGGGACCTCTGATGTGGAAGGGGGACACCTAACCACTTGAGCTACCTCCTTTCCCTGCTTTTTTAGTTGTGTCTTTCATTATGCTTTTCCTCCTGTGTCTCTTGTTGCATCATTCTGTTGCGTCAGCTCGCTGTCTTGCTCATCTTCTTTAGGAGGCACAGGGAACCTCTGCTCCCTGCTTTGTTGTGTCTCTCATTATATTTTTCTTCTTGTGTCTCTTGTTGTGTCATCTTGTTGTGTCAGCTCACCACACCTGCCCATCGAGTCAGCCGCTGTCTTCTTTAGGAAGTACCAGGAACCAAACCAGGGACCTCCCATGTGATAAGTGGGAGCCCAATCCCTTAAGCCACATCCTCTTCCCTGCATAATTTTTTTGTAAATTTACAGCTGCTCTAAAAAATTTTCTTTTAAATTTATTTCTCCCCACCCCCCTGTTGTTTGCACTCACTGTCTACTCTCTGTGTCCATTCGTTGTGCACTCATCTTCTTTTTACGAGGCACCAGGTACTGAATTCAGGAGCTGCCATGTGGGAGGGAGCCACCCAATGGCTTGAGCCACCTCTGCTCCCCGCTTGTTGTGTCTCTCATTGTGTTTCCTTGTTATGTCTCTTCATTGTGTCATCTTGTTGCATCATCTTGTTGTGTCAGTTTGCCACGCCACCCTGTCTTGTCAGCTCGCTGTCTTGCTCATCTTCTTTAGGAGGCACCCAGGACCTCCCATGTGGTAGGCGGGTGCTCAATGCCTTGAACCACATCCACTTCCCCTAAAATATTTTTTAAATAATTTTTAAAAAATTACAAACAAAATTAACCTGTGAGTGTTCTTCCTCTTTGGCTGAAGGAGAAGCTGCTACTTGGGGGAGTTTGGATATCTTTGGCTGAAGTAACTGAATATGAGGCTAATGAAGAAATGAGAAAAGAAAAGAAAAAAACCAGCAAATCTGGAAAGACAACTTGGACTGAACTGACACTAAGGGTTGAGCAACTTCTCATGGAAGAGAAAAATATATTTAGAAAGGTGGGGAAGTAGAGGAAAATGAGGTGAGAAAGACAAGTGCTATGCAAGCTGGGGTTTTAGAGTTTGGGGGGGTTGGAAAGAGGGAAGGGTGTGGAAGCAGGTACTCCTTGAGGCTGATTTTGAGAGTGAGAGGGAATAGGGCAAGAGGATTTTATGGTGTTTTTTCTTTTTTTTTTTTTTTTTTCATGTGTTATGAATGTACTCCTTTTAGGGAGAACACAGTAAAGGCTTAAGTTACTTTCAGTTAATGTTATATTTCTTCTGAATGGGATTCTGGCCAGAGACAGGCCTTAAGATGGACAAGTAATGCTGACTTTATACACCTCAAATTTACAAGATAAGATTAGAACAGATTTAGGAAAATGGCATAGGCCTCCCTGCTCCCCCACAGAATTTTTCATTTCTGGCCCTCAGAAGGAACTTTGTTTCTGGGTATGGAGAGGAAGAGTCAATTTACTAGAAAATAGTCCACTCAAAAATAAAAATTCACTGATCATCATAAAAAGCATCTTTATGTGAACTAAAAGATCTTTCAAGTATTGCAAAGCCTCTATCTAATCCACACATTACCCAGTTTTTGTTTTTTAACTCTCCTCTTGAGGTAATTTAGATTTCTAAATGATTTTTCCCTTGATATCTCTTTGTAGTGGGATTTCTAAAAAGGTATCACTTGGTTCCTTTTTATTTTTTTCTTCTTAACTATCATCTTTCTAAATTAGGAAAGATCCACAGGAGAATAAGGAAGTCACAGAGAAGGCATTTACACATGACCCATGTCCATTCTCTGGAATTAGGACAGGTTGTCACACAGAGACTGACAGACACTTTTTTTTTTTCAAGTGAGCAATGTGGTATTATTTAGTATGTACACCACGTTGTACAACCACCATCTCTATCACATCCCAAACTGTCTTAATTACCCCAAAAAGAAGCCCCACACACATGAAGCAGTTTCTCCTCATTCTCCCCTCCCTCCAGCACCTGCCAGCCACCAAACTGCTTTCTGTCTGTTTTCCTTTCCTGGGTTGTGTTACTGTAAGCCCGGCTATTTCCAGTAGAGGGGCCTGCCCGATCCGGTGTCACAAAGGAGAAACACGTCTCTCGGTGAAAAGGTGATTTACTGAGAGTGCACAAGCAAGAAACTGGGGGAATCTTCCCCAAGCCAGTTCAAAGTGAGAATGGGAACTGGGGTTTTTACAGTCAAAGGAGAGGGGTAGGGGAAAAGAAAAACAAGTGAAAAAAAAAAAAAAACACAGAAAACAAAACAAGTGATGTTTCCAGGGGTCTTGTGAGGATGGTATGTGCAATTTCTCTGTCCTGCATTGTCTCAAGCATATCAAATTTGCTTGGTTTCAGCAGCTAATAAATCAGTTTCGATATTGTTGTGTGGGTGTAAGTTCTGCATGACTCCTTCTTCAGCTGACCACTCAAGGATATCAAACTTTTTTTTTTTTTTCTCTGAGGAAAGCTACACATACTCATAAGGTGCTCCTGACACTTTTCTGTCTGGTTTTGCTTTGAGATGTTATCTTATTCCTATAAGCAAAACTGAGAAAGTCTGGTTAATCCTTCAGGGAACTAAGTGCAAAGAATAAACTTCTAAAATCAGAGTAATAGAAAACCA
Organism: Tolypeutes matacus; assembly: GCA_026826555.1. Lineage (NCBI taxonomy): Eukaryota > Metazoa > Chordata > Mammalia > Cingulata > Chlamyphoridae > Tolypeutes > Tolypeutes matacus. The sequence goes on along the minus strand of JAKSZT010054281.1, from coordinate 1,457,973 downwards.
GCCCAATTAGTGTATTAGAATTTTCAGAGCTGCTTGAGTGAAGAAAATTTTAGTAAGCACATTTTCTAGCTATCAGTTGCTCGAGCAAATACCATAAAATGACTTGGGTTAAACAATGGGAATGGATTTGCTCACAGCTTTGAGGCTCAAAGAAAGTCCAAATCAAGTTGTCATCAAGGTGATGCTTTCTTTCCAAAGGCTGTGACATTCTGGGGTTGGCTGTCGATAGTCCTTGGACCCGGGCTCCTCTGTCACATGGCAATGCACATGGCAGCCTCTCCTGCCCTCTCCCTTCTCTTCCAAGTTTCATTGAATTTCAGCTTCTTGCTTCCAAGGCTTTCTCTATGTGTCTGAATTTCATTCTGCTTATAAAGGATGCCAGTAATAGGATCAAGACTCATCCTAATTGGGCTGAGCCACACCTTAAGTGACTTACTAGGGAAAAAAAAAAAGTCTTACTAGGGATGTGGCTCAAGCAGTTGGGTGCCTGCCTACCACATGGAAGGTCCCAGGTTTGGTTTCTGGGGCCTCCTAAAAAAAAAAAGAAGACTAGCAGACACAGAGAGCACACAACATACAGGCATAGAGAACAGACAGTGAGCTCAAACAACAAGGGTGGGGAGAAATAAACAAATAAATCTGAAAAAAAAGTCTTACAGTGCGTTCACACTCACAGAGTGGATCAGATTTAAGAATGTGTTTTTCTGGGGTACATATAGCATCAAACCACCACAGACTCTATGGATTTATCTATCATGGAAATTTCATATAAATGGAATCATACAATACTTTTCCTTTTATGTCTGGCTTCTTTCACTCAGCATAATGTTTTCGAGGTTCATCCATATTGTAGCATGTATCAATACTTTATTCCTTTTATATATTTTTCTTTTTATGGCTTGTGCTTTATTTTGATTTTATTTAAGAAATTATTTCCTACCATGATACCATGGAGATATTTTCTTATGTTTTCTTCTTACGGTTTTGCTTTTTATGCTTAGGTCTATAATCCAACTGGAAGTTATTCTTGTACATGGTTGAGGGAGGGATCTAATTTTATCTTTTTTCCAAGAGAATTTTATCTTTTTCCTTAGAATCTTAACCAATATACATCATCCTTCCTCACTGGCTTGAAATGTTACTGTTTATATCCCAAGTCCTCTTACAAATATGGTTCTGCTTTGAGGCTCTCTCCTGTCCCAGTCTATTTGATTATCCTTGTGCCTATATCACAATCACTCAGGATTGATTATAATAGCTTTATAGTAAGTTTTGATATCTAGTAAGGCAAGTCCTCTCTTCTCTTTCTTCAAAATTATTTTGGCTGTTCTTGGCTCTTTACTATTCCATATATATTTTAGGATCAGCCTTTCATGTTTCATAAAAAGTATTGTGGTGAATTTGTACTCTGTGCTCAGCACTAGCTGTCAGTTGATAAATGACATTTAGCCAGAGGCCTTCTCCAGCCAGGAGTAGGAAGTCAAAGATGATTGGTGATACTTGGAAATTCCTGAATAATTATTAATACTCGGAGAAAAATGAAAGCAAGAATTTGTGCACAGTGCCTTGTCCACAATAGGCACTCAGAAAATAATTATTCCTCACAGTAGAGTCTCTTGCCATGGTTAATAGCATTTTATGAAATTTGTCTTAATTGAAAAGACCAAATATTTAAATGAGCTTATAGGTAGCAGTTATAATATGGGGTTGTATAGTTAGTTCCTGTAATGCTATTTTGCACTGGTTGTCACTTAGAAAGAGGGGTTCCTGCAGGTGTTTGGTGCTAAGGCATACTTTGTCATTATGATGAAGTGAGTGTTAAATGTCAGATAAATATCACATTGAATAGTTCTTTCTGCTGGTCTGTTTTTTCTCTTTGTTGTTGCTGTTGATTTTAATTGTAAAATATTTTATCAATCAAACTATTGTACTAGCTATGAAATAATTCACCAGCATAACAAAATGGTCAAAAAATAATTCATCAGCACCTCAGAAATGAAAGCAACCTTTGACATTTTTTTTTTAATTGTCAAATATATTTTATGAAGAATTTATAAAGGGGGAAATGGTTATAATTTATTGTTCATGACAGTTTTGTTTTGGTTTTTAAAAGTGAGTTTCAACAATAAGTCATGTGGTGCATTTAGTTGAAATTGCATTGACTTCAAAGATTAATTTGGGAAGCTATATTATGCTTCTTTTTTTTAAAGATTTATTTTATTTTATTTATTTCTCCCCCCTCCCCTTTTGTTGTTTGTTTTGTTTTGTGCTCATCTTCTTTTTAGGAGGCACAGAAACGGAACTGGGGACCTCCCATGTGGGAGGGAGGTGCCCAATGGCTTGAGCCACCTCTGGTCCTGCTTGTTGTGTTTCTTCATTGTGTTTCTTCATTGCGTCTCTTCGTTGCATCATCTTGCTGCATCATCTTGTTGAGTCATCTTGTTGCATCAGCTCGCTGTGTCAGCTCACTGTCTTGCTCATCTTCTTTAGGAGGCACCAGGAATCAAACCCAGGACCTCCCATGTGGTAGGCAGGCGCGCAACTGCTCAAGCCACATCCACTTCCCTATATTATGTTTCAACATTGAGTTTTCCATGAATAGAGGTCATCTCTCCATTTATTTAGTTCTTGTATAGTTTCACTCCTTTGTTCTTTAAGCAAGTCTTCATTGAGTTTGTCCTATGTGCCAGGCCCTGTGTGCTGGAGGTGAGTGAACAACAGTGAGTTTGGACCTGGCTCCTACCCTCCTGGGCTCACAGTCCATGGCTGGGAACACAGGTACTAATCAGACTGTCAAATGAATGTGTGCATAAACCCAAACTGGAAAGAGTGCTCCAAAGGAAAAGAACATAATTCTACCCAACCTCAGTGTGATGGATGAAATGAGATCTGAGAAGTGAGCAGACTTAACCTGGCAAAAAGCATCCCAGCAGAACAAATAGTATGTGCAAAAACCCTGTGGTGGGAGAGGAGCCTGGTAAGATGTGACTGATTCAAATATCCTATCTGTGGTATGAATTTTCTTGGTACCAGAAGAAGCTCAGGGATCTCAATAGTATCTGGCTTGGGTATCAATTAGTATTCAGTCTGGCTGCATGTAACAACTAATCCAAAGTAACCGAAACTAAAACAAGGATTTATTACCTCACTTAAAAGAAGTCTTGAGGTAGGAAGTCCAGCACTTCCTTCCTTTTTCTGACTGAATAATATTCCATTGCATGTACATGCTTGTCCATTCATCCATTGATGGACAATTGGTTTATTTTCATCTTCTGACTATTATGAATAGTGCTGCTATGGACCTGTATGTATATGTATTTGAGTTCCTGTTTCCAATTCTTTGGGGTACCCCTTCTTTGGGGTATATACCTAGGAGCAGAATTGCTTTGTTATATGGCAGTTCTATGCTAAACTTTTCAGGGAAGCAACAGGTTCTTTTATGACCTCAGTTTCCCATGATTTTACACAAAATTCTGGGAGGTTTATCAAGCTTCTCAGTTATTCATCTTAAAAATAAATAAATAAAAGGGAGAACAAGAGTGGCCTTTTTTCCCTGCTTGTTTTCAGAGTTAAGATGGTTGGGGAACTGACTTTCAAGTCACAGTTAAACCTGGGGTGGAGGGTGGGAAATCTTCCAAGGACAGAGTGAGTTCCCTAGCCTTTAAAGAGGACACACAGGCAGTGGGGAGCCTGGGGTGTGTGTTAAGGAAGAATGGGGAAGGGGCAGGGACCTCTGGTTTCTGGCCAAGCCTTGAGAAGCAGCTGTTGGGGCTTAAAATTTAGTATATTCTTGTAGTAACCAGATTTCCAGATCTGAGACCTCTGTACCCACCGAGAACTTTTTGTTCTTTCCCGATGCAGAGTCTTTCTTGCCCGATTGGTTTTTAATTGCTCCTAGCACTCAGGTGGCCAAAGTATTTTTCTGTGATCTTTTCTTAACCAATTGTCAGTGAAGAGGAAAGGCACAGAACTAAAAAGGGGTTTAAACTACTAGTGATAACCTGCAGCTCCAGAAAGCCCTGATCTGCATTCTGGCCTCTGGAGCTGCTTCTGAATGCCTGGACTGTCCCCACCAGGGCTTCTGTTCTCTACTTTGCAGCCCAGAGGTATAACCACAGGCAGTGGACTGGCCCATCCCTTTAATCTCACAGCCTGCATGGTCGGGAAAACAATCTCAAGACCTTGGTCTTGCCATGGCTCTTACCGGTTTGTTGGAACAGTGCCTGGAATGAATGAATCAATCCATCAGTCATCAGGCCAGCTGCCATCTTAGAAGTTGGTTTGTAACTATTGTCCAGGGGCCCTGACTAGAAACATGTTATAAAGTTCTGGAACCATTACAACATCCCCGTCTGTTTCCACAGAGGGATCTGTGGTTAAGTTCCAAAGTTAAATGGGAGGAGCCGAGGTAGCTCAAGAGGTTGAGCACCTGCTCCCCAAGTACCAGGTCCTGAGTTCAATCCCCGTTACAACTTAAAAAGAAATTTAAATGGGCCTGTGTACTTATTTGCAGGGGCAACAAGGAAAAGTGAAACAAAGGAGGCACTTTCTCCACTTGGCCTCCAGCCCTAAGGGAAGGGAGAGGTGCTGGGCTACCCACTAAGAGGAAACGAGGCAACCTCTTTCACTGGGAAAGGAGACAAGGAAGGAACATGGGGTCTGAGGACCACCAGGCCTGAAAGTGACCCAGGGCCTCATAAGAGAAAGACCCCTGTGTGATCCCTGACTCTGATATGTTAGAGCAGATTAGAAGCCCCAGTGGAGGGAAGTGGGGTTACCTTTAATAGCAGACAACACAGACACCCCACGCCCACGCACATATAGGTACAAGCAGTAGGTGAGTTTTTTTCCAGGCTGCTGCCAAAGATGGTGGACGGGCCAGTCCTGGTGCTCCATGGCAGAGGACATCTCCAGCGCCACCTGGCAGCCATTGTGGCCCAGCAACTACTGCTGGGCCGGAAGTCGAGGTCATTCGCTGCAAGGGCATCACCATTTCTGGCAACTTCTACAAATAAGTTGAAGTACCAGGCCTTCCTCTGCAAGTGTGTGAACACCAGCCCAGCCCTACCACTTCCGGACCCCCAGCCTCAACTTCTGGCGGATCGTGGGAGGAGGCTTGCTCCCCACAAGACCAAACGGGAGTAGTGGATGTGGCTGAAGCACAGGCTTCCCATATACGAAGTCCCGGGTTCAATCCCCACCCCTGGTACCTCGGAAAAAAAACAAAAATGGCCAAGTGGGGGCAGGCCTCAAGCTGTTTGAGGGGATCCCATCGCGCTAGGACAAGAAAAAGCAGATGGTGGGTCTCCTCAAGGGTGTGCATCTGAGGCCTAAAGGAAAGTTTGCCTAGATGAGGCGCCTGGCCCTAGAGATTGGCTGGAAGGACCAGGCAGTGACAGCCCCTCTGGAGAAGAGGAAGAAGAAGGCCAAGATCCATTGCAGGAAGAAGAAGCAGCTCGAGAGACTACGGAAACAGTCTGAGAAGAATGAGGAGAAGAGAACTGGCAAATACACAGAGGTCCTCAAGACCCCTGGACTCCTGGTCTGATCCCAGTAAAGACGAATTCCTCACGCTTGGCCTGGCCTGCCCTTCCTCCTCCATCGCCGTCCCAGGGATGTTGGGGGTGGGGGGGTGGGCAGCAATCCTGTCCCATGTCCTGGAGCTCCAGGCAGCCTGGGGCTGACAAGGCCATAGGGAGGCACAGAGGGCCCAGTGGGTTCTGAGTTCCCTGCTCACGAGATCAGCAGCTGAGAGCTACCCAGGCACAATTGGTCTGTGACCTACTTGTTCACAAAAGCAGATAATAGGAACAACCCGTCATGCGGGTTTCAACGTTTGCAAATGTAAGCTGGGAAATTGTCATAGTGGGGTTGCCCTAAATTGTGAATGGGGGCCCCACAAGGTTCAGCAGCATACTCTGCAGCTGTTAGAATGTTAGAGAATGCACATGTGTACACGTCTGTTCTGGGGTTGTACAGAGGGTATTTATAATGCACAGACTGGGAAGACATGCCACATGGGGGCCCACAGGCATTGCTCTTGCTTCCCTGTACTCTGTGACCAGAAATCAATAAATTATTTTTACATGAATTTTTTTTTAGGAGGTACCGGTTCAATCCCCGGTAGGTGAAAAAAAGTAGGTGAAATCAACTACCTACTAACCATAAAAGACCATGCAAAGCAGACAAAAATGGGCAAAAAGCATAAGAGTTTCAGCTCATTTGCAAAGGGGCAACTGGCTTTTGCAGCATTTACAGAGTTGTAAGGGCATCGCTGCCTTCAACAGTCTGTAACTGGCACCACGAAGTCTTGGGTGTTGTGTGCAGAGTCAAGAACAAAGACTCGAGACCAGCTCCCTCCAAACTGGCAGCCTGTCCCCTGCTTTCTACCTCATTCCTATTCAACCTCCTTTTGTGCATCTAGAAAATGAAGAAATGGAACTAGCTGATTTCTAAAGTCTCTTTTTGTGCTAAACTTCTATGATTTTAATTCATAAGGATGATTCATAGTGAGTCAACAAGAAAAAGGTTAAATTGTGTTCTGAATATTCTAGCTAAAAAAAAACAGACAAGGGTGTAGTCTATTGTATAAATGTTTCCATCAGATTTATTGGAATTCAAAAACAATTTTGTATAAAGACAAACTGTTCAGATATTGAGAAAATTACTTTTTTTAGTGGAGCTTCTCATTACCCCCTCACCCCACCCACCCACCCTCATGGTTATCTGATGTTAAATGAGTACCAGCTGTACCTGCCTCTGTAGAATTACTTCTTCAGAACCTTCTCAGCACAATGAGGATGCGTATTGTGCATTTTCAAGGTCAGAAAGTTCTACCATCAAGGACAACGTATTCTACTAGTGTGCATAATAGCATTTAAGGCTGACTTGCCACATCTAATTCCAGTATTATTTTATCCAACAAAACAAAAACTTGGGTATTTATAATGCAGTTAGCATCTTCCCCACCCAGAACTCATTGGTTTCCAAATAACAAAGATCTGTAGACAATGTTATATCTCCATTTTTAAATTATTTTTTAAAATGTAATGTTTTCAGACTTGGAAATTCTCTTTGCTGAAGACACATTTACTACTATTTTTTTTTTTTTATGTTTACCCCCCAAATTAGATAAGAACAACTTCACAGTGCCAGCAGATAATTGCCTGCTTATTCTACAACTGCAGAATGAGGGACAGTTGTAATCAGAGAATTTGTCTTCACTGAGGAAATAGTTCTTTCTCTACATGCTTCAATCTACTTACACCTCATTTGCCATGACTTTTCTGGACTCTAGATTTTTTTTTCCTTTCATGCATTTGTTTGGTTCATTCATTCCTTTTCCTTTTCATTCTAAGATGAACTTTCTTACTTAAAGGAAAATAATAATCATCTTAGTATAAGATATAAACCCTTAGTATAAACCCTTGAACCATACATTTTGCTCTGTGATTTTCTGGTTTCCTGTCATCTAGTAACAAGCTTAGACATCATGTTGACAGTGGAGATAGATGCCCGGGAGTTAGCCAATTCCTCCCTGCCCTGGAGGAACCAAAGAGCCTCTCTCAGTTTTCTCCCAAGTGAACACAAATACTTATGTTTACATTTACTCATTCAACTAACATTCATTCAACAAACATTTGGTAGCCTATGATGTTTAGATAGACTATAGAATGCTGGAGTTGAAAGGAACTTTAAAAATAATGTGGCTTCACACTTTGCAGCCAGGAAACCAAAGCTCAATACTTGCCCAATGCAGCCTTTAGGAATTGTGATAGTGAAAGGGCAGTGAAAGGATAGTCCTGGCCTCAGCATGTTTTTGTTGGCTTCTTTTTCTGCTGCCTGTTGCTTCAGGAATGGGTCAGGAGACGTCTGTGATGCTCTATGACTCAATAAACATGCTGTCCCCTACTGGAATGATAATTTCCTCATTTAAGACCCTCAAGAGTTAGTAGCTCCAACACTGGCACTTCCAATAGTCTTTCAAATGGATGCAATTTTGCTCTTTGGAAGCACGATAGCAATAAATGCAGAGATGCTAGAGGGCATCTTCATTTTTGTCCTTTCCTTTAACCTTGGTTTTTTCTCCAGTCCAGGAAGCCAAGCCATTCCACCGAACCAGAGGCAGAAAGAATCAGTTTCTTAGCTTTTCATTTTCAAAATAAGCCAAGACAATAGTTTGAGAGAAAGAGGCTTGGAATCTCAAAAGCCCAGAGTTTATGCCCCTAAACAAAAGAATTTTAAAAATGTGTTGTGCTGTCAGAGCCTGTTTTCTCTCTCTGGACTGGAATGTGTCAGATGGAAGTGACTGCCTGGGGCACCCACTACTTAAGCCTGGGCTGAGTCTGAATGTGAAGCAGTAGAAGTCCCAAGAGAGACCTGGGTAGCCAAAGCAGATGATTTGAAGCTGTATGCACCCCAGAAAAATATGTTCTTAAAGTTAATCCATTCCAGTGGGTGTGGATCTTTTGGTGAGCAGGATCTGAACTTAAGATGTGACCCGCCTCATTCAGATCTTCATCCTCTTACTGGAGTCCTTTATAAGAGAATGAAATGCAAACAAAGAGAGAGAGAGAGAAAGCCATGGAAGCAAGAAGTTGAAATCAAAGAAACCCAGAAGAGAAGGGAGAGACCAGCAGACACTGCCATGTGCCTTGCGATATGACAGAGGCATCCAGGATCGCTGGCAGCCATCTTTGGGGAGAAAGCCTCTCCCTGATGATGCCTTGATTTGGACATTTTCCTGAGCCTCAAAACTGTAGGCCTGTAAGTTAATAAATTTCCATTGTTAAAAGCCAACCCATTTTATGGTATCTGCTTGGGCACCGTTAGCAAACTAGAACAGCAAGTGTAGAGGAAATGAGCGTCCCACTTCCATCCAGGGCCATCGGGGGTTCCCAGGTTCCTCTAATCACCAGGACATGGGTACTGATAGTAGGGATAACTGTGTGGGGCAGGCCAAAGGGCTTGAGGCAGACTTGCTCTCCTGAGGGCACTCAGGAGCAGCCAAATGTCTTCCTTGATGACCGACAGTGAGCCCTTTGCTCTGATCAGAGGGACAGAGTCCTGAGGCCCAGGGCATTAACAACTGTGAGTGACAACAGCTAGGATTTTCTCAGAGTATCTCAGTAGGGGCCCATGGAGAGAAATTTATCTATTATAGACCAAGAAGCAGCACTGAAGGTTCAAGTTGAAAGAAATCTAACAAGAAATGCGAAAATCCTTGAGAGTTTGCAAAGGCAATTTCATTCTTCTATTTCCAATTCGAGCTTTCCCTGACTGTCAGCAAAAGGAGGAAAGAACTTGCATAATTTAAAAATATAAGAATAGGTTCTTTTTTTTTTTTTTTTTTTACTTAGTGGGGGAAAATTAATTAGCATCTCTATCTCCAGAGCAGATATAAGAAAATGTCAAGGGATGGAGATGACAATGAGTCACTCTGGAATTCTGTGGGATTCTACGTGAAACCTGGGCTGTGGTCCTGGATCAGTGCTGACAATTTACACATCTGGAGCACAGTTTTCTCATCTGTAAAATGAGGATTTGGGGTCAGATGCTCTTTGTGGCATCTGTGAGGAGAGGTTTGTTTTTTTTTTTTTTTTTTTTAAGAGGTACCGGGAATTGAACCTGGTTCCTCATATATGTGAAGCAGGCATTCAACCACTGAGCTACACCTGCTCGAGCAGGAGGTTCTTTATAAATATGCTCTAGTACAGTCATTCTCAACTTGTGGTCCCCTCACCTGCATCACCTGGAAACTAGTTAGAAATGTAAATTCTCAGGCACCACCTCAGACTTACTGAATCAGAGACTATGGGAGGGGGCCCAGGAATATGTGTTTTAATAAGCCCTTCAAGCAATCCAGATATACCCTGAAGTTTGAGAACTTCTTTTTTTTTCTTTAAGGAGGTACCAGGTATTGAACCCAGGACCTTGTACTTGCAAAGCAGGCGCTCAACCACTGGGCTACACCCACTCCATTCAGTTTTTATATATTTAATAAAGCGAGTTGGCAGGACATGTGGAGTAAAGCCTCACCCTTATCCACTGGAACTATGATAAAAAGTGGATAGCATTTATTAAAAAATCACTATTTTATAGATTATACATATCAGATTCCCTCCTAGCCTGTACTAAAATAAATTTTTACAAATGATAAATATGTAGTGTTTTCCATTTATTTTAATGCAATTAAATGATTTGGATTTTTTAAACAATTAGAGGTATGGCTAAACACCATTCCTATCTCCTTAAATATACAATACAAAAGAAAAAGCTTTCAAAAATAAAAGAAGTCATAATAATTAACTTGTCAAGATACGTGCAATTATTTTTCAAAGCAGTGCTATCAAGTTTTTCAGGGGGGATAACTTGTAAACACAAAACAAATTTATATTTTCAGTATATGGATTAGATATTTTGTGCAATGTTGGAACTTTGAACATTATTGTTTAAAAAAAAAAAAAAGGCAAGTAGAATACCCCCTAACAATTTGCAGTTGTGTGCAGTTGTGTTCTCTAGCTCATTTTCTCATACTAAGGCTGACTAAGGTTTTCAGTCATATTATTTAGATAGGAAATAAGGAGCTCTGTGCTATCAGATGTCAGGCAGAATGTTCTTTTGAATTGCAGCCCTGGATTGCATTCAAATTGCAAGAATGTCAAAATCAAAGGTGATATCACACTGTATGAAAATCACTCACCTTCCACATTCACTACCATTTTTATATTTCAACAAAGTGAAAGGCCAAGCTACTTAAGAAAAGTTTATATTTGTTTGTTTGGGTTTTGAACGCTAAAAAAGAAGTCTTGCTTGGGGGACCTGACACAGTGCCTCCATCTTATTCCTTTCAGGTAAATACAGGAGGTTTTTCCCTTGAAATCAGGGATTTAATGGTAATAGGCACAACTTAAAAGATTTAAAAGATTGAAGTGGCACCATCGTTACTGTCTTTTTCAAGGGAAAGGTTTTTGAAATTCCAGCTTTGGAAAGCTGCTAAGTTTGCTCTGTGGCAGGTAGAACAACTCCAGCTACTCATCCCTCTTGAATATTTATGGTTTCAGCAGGCTTGCCTTCCTGATTCCCCAAACTCCTATGAAATGAAGCCCAGTGTGCCAGGTAACCTCTCCATTTCTTTTTATTGTCCATCAGTTCCCCGGTTTTAATCAGCACACATTACAGGTTATCTACTTAAATCCTGTAAGAATACTCAAGACTGTCTTTTTCTGAGGCATGATACTCATGAGCCTGTTTAAAACTCTGCAGATTGCATTATTCCAAGGCATCTCCAAGTTAGACAGATTCTAAGTGAGCACAGAGGCGAAAATCATCTTGACTGCTTTATCAATCGAGTCCTGATGAATTAATTGGCCTGCATCTCAGGGCTCTATGGTAGGAAAGGCACTAAATAAATAAAGACCAGAATCACATTCGGCATTGCAATATACATCCTTGGGAGACAACTGGTCTTGTCAGGGTCGCCAGCAACTTCCCCATTGCCAAAGCCAATGGTCAGGGAAGCAGATGTGGCTCAAGCAATTGAGTTCCTGCCTACCACATGGGAGGTCCCTGGTTTGGTTCCCGGTGCCTCCTAAAGAAGACAGCGAGCTGGCACGACGGGCAGGCGCGGCAAGCTGATGCAACAAGATGGCACAACAAGAGACACAAGAAGAAAAACATGAGAGACACAAGCAAGCAGAAGTGGCTCCCTCCCTCATCAGAGGTCCCTGGTTCAGCTCCCAGTGCCTCCTAAAGAGACAAGGAAGATGAACAGACACAGCAAGTGCAAACAACAAAGAGGACGGGGGAAGAAATAAATAAATAAAATGAATATTTAAAAAAAAAGCCAATGGTCGATTCTTAGTCCTTGTCTTGCTAGATACACAGCCTATCACTGCCTCCTCTTTGATGTGCTTTCTTCCTCTGCTAAGACATACATAATCTTGTCTTCTTCCTGCCTCATTTCTCACTCAATCTTCTTTGCTTGTTCCTTCTCTTCCCCTCAACCTCTTCTTTTTGCAGAGCCCCAGGTTTTGGTCCTCAGAACCCACCTCTTCTCTCCCTACTCCCACTCTCAAAGTAGGGTCTCCAGGTTTAACAAATAAAAATAGAGAACTCCCAATTAAATTTGAATTTTAGATAAACAATGAACTTTTTTCCCCAAGCATAAGTATATCCCAAACATTGCACAATCCCAAATATTTACTTGGTTAATGATATTGCATGAATCATACTTACACTAAAAAATTATTCGTTGTTTATCTGAAGTTCAGATTTAAGCAGGAGTCCTGTGTTTTATCTGGCCCCCCTATGATGCTATCATCCAGTCTCATGGCTGTAAATGTCACCTGTGTGCTGACTCCTCTACAAAAACTTCTATCTCCATCCTACTTCTCTCTCTCTCTCCTAGAACTTCAGACTCCCATTGCCGATGCCACACTATCATTTGGAGAATTAATAGATGTTTCAACCTCAAGATGTCAAAAACAATGCTCATCAGGAACCAGATGTATCTCAGTGGTTGAACACCTGCTACCCGTGTAAAAGGTCTTAGGTTTAATCCCCGGTACCTCCTAAAAAACAAACTCACACATACAAAAACACAAAGCACAGCAATGCTCATCTTTCCCCTAAATACTTGCTCTATTTGCAAGTCATTTCCTCCTTCTGTTTGCTCAACAGAAAGCCTTGGAATCAACCTTGAGTCCTTTATCTGTGTCATGCCCTGCATTGAATCTGTCAGGAAATCCCTTTTGGTCCCATCTTTAAAATACCATTTCTCTGGGAGCAGATGTGTCTCAAACAGTTGGGCACCCACCTCCCACATGAGAGGTCCCAAGTTCAGTTCCCAGTGCCTCCTAAAGAAGATGAGCAGGCACAATGAGCAGACACAACAAGCAGTCACAAGGAGCAAGGAGTGGATGTGGCTCAAGCAGTTGGGCACCCACCTCCCAAATGGGAGGTGCCGGTTCAGTTCCTGGTGCCTCCTAAAGAAGATGAGCAGACACAACGAGTAGACACAGTGAGGAGACAACGAGCAGACGGACCAAGAGAGCTATCTCAGGGAAGGGGGGGCGGGGAATAAAATAAAATAAAATATAATAACCATTTCTCTTCCCCTCCAACCACCTCCTACTCATTTCCCTGCTTTGCTTCATGCCCCCAGTTTGTTCACAACATATAAGCCAAGCTAGTGCTTTGAATGCATTTAGTTATGTCATGTCACTCCTCAGCCAAGGCCCTGCCATGTATAAAAGACAAAATGGGGAACAGATGTGGCTCAAGTGGTTGAGCGCTGCTTCCCACATGGGAGGTTCCAGGTTTGGTCCCTGGTACCTCCTAAAAAAACAAAAACAAACAACAAGCAAATGAAAAAACCTGTTCAGGGGAACTGATGTGGCTCAGTGGTTGAGTGCTGGCTTCCCACATAACGAGGTCCTGGGTTCAATCCCCAGCCCCAGTACCTTAAAAAAAAAACAACAACAACAACAGTAGCTCAAGTGGTTGAGTGCCTGCTTCCTATATGCAAGGTCCTGAGTTCAACCCCTTGTACCTCCTAAACAAAACACAAAAAAAGGGCCGTACACTGTCCTGCCAGGTTCCCCATGACTTGGTGCCCTGAGCCCCCTCTGACCTTATCTCTTCCTGCTCTCCCTCACTCCTGCCACCTCCTTGTTCCTCCAGCAAACCAGCATGCTCCTGTCTCAGAGCCTTTGCCTTGGAATTCCTTCCTCCCAGAATGCTCTACACTCAGATATATATATCTGCATGAATAACTCTTGTACCACCCCAAATCTGGGCTCAAATATCACCCTCTCAGTGAGGCCTACATTGACAACCCCCACCCCCCATTCACATTTCAAGCCATTCAGCACCCTGGCCCTCTAGATACTCCTTCCCCAACTCTTCGTGTTCCCACAAATATCAATTCCTAATATAGCCTAAAACTTATTTATTACAACTCTCACTTGTTTTCAAGCTCCTTCCAGTAGAAAACAACACAACCCCAGCAAACTTTGTTCAGTTCCCTAAGGAACCCCAGGCACCCAGAAAACAGCTTGTCTCACAGTAGGTGTAAACATTTGTGGAATGAATGGGTGAAGGAATGAATGAATGGACAAATGAATGAATGAGGATTGTGCAAACTGAGATGATTGAAGGAAACATAGATTTGGGTCAGCTCATGCTCCTTCCAAAGAGCATTCACTGAGTGAAATGGAAGGGAAGTCACTTGTAGAACTTAAATTACTCTTTGACTCCTTCCTACTCATTCCCCCTCCCTCCCCCAGTTCCTCACGCTTAAATTCAGGTAAGTTACCTTAATGTAAGATGCAGTTGTCCTGTAGCTCCAGGTGGATGAAGCCCGGGGGAACAATGACAGCTTGCTATCTTGCCACAGAGCTACCTTAGCACTCTCCAGAGACAGACTTTCTCTAGATCCATCATTAACTTTATGGCATGCAAAGTACTATTTGTTCTCAGGCTCCACAGCTTTATATTCCCATCTAAGGGGTCAATGAACTGATAGAGTCAGAATGTGTTGAAACGACTCTTGGAGCAATTGGGGTTAAAAGCAATTTACTTGGTTCACACTAGTTGTTTTCCAGGACGACCCTTGCAATGCCGTGTTTTGGTACATGAGATAAAGCAAGAAATTATTAAGGTTGCTTTGTAGAAGTGATTTCTTCATCCTGACAAAAATAAGATAGAAGAGAGCTGTCCTGTTGGTACAAGACCCTGGGAGCCCACCCATGCAGCCTCAGGACACGCTGTATTTCCAAAGTGTGTATTAGTGGACGGGTAGCACGGTGCCCGAGAGGACAGGCTTTAGAAGGTACCTGACTTGGATTTAGGTCCAGCTCTACTTCCCTTGGTGAACTTGAGCAGTTCTCAAGCTCTCTGAACCTGTGATGGTTAATTTCACATGTCAACGTGGCTAGGGGATGAAGTTCAGTTGTTTGGTCAAGCACTGGCCAGCTTGTTCCTGTGCAGGTATTTGCATCTATAATCATCTGATTGCATCTACAATCAACAAAGGAGATTGTCCTCAGCAATGTGGAGAGTCCCCTCAGTTGGAGGTCTTCAAAGCCAGAACTGAGGATTTCAGATGTCAGAAGAGGAATTTGAGCTCAACTTCAGCATAGACTCTTGCTGGAATTTCCAGCCAGTCATCTTTCCCCGGAGAATTTGGACTTGGGACTTCAGCATCACCTTTATCAGAGTTTCCAGCTTGTGGGTTGCCCTGTGGAATTCACATTTGCCAGTTCCAATGATCATGTGAACCAATTCCTTATAATAAATCTCTTTATATATAGATGCAACTATAGATATAGATTATGTTGTAGATATATATTAAAGTATAGATAGATTAAGATATATATACATATATATATACACACACTTATGTATGGTTGGTTCTATTTCTTTGGAGAACCCTAATACAGAGCCTCAGTTTCTTCTTCTGTAAAATAGGGGTACTACATCAAAGGGTCCTTGTGAAACACAATTGAAATATGTATGTAATGCATTTAGCATAGATCCCTGAATAGAGTTGAGCACAAAATAAATTATAGCTATTTTCATTCTTTGGGAAGTTAGTGACAGATGCTGGCTACTGTCCTAAGAAGGCAATTTAACTCCTAAGAAGACTCGCAAAGAAAGATGAAGCTCATTGCCCTTCTGAGGGTGAGATTTGGCTTTAATTAATGTTACTTAACATTGTAAATGCTTAGAAGTCAGACTGGAGATGAAATGTGAAGCTTCTCTGCCTTGGCCAGATTCTTTCTTGTTCCTACAGTAATAATGTAGAAACAACCTGTCATCTTAAACCAGCTCTCTGGACGATAGACTTTTTAGTCCAAGTTATGTGCACAATCTCTTCCCAGAATCATACTGGGTCATGTAATTGGTTCTTGGGTAATATTTATCAAACCCATCATCAAAGAGTTAGTATTTAGTAGTAGAAGTATGATAAAATGTATAGTTTTTTTGTTATAGAGACTAATAAACTATAAGATGTAATACAACCTTGTAATAAAGGAAAGAGTCAAAACAGAAACACGAGGGGAAAAAAACAGCATAATTACAAAGAATCTTTCAGTAGCAAACTGTTACTATAGATTAAACAGGTCATAATGGATGATGATTACCTAGGATAGTCTTTCTGAAACCTTTTTCATAAACCAAAGCTATAATCAGTTCCATTCCTGGGTAGCCTGAACAAGAGAGAAATTGACTTTGAAGTAATATCTACCCTTGGGCTGGGAAAGACTAAAATCTGTTGTTTTGGAGAGGAGAGCTGGGATTCTATCTTGGAAAACAGATGGAGAAATTGGGATGAGTAGTTTTTCATTTTCACTTTTTTTATTGAAACAACATGAAAATAGAGAAGGATACAAATCCTAAGTGTGGGCATCTCAATGAATTTCCCCAAAGTGAATGCACCCATGTAATGCCAACCCAAAATGAGCAATACCCCAGAAACCCCTTGTCCCACTCTCCCACTCATCACCCCTCATGTCCAAAGACAACCACTCTCCTGACTTGTAATACACAGACTAGTTTGCCAGCTTTGAACGTAGCACTAGAGTAGTAGAGTAGCTATTCTTTGATGTCTGGCTTCTTCTGGTCAGGATTTCATTTGTGAGAGCCACACATGTTATGTTGAGCTGAATTTCACTCCTTTCCATTGTCAAACACCATTTCATTACAAAAATATATGATGATATTTTTATTCATTCTGTTGTGGATGAACATCAGGCTGTTTCCAATTATATGCCATTATACAAAATGCTGCTATGAAGATTATTGTACGTATTTGGCTGCCCACATGCATGCATATCCCAAAACGTGGAATGACTGGATCATAGGGCCTGCATATTGTCTTAGTTTCCCAGGCTGCTATGACAAATACCGCAAAACAGGTTTGCTAGGAGAAGTCCAAAATTAAAGCCTCAGCAAGACAATGCTTTCTCCCCAGAGTATGTTATATTCTGCCAGAGATCCTTGGGGTTCCATGGCTTGAATCCCTGCCTCACAGCACATGGTGATGTTCTCTCCTTTCTTTTCTGGGCTCCATTGATTTCTAGCTTCTGACTCTTCCTTGTGACTTTCTCGCACTATATATGAATTTCTTCTGCTTATAAAGACTCCAGTAATCTGAATTAAGATCCAGCCTCATTCAGTTGGGCCTCACTTGAACCAAAAATAAAATCTTCAAGGGATGGGAAGCAGCTGTGGCTCAATTTACCATGTGGGAGGCCCCGGGTTCGTTTCCTGGGGCCTCCTGGTGAAGGCAAGCCAGCCCCCGCGGTGCGGTGAGCCAACACAGCACGATGACTCAACAAAGGGAGACAAGCAGACATGGAAAAACACAGAAAACCAAATGGACACAGCAAGCACAAGCAGCAAGCAGGGGGGGATAAGTAAATAAATAAAAATAAAATAAAATCTTCAAAGGATCTTGTTTCTGTTGTTGGCATTTTTTTTTTTTGAGGTACCAGGACCTCGTATCGAGAGGCTGGCGCTCAACAACTAAGCCACATCAGCTCCCCTGCGTTGGCTCCCTTGTCTCTTTGCTTGTTATTTGCTCATTGTTTGTTTTCTTTAGGAGGCACTGGGAACCGAACCCAGGGCCTCCCGTGTGGGAAGCAAGCACTCAACTGCTTGAGCCACATCTGCTCTTGGCATATATATATATTTTTTAAAGATTTATTAATTTATTCACACATGCACACCCATTGTTTTTGCACTCGCTGTCTGCTCTCTGTTTTCTTTTGTGTCTGCTTGTCTTCTCTTTAGGTGGCACTGGGAACTGATCCTGGGACCTTCCGGAGTAGGAGAAAAGCACTCCATCTCTTGCACCACCTCAGCTCCCTGTTTTGTTGCGTCTCTTATGCTCTCTCCTCTGTGTCTCTTTTTGTTGCGTCATCTTGCTCTGCCAGCTTTCTGCGTGGGCCAGCACTCCACACTGGCCAGAACTCTTGCATGGGCCAGCGTGCCTTTCACCAGGAGGCCCTGGGAATCAAACCCTGGACTTCCTATATGCTAGACGGGAGCCCAATTGCTTGAGCCGCATCCGTTTCCCCTCGGCATATGTTTTGATGATCTTGCTGTAATAATATGCTATGTAACAAATCAGCCCCAACTTTCTTTATGCACATGGCTTCTGAGGGTCAGCAATTTAGACAAGTCACAGCAGGAATGGCTCCACTCTGCTTCTGGCAAAGGTCCCTGCTCCGCCAGTTCCTCTAGGTCTGCCTTCTGGTTTCTGGCTCATGTCCCATTGCCCTGGGCCACCCAGATCCTTTGGGAAATGATGTCTGGCTGGCATTCTTATGTCCTGCAGCTTTATCTTGGATGAGGATTCAAGCCCTGCAGACCAGGATTCCACGCCTGTGGGACGTGTGTGGGATGGGGCAGGGGAGGTTTCAGTCCTCTTCATTACCTTCTTTTATGCTACATTCCTGAGCCCTGGAGGCAGAGCAGAAGAGAATCTTAACTCCCTCTTGGGAAAAGGCAGTTCACAAACTACAAGGGGATTGCTCACCACAGCCAGAATCCTAATCCAAATCTGCTCTATCCAAAAGCCTACAATCTTTCTATGTTAGCACACTCAAAGCAATGAAAGAGTTCATTCCTAAGTGGCATGGACACGGCAGTTTGGGAATTTAGTGATCATTTTTTAAATGATTTTTAAATATATAGGTATGTTAGGAACTATAACAAATGTACGTCACCATCACAAGATGTTAATAATAGGGTATTTTTTAAAAAAGAAATATCAATTTTATTGATACACATTAATAAAGCATACAATCCATCCAAAGTGTACAATCAGTGGTATTTGGTATAATCACATAGTTGTGCATTTATCACTTCAATCATTATTAGAGCATTTTCATTATTTCAATACTACTACTAATAAACAAAAAACAGACACACAAAAAAAAAAATCCACACAAACAAACAAGAAAATCCCTCACCTCTCAATCTCTCTCTGTTTCTCCTGCTGTACATAGCTCCTAATAATAGGGTGTTATATGGGAAAAAATACACCTAATACAAATAATGGACTATAGAAAAGAAAAAAAAATATTCTTTCATCAATTGTAACAAAGGCACCACACCAATGTTGAGTGTCAACAACAGGGGGTGGGGAGGGGTATAGGGGAATGTATTTTTTACACGACTCTTAAATAAACCTACAACTTCTTAAATTAAAAAGAATACATTATAATAATTTAAAAAACACATTATGCTAAGTGAAAGAAACCAGACACAAAGTACTGCAGATGGTAGTGTTCCTCTTGTATAAAAAGTAATTGTTTGTGGTGAAGAATGCACAACTCTGTGATTATACTGAGAGCCGCTGATTGTACACTTTGCATGGATTGTATGGTGTGGGACTATATCTCAATAAAACTGCTTTAAAACAAACAAATAAGTAAGTAAATATTCAAGAATAGCCAGAAATAACAGCTATGTACAGCAGAGGAAGCATAGAGAGATTGAAATGTGATGAATTTTTTTTGTTTGTCTGGTTTTTGTTTATTATTATTATTGAACTAATGAAAATGCCCTAATAATGATCTAAGTGATGAATGCACAACTATGTGATTGTACCAAATACCATTGACTGTACACTTTGGGTAGATTGTATGCTTTATTAATATGTATCAATAAAATTGATTTGCTAAAAAATACAAGGAAAGAAACAAAAAAACAGAAAAATAAAACAAGCAAAAAACTTAATCCCATATACAAAAATAAATTCAAAATAAGAGGTTAAATACATAATGATAGGAAAACTGATGGAAAATAGAGTTGAGTATCAAATACTTGAACTAAGTGTATACATTTAAAGCTGTTGGAATCAAGGAAGAAGCAGATTGACAAATTTACATTTAATTTAGTGACAGAGGTCTACACTTGTGGATATTGTTCCAAGAAGACAGCTCCAGCATTCCTTGGCCCTCCCTCCTGGAGAGCCACATCAGCCTTAGGTGTGGGGTCAGACCTCCAGGTGGAGCCTTTCCTCAGGTCAACCATGTGAAAAGACAGTCAGGGAAAGCAGATGTGGCTCAAGCAATTGGGCTACCATCTACCATATGGGAAGTCCAGGGTTCGATTCTCAGGGCCTCCTGGTGAAAAGCAAGCTAGCCTGTGCTGTGAGCTGCCCCATGCGGAGAGCTGGCCCACGCGGAGAGCTGGCCCACGTGGACAGCTGGCCCATGCGGACAGCTGGCCCATGTGGAGAGCTGGAGCAGCAAGATGATGCAACAAAAAGAGACACAGAAGAGAGACAATGAAAGATGCAGCAGACCAATCTGCTGAGGTGGTGCAAGAGATTGAGCAGCCGCTCCACTCCGGAAGGTCCCAGGATCAGTTCCCGGTGCCGCCTGGGGAGAAGACTAGCAGACACAGAAGAACACGCAGCGAATGGACACAGAGAGCAGACAGCGAGCACAAAACAACGGGGAGGGGGGATAAATAAATAAAAATCTTAAAATAAATAAATAAAAAGACAGCAGAACCAGGGATGCTCCAGGTACCATCAGTGGCATGGCTCTGTCTTCCACCAAAAAACACAAGTCTTCTTTTCAGATTGCTCAATGTAGCTCTACCACAGACTCAGGGCTCAAGCTTCAGAGCCATATACCAGGGTCTCCTCTGTGGCTTGTGCTTCCTCAGCCACCACATCTTTGTCATCTACAAGGTGAGAAACCAGGAGGTGGTGGAGGCAGCAGAGCCAAATGAGGGCACCTGGTAGGAGAAGTCCACGGAGACCAGGGGAAAAAGACTGGAGGGCTGTGCTGGTGAGCTGCTGCTGGTGGACCAGAAGCCAGGAGCCCTCTGGGCCCTGATCTTGAGGAGGAAAATGCCCATAATGCTCAGAGTCAATCCCAGGCCTCTGGAGACCCAGACAGCCATACCCTGTCCCCTCAGGTGTGACATCCTCCACCCACCTGCCCTGTGGACAGTGGGAAATAAAAGGCTCTGCCCTGGTGTATGTAAAACAAATTTACATGCAGGTGGTAAACATCAAGACCACATGTATAAATATTGTACAAAAATAGGTTTCACACAAGAATAAATACAAAGCATAAACAAACATTTTGAAAGATCAGGAACTTTGACAAGTAATGTACCCAAATAGAAATCAAAATTGGTATTATTCAAAATGTGAAACGTGCACATTTTTATGACATCAACAAGTGATTGTGAGGTGGCGAGGCAGAGCAAATTTAGTAAGGCCTTAGTGAGTCACAAAACTTGTCTTTTTCTAGGGTTTTATCTTAGGAAGTCATCCAAAGGGAGACAAAGGTGCTTTGGTAATGGTGGTAAAGAATTATGGTCTTCTGAACTAGGCAGGCCTGAGTTGAAATCCTGCCTCTGATATTCACCAGCTATGTAGCTTTGAGGAAGTGACTTAACTCAGCCACACTTCAGGTTCCTCATTTATAAAGTAGATCTATTAACTGCAGCTCAAAGGGGAACTTATGCACTGAGTAATATAAAGTACTATACCTATATGCTTGATAAATATGATAATATCTCTTCTATTCTAGGTCATATGCAGAGGGACATTGAACATGTTAAAAGACCTGGTAAACTTAATTCATTTTCTAAGTAGTTAATGAACGTGCCTATAAGATAAAAGAATGGCTCTCTTAAGTACTGACTTTATTTTGCTTGCCATATGCTTGTCTTGTTGCCTGTGTTGTCTTTGTGAGTTTATGTCTAGGGCAGTGCCCCTCATCATACCTCTCCTAGCTGTCCTAGGCATAACTACCACCATGGGGACTGGGGTTGGCAGTTTATACTCAAACCCAGCTGGTCTACCACACTCTCTCCCTGGAGTTAACCAACAGCATAAAAGAACTCAAGGGAGAATGCTGTTTCCCATCAATTTTGGGGGGAAGCAGCCTCTGAAGGCACCTGGCCTTTCTCACTCTCATGGTCCAGAATGTCACGGCTGGCCCTCTTTTGGGGGCCTGCTTACCACCATCTACATTATCCTTATAGTAGAACCATGTATCTTAAATGCTAAGTTTATTTCTTCCAGAATTAATGTCTTCCAGAACAAGGCATTAGTCATGTGGGGATTTCATCCAGTTCCAACCATTGTGCCAGACCCATCCTCCCTCAACGCTGTCAGGCAGGGCCTACTGCCCTTAACCTGCAAGAAGCAGCTGCAGAAGAATGACTATTGCCCTTCAGCTCCCTCTTAAGAACAAGGGTGTAAACTCTCTAGGGAGGAGTTGAGGCAGGTTAGTATAGGGAAAAGAAGGAAGACCCGACAAACCTGGCAGAAAACATGGCTGCAAGACCCCGCCCGGGAAACTTCCCGAGGGATCCCGCAAGATCCTGGCCATGAGATCCCATTTGGAACTCTTTCCTGGGTCAAGGGAAAGTCTCAGATAAAGTCTTAAAAGGCCTAACTTGGGGCTCCATGTGCATGACTCACCGTGCAGCACACCCCATGGCTAGGACTGGGTACTCTTTTCTCGTTTCTTAATAAACTCTTTACTCCCTTGCCTACCCTATGGCATGTCCTTAAATTCTTTTGTGCAACATAAGCCAAGAACCTAGAAGCCCAGAACCCAGAGCCTTCTGCCAACAGTATGGTATGTGACTATATCTCAATAAAAATGCTTATTAAGTAAATAAATAATTGTGCAAGAATAGCCAGAAATAGCAGCTATGTACAGCAGGGAGAGATTGAGAGGTAAAGAATTTTCTTGTTTGTTTGTTTGCCTAATTTTTTATTATTATTAATATTGAATAATGAAAATACTCTAATAATGATTGAAGTGATAAATGCACAACTATGTGATTATACCAAATACCACTGATTGTACACTTTGGATGAATTGTATGCTTTATTAATATGTATCAATAAAATTGATTTGTTTAGGAAAAAAAAAAGGTAAATCTGCTAGTGAGGGGATCAGGGAAGAATGGTCATTGGGAAAGTGTGGAAAGAGGTAAAAGAGGAACCTGGAGAGATTGGTAGAGTCAGATCATAAAGAGTCTTGGATGTCATCCTAAAGTATTTGAGTTCAATGCTGAAATGAAAAGTCGAAGAAGAGGTTTTTTAATCAATTATCAAGAGAAAATTGATGAGCGTCTTGTCTGAATTGGTGGCCTTGGCAGCAAGAGGGGAGGGCTGTTCTTAAACCATTTAAGGAGAAAATTGACAGATGCTTTGGGGGGAAAGGAGAGGGAGAGGAAAAGGGAAGAGTCGAAGATGACTTTAGAGGAACCGACCACCAAATCAGAGAACCAGAAACTTGTGAGATAGGGACTCCAGAGCATTGGCAAATTTGGAGCCAAAAGATCAGTTTTTGGACTTGTTGAATTTGAGATGCCTCTGAACTATCTAAATGGAGGCATATGTCAGGTTATCAGATAAATGGGTTTAAGGTTTAGGAGAAAGATTCCTATTGGAAATATAGATCTGAGAGTCATCCATATTTTAATGGGGAGGAGAGAGAAAAGAGTGATCATTTTTTGAGACTCAATGCTGCTTCAGGTGCTTCACATATAGGTCTCATTTCAATACCACAACCACCTCATGAATTTTATGAATGATAAAACTAAGGCTCTGAGAAGTTAAGTAATGAATTAGGACTCTTTGTTGCAAATTACAAAAGCAGTTTGAGCTAGGTCAAGGAAAATAGGGGAATTTATTATAAGCATCCAGTTGACGCTACATTTACTCATGGCACCCAAAGGCAGAGGTGGAAGAGGGGAACAGCATGCTGTCATTTGTGTTTTGCAAAGCTGACATGGACTCCCGGAAGAGGAATGGCTTGGAGGAGGTCAAGAACAGAAGCACCGGAGTCAGTGGAGAGCCTAATCTTTTTTGCCACCTCTCTTGCAAATCAGTCACAAAGCTAAGTTTCATTGCACTAGACTTGGCTTTGGCTTGGAACCAAGATAAAACGAGCCATCAAGGAGAAAAGCTATCCTATACTTTTGCCAACTTTGATTTGATAGTTGCCACATTGCAAGGCTAATTTTCTTTGGGTGCAACTGACTCTCTATGTATAAACTCAAAATGCATGGAGTATAGATGGACTTTTAATAACTACACTTGGTAGAATCATGAGTTTATGTAGAAATCTCTTTTTAACACATTCATGCCAATAGATTTTTTTTTCCCCAGACCTGTCTTTTAATCTGAAAGGAGTCATTTAAAAAACTGGGTCCTTATTTCAGCTCTGTTTCCTGTTAATTGTGTGACCTTGGACAAGTAAATCTAGCCTTCTTGGGCTCTAGTCCCTCTTCTGTAAAATGAGGAATTTGGACTAAGGCTATTGCCCCTCAATGTTTAAAGTGGATATGGATCTCTTGGGGATGTTATTCAAGTGCAGTTTCTGACTCACTAAGCATGGGGTGGGCTCTGAGATTCTACATTTCTTACAGGCTCCCAGATGCTGCCAATGCCACTGGTCCAGGGCTCACACTATAATTAGATGTCCCTCTGTAAAGGTTAATTTTATGTGTCAAACTGGCTGGGTATGGTGTCCAGTTGTTTGGTAATACACTGGCCTTGTAGTCACCTTAAAGATATTCCATAGATGAGATTAGCAGCTACTATCAGTTGACCTTAAGTAAAGAGAAGCCCATAATATGGGTGGGCCTCATCCAATCAGTTAGAGGTCTTTTTGTTGTTGTTGTTGTTGTTTTTAGGAGGTACCAGGGATTGAACCAAGGACCTCGTATGTGGGAAGCAGGTGCTCAACCATTGAGCTACAGCCGCTCCCCAATGAAAGTTGGTTTTTTCATTTGTTTATTTGTTTTTAGGCGGTATCAGAGGATTAAACCAGGGACCTCATACATGGGAAGCAGGTGCTCAACCATTGAGCTACAGACGCTCCC